>JAJOZX010001009.1:567500-582500 GCA_023014485.1 Bathynomus jamesi
ATATATATATTATTATTAGTATAATTATAATGAATAGAGCGAACTTTCCTATATAATGAAACAATGAAATGACAAATTCACTATAGTAAATTTTTTTAAATGTTATATATATATATATATATATATATGATTATTCCATAAGTAAAATCCAAATATAATTACGATCATATATAAGACGATGAACTCTGTATATAAAATGATTCCCACAAATGGTTATGATTGCAGTAAAAAATCAAATTATGAATTAATATACTTACATTGAGGAAAATTTCTAATTTCATATATATATATAATATATATATATAATATATCTATATATATTATTTGCATCATATGCCTAAAAATGGACACATTTCAGAAAGGTCAACCTCTGTTGAAAGTATAATTACATTTTAAGATAGATAAATATGTAGATAGATATATAGATAGATATATAACTCGCGAAGATATTTATTTACAACTAAGCATTTGCTCCAATAGAGGCTGACGTTCCATTAACTCGGTGGGTATATGAAAAAACGATGCCCAGTTCAACATACCATAAATAAATTTAAACATACGGTATATTATACCTTATCCTTTGCATATACCCTGTACCATCGGTTACCAAAATCAGGATACTTTGTACCACACCTATATACCCTACGGCACAGCCTATTCCTCTTTGGTAACTGACTTTGTACACATAACTACAGGGGCCCTATGTATAATATACCACGGAATACCCATATATTAAAAAGAGAGAGAAAATCTCACCGAGTTTGTACATAGCTGACGAAGGCGAAGGTATAGACTTTTGATGGGGTATCACCGCTTTCAAATTAATTTATAACTCTAATTACGATTTGTGCCCACCCTATATCTTTTTAACCTTTTTAAATAATTATTTGCATCATAGGCCTAAAAATGGAAACATTTGAGAGAGAAAGGCCCCTAAACCTATTGAAAGTATAATTAAAATTTAAGGTTATTTTTATAAGGGTTACCACACACACACACACAATATATATATATATATATATATATATATATATCAAAGTTAAGCAACATTGGGTCTGGGTAGTAGTTGGATGGGAGACCGTCCTCCGCGCCCAGATTATCTACAGATCTACAGAAGCTAAGGCTAACAAAGACCCTAAGATCCACTCTAAGGTTAGCCCGAGAGAAAGGAAAGAGTAGGGGGTTAAGAGAAGAGAAGAGAATAAGGGGTTAAGTAAGGAGCAACACCTATCACTCGTGGGTTAACATTCATTCAGAAAAAGAGAAAAAAGACTCACCATCATCATCCGCCGGCCACTGCCGACAAGTCAGAAAAATATTCGGAGAGAATAGGAGAGGGGTGAAAGATGAAAAGAAGTAAAATAAGAACGCTTACAAACCATGCAAACACAGTCTTAACTTACAGTCGGTTCTAGGGCAATTGCGTCCTGGTCAAGTGCGTCCCGGACAAATGCGTCCCGGTCATTGGCGTCCCTGGACAAATGCGTCCCAGACAATTTCGCACTTCTCCAACTACTATATGAAGTTTATTTATTAGAGAAGTGAATAGAAAGTTAGTATCGGAATTTCAAATATACTTTTCATTTTAACCTATTAAACTTGTTATATGTTCATAAGTTCTGTTCGAAACTGTTCTCTAAAACTTTATCCATCATCAGCAACATCATTGTCAAATTTTAGGGGTTACGTCCACTTAAGATAAAGTTAGTTTCGTTAGTTTTAACGAAAATATCACAACTTAACCTAACCAATCGTCAAGGGCATACAGTTGACCTAACTGGGCCATTCAATTAATCTAACCGGGCATTATATCCCATACAAAATTACAACAAACATACTCGTCCCTCGTCATTGGCGTCCCTGGACAATTGCGTAGGTGAAGTCACAATGAACTTTCTATTCACTTCTCTAATAAATAAACTTCATATAGTAGTTGGGGAAGTGCGCAATTGTCCGGGACGAAATAAAACCGGACGCAATTGTCCAGGGACGCCAATGACCGGGACGCATTTGTCCGGGACGCACTTGACAAGGACGCAATTGTCCTGTCACCCTTACAGTCATACCATGCAAACTACAAACATGCAAGAAAAGAGAGTTACAGACATGCAAAGTAAGAAGAGGATAAGAAAAAAAAAGTAGGTAAAGTTAAACAAAAAGTGGGTTAGTTTACTCTACGAGCTACATCTACGTTCATGTTAGTCTAATTTTTTTTTTTTTTTTTATTTTATTGCTGGCATCACACGCTGGCATGTCACAAGCTGGCATTAATCGTCAACAGACTCATCCTCGACCACCAACCCCAGAGCTCCTGTGACTAATTGTTTTTTATTTTAAACAACGTTAATATTTTTAAAATGCCTATCTAAACGGTTCTTAAACATATTAACGCTGGTAGAATGAACGACTGACGCGGGAAGATTATTCCATTTATCAATTACTTTAAACGTAAAGAAGTTTTTAGCGATATTAGTAATGAAACGTCTGCCACGCAACTTAAATCCGTTATTACGAGTATTACTATTATCGAAAGTGAACAATTTGTCAAAATTTACATTATCGATGTTATTAACGACTTTGAAAACTTCAATAAGCTCCCCCCTTAATCTCCTAGTTTCGAGTGAATAGAGGTCTAACTCTTTAATCCTATCTTCATAAGGCTTGTTGCGCAATGACGGAATTAGTTTCGTGGCACGACGTTGAACCCTTTCTAACCTATCAATATCCTCACGCAAGTACGGGCACCAAAACTGAACTACATATTCTAAATGAGGCCTGACTAGGGACTTGTAAAGGGGCAATATATCCTTCGATTTAAATTCGAAATTACGCGCTATGAAGCCTAACACCCTATTAGCTTTTGCGCAAGACTCCAGGCACTGGTTCCTAACCTTTAAATCCTTAGATACGCGTACGCCTAAATCTACTTCCTCGTCAACGCTCGCTAACTCCCTATCATCCATCGTGTACGTGTAATTATTGTTGCGAGAACCTATATGCAAAACTTTACATTTGTCTACGTTAAATTGCATCTGCCACTTATCTGTCCACTCCATAATCCTATTTACATCGTCTTGGAGCCTATTACTATCGTCCTCGTTAACAACCTTACCGCCTATTTTAGTATCGTCCGCGAATTTTGACACGTTACTAGTCAATCCTACATCTATGTCGTTAATGTAAATTACGAATAGCAATGGGCCTAACACTGAACCCTGGGATACCGCTACCTACATCTAACCACCCCGATTCACTACCATTAACTACGACCTTCTGTCTCCTAGCACGAAGCCATTCTTCTAACCAGTTAGCTACCTGACCGCGTATACCGTGCGCTTTGACCTTCGCAATTAGTCTCCTATGCGGAACTGTATCGAACGCCTTTTTAAAATCTAAATAAATAACGTCAGCTGCTCTATGCCTATCGTATTCACGCACTATTTCGTTATAAAATTCTAACAAATTAGTTAAACAAGACCTATGGCGTCGAAACCCATGCTGACTACTATTAATCAAATCTCTACTTTCTAAGTGATCGATGATACGATCCCTAACTACGGATTCCAAAAGTTTATGTAGCGACCCGTGGTTCGGATCCCACGTAAAGCTGTAGGTCCCCTCCGTCATATAACCTTAGATGTTGCGAAGGAGGTTAAACAACCCCAATTAAAAAATATATATATACAGGGCGTCCCAAAAAATGTATACATACTTTAAATAATTATAAAGGCAGTGTTTATTAAAATACATTTCATTTTCAAAATGTAATAGAATCTACAGACATTATTTAATTGTTTTGTCAACGCCTGTTTTCAAACTGACGTCCGTTCTGGTCCAGGCACTGCTGATAACGCGAAGCAATGGAATCGCAAACATCACGAAACATTTCGTTTGGTATTTGTGTGCATTCTCGTTCAATGGCTGCTCTCAATTCAGCGACTGTTGCAGGTTTTATAGCGTAGACTTTGTCTTTTAAGTATCCCCATAAAAAAAGTCTAGTGGTGTGAGGTCTGGTGAACGCGGAGGGTATTCTACGAAACCCCTTCGTCCAATCCACATCCACATCGTGCCAAGTACCACTCGCAATACTCCACTCTTCGGTCCGGATCATCATCATCTTCATTAATAGCATGGACTAATCTTGGAATGTAACTTTTCCATTGACAGCGCTTCAAAATGCGTTGGACAGACGATTCTGAAATTCCTACCTCACGACTCGCTTGCCGCACAGATTTGCTTGGACTTTGGTGATACGTTTCCAGTACTCTTTCTTGCTTTGTGGGGCTTGTCGATGTCCGTGGTCTTCCGGAACGCTTCTTGTGGACATTCTGAACAGTTCCATCGGCTTCAAACTTATCTCTAATTCGAGTGATGGTAAGTCGCGTTGGTGGATCTGTTTGAAACTCCCTCCTAAACTGTCTTTGCACTTCAACTGCGTTTTCACACTTCCAGTAGCATTTTAAATGAATTTCCTTTGTTCAAAGCTTAGTCTGACTGCCATTATTAATTCTAATGGGTTTAACTTGGAAAGAAAGAAACATCAATTGAGCTATCAGCTGTTAAAGTGTGTATACATTTTTTTGGGACGCCCTGTATATAATTTGAATTTGAGAACTATTTCAATATGCTTTCAAAATTGCTGAAACATGACAGCAAGTTCCATTGTAATTGTAAATTTACAGTTTTTACACGCGATTCAACAATTGTCGAATAAATGGGGATGCAAAAGATTCGCTAACCGCATAACGAATTGTATATTTTTTATGTGATAAAATGAATGAAGTGATGTAATGATACGATACTTTGTTACATAACATTACCCATAACAGATACATTTAATACAATTTTTATTGTATAATAATGAAATACTGAAGTACTAATATATATATATAATATATATATATATATATATATAGAGAGAGAGAGAGAGAGAGAGAGAGAGAGAGAGAGAGAGAGTTGCATTGACTTTATATATAAAAATATAAACATGAAATACAAGGAAATTACCAGAGCAAAACATAAACAATAACTACCGCATATACTCGTATAAGTACATACATGTACTCATAAAAAATACATATACCGTACATGTGTGTGGGTGTGTGTGTGTGTGTGTGCCGGACTTGTTAGATATGTGTGCGGGTGATCCTATAAGCATATATAGACCCCATAAGCCAAACAGATGGTAAAAAATGGGGAGCAAAGCAATAAACCGCACACACTGATCGCATTATCAGGAAAAGAAGAAAAAGCGAATGTATTCCGTGGACGCAAGAAAGGAATATTTTAGCGAAAAAGTCTTTTCCAACTGCGTAAGAATAAGCAGATTACATCCTCCAGACTTCTAAAAGGCTTCTTATAAAAAGAGTTCTGACAGCAGAAATAGCGGCGAATAGGCCTAACGCTAATACGACCTAATGACATCTTTTTCCCTTTTGACCAATGACTTAAAGGAAAATAAACTAATTTTCTCTTTGCAAATATATATAATATATATATATATATATATGTTACAGGGAATCTGTGTAACTAGGGATTTCATGAAATCCTTAAAATGTTCAGGGATTTCATGTAAGGTTAAGACTTACATGATATTTTCGTTAAACCTACGAGAAAATTACTGAATACCCGGTTAGTCACCTGTACGCTTTTGACGATTGGTTAGGTTAAGTCGTGGTATTTTTGTTAAAACTAACGAAAATATCACGACTTAACCTTGCATGAAATATTTGAACATTTTAAGGATTTCATGAAATCCCTAGTTACGCTGATTTCCTCTAATATATATGTATATATACACATATATACTTCTTGTCATGAAAATGTTCTTCTATAGCACTAAGTTAGCAGCGAGTTTGTTATTTTTATTACTTGTAGTTTTATATTTAGTCATATTTCATTATTAGTACTACCGTAGCTATATTAGAGAAATTACTTTGTTTTCTTTTGGCCATAACTCTCATTTTTCATGACACATTTTCAGGACACACAGAAGAGATTGATTTATATTCATACTGTTTTTTTTATATTCTCTGTTCCAGGCGAGACACGGTCGGGAAATTAACGAAAGATGAGCGAGTGAATTTGGTGTTCATGTACGCAAGAGAAGGAACCACGAACCGAAGTGTCGCAAAAGAATTTAATAAGTAAAGCCGAAGGAGAAAAAACATTGGTTTCTCAACTATCAGAAATGTGATTGAGCGATTTAAAACCACCACAGGAGGAGCATGGGCGTCCGCAGGATTTTTCTTTCGAGGTAAAAGATTTTGGAAGTAAAGTCGGGCTTCTGAGCTGTCTCTCACGGCGCCAAATTGCTTATTATTTGTTATATGAAACCAATTATATCTACATTTTTCCTCGTATATTTATAGGAAAAGATAGGGCGATTTTTTCCGATTTTTAAGTAAAAAATTGGTCCAATTTAGCTCCAATTTTGCTAAATATATATACAAGAATTTCAAGAAGTTAATATAATCGTATGTCTGGCATTGTCACATATACGAGTATTATTGTACACACCTTGAACATTGATTTAAAACAAAAAATAAAAAATTTCGATTTTTTTATGCCAGTTTCCTCATATTAACTTTGTTCAGAGCCAGGGAGCGGTAACTGCTCCTCCTTGTTCCCCCGCTGCGGACGCCCATGCAGAGGAGTGTTCTTGGCCGACCAGTAGGTGGTCGAGAGCACTCCTGGTGACTTTAAATCACTCAATCACTTCCACGGATGATGTGACTACGACACTGGTACTGGGTAATTTGTTCAACACAAGAGCCCAAAGAAGTCAACCCGAAGGTTATCCAGAGAGACGGGTGTGTCGAGGACGTCTTGTCACCAAATTATGAAGGCAAATCAATCTTAGTGGGCACGTTAATCGCCATAACGCTGCCTACTTGTCAGATGAAAACCCTCACTGGACTGACGAGATTCATATTCGAAATGCTCCACCTGTTATGGTATGGGTAGGAGTGTTAGGTGATACCCTAATAGGATCTGTTTTCATGGAGGGCCCGTGCACAAGCGAGACATACCTTTCGATGCTTTAAATAGCTGTTGAACCTTTTACTGACAGCCTTCCGCTAAATCACCGAAGGGAGCTCTTCTTTGAACAGAACGGTACTCGACCACACTTCACATTCAAAGTTCATCATTACCTGAATGAATTATTTGGGGTGGGATTCGACCACGAGATCCAACTGAATGGCCTCCTGAGTCACCAGATCGAACGCCCCTTAATTTCTCTTTGTAGGATCACTTGAAATCCGTCGTTTATAGTGATTGTCCATGGTTCTTGGAGGAATTGAAGACTCGAATAACGGCTGAATGTTCCAAAATTTCCCTTATTATGTTTAGATGTGTGAGAATGTCACTCAGAAGAAAAATTGAGAAGTGTATCGAGGTTAATGGGTCTCAGTTTAAGCATTTATTATGAATAAACCAACATAATGGGTGAAACAGGTTATTTCCCTCATGTGACCTGAGTTTTGCCCCCCTGATATATATGTGTATATAATATATATATATTGTGGTGCAACCACTTTTTTATTGCACTTATTGCGCACGCGGGTTCGTTTGTTCAAGATGACTCTGGTTCTCACCTTTCAATTTTACACGCACAATTTTCTCGGCTTACTTGAAGCCCAATTTTAATTTCGAACTTTCAACGTTAATGTACCTTCAGCTTACAAGAGATGCCTACTGCAGAATAGCATAGAAACAACACAATCCCCCGTAGAGTTTATTTCACAAAATTGAAAATATCCACTCACAATGAAACGTAGGTGCAAAATACGTTTACAAATGTACATTTACAAATTTATGTTCAAACAATAAAACTGAATGCCAAAAAATTACTTTCAATTACTTGGATTAAATCTCAAAGGATTTATACAGAGGGATTTTATGTGACTCAAGAAATAGCACTTAATTAAAATTCTTAAAATAAGAGTTTATTCACAAAAATCACCAAAAGATATTTGCTCACCACAAAAATCGTAAAGTTACTCCCGGAGGAAACGCAATAAACTCAGCAAGTTTATAAGTTAAAAT
The DNA here is from genome assembly GCA_023014485.1 of Bathynomus jamesi. Classification (NCBI taxonomy): domain Eukaryota; kingdom Metazoa; phylum Arthropoda; class Malacostraca; order Isopoda; family Cirolanidae; genus Bathynomus; species Bathynomus jamesi. The sequence goes on from JAJOZX010001009.1 coordinate 575,550, forward strand.
TCTGACATGTAAACAAAATTAAATTAAAAAAAATGCCGGACACTACGGTATTATTGTCAGTCTTTCTTACCGACTACCACCTCATTTACAGAAGGAGGTTTGAATCTTGAGACAAAGTATGAAACAATGAAACAATGAGATTCAAATTATTCGAACAACAGGCACTTTAAAGTCGGCATATAAAATCAAACTGTGCCACAGATTTCAGAGATTTTTCTACACTTCACCTTTTGAGGGCTATGACTACAACTGAAGCTATACCTCTTAGTCACACCTTAGACTTGAAGAGATTCTGCCTTACAGTACCCTAAATGACCTATCAAAAACATTTTCATTACATGACATCATTCGTACAAACACTACTGACTTTCTTTTGGCCTAGTCTCGAACTTGTTAGGACTGCAAAATTGGAGTTTATTAATAAATATAAATTACTAGAATCTATAATACTTGAATGGAAAACATACGATAGATAGCATTTAAAAGTTCATGTAGGCCTAAGACGAATTTGGAAAAAAAGTACGTGACTTTTGGCACGAAGCCAGAAGAACAGGGTTCGTCACGTTGCAACTTGTAATGAGATGTCATTGGTCAACCAATAAGGAACAAGTACTGCATAGCCATCACGTGATGTCACACTCTTTGTTTCTTCCAATTGAATATTAATAAACAATTTGGTTTTCAAATAAAACTTGAAAAATGTGATTAAGTAATTTAATACAGTTAAATAGGCCAAATAAGTTAGTTATTAAATAATATAAAACAATCAGGATCCTGGAATTCCTCAAATAGGATGTATTCAAAATTTATTTTAAGTTACAGGCAGTGCTGTGGTTAGCATCCCCCGTAACCCCCGGTCGGGGTAGACCCCGCGACGTCGAGTCTGTGCCAACTGAACTCGAGTAACAACGCTTTGCTGGAAAGTGTTTGGGATAATAAATAGATTAATTAAATAATTTTAATTTATAACATTCAATCTCATTTTTAATTTTTTACTTAATTAATTACATTTTTAATAAATCCAAAATTTACGTTTATATATTTCGCCCTAAAATTCTTACGCTTACAAATACATATGATAGCTTTCAGTGCCGTATCCTGTTTTTTTTGGGGGTGTCTGTAACCCCCATCAGTTTCCCAAAAATTTAATTATGTCGTTTAATCTGTGTATGTACAAATTCCCATCCCATAGATTAAGGAAAATAATTCCCATAGAATGTTGAAGAATATATCATTTTACACAATTATAGGCTTCCACAAAAGTACATATCCGCTTCAGTGGCAAATTGATCTCTTCTGAGAGGCGTTTTGACAAAGTTTGCGTGTGGCAGCCAGAAAACTTGTTACGTTATTCGCATGCGTACATAACAAACACACACACACACACACACACACACACACATATATATATATATATATATATATATATATATATACACACACACACTCGATCTCTATCTATCAGGGGCCCCTTAAACTTTTTTCGGGGAAGGGGGCCTCAGAACTCTTGGACGGCTCTGACTAAAAGTTCATGAAAAAATGGTCAAAAAAGATCTCGCTGGCGAAACCATAACAACTGACCGAACACGATCTGGAGTAAACAGGGAGCGTCCAGTGAAGGGAGTCGGAAGCAGTTTGTCACGAAGATGGACTGAGGGTTGTAAACAGTCCATCTTAAGATTATTTTTGCCCTTCCTTGTTAATTTGTTTTCAACATTTCGATCCAAGCCAGTGTGAAATAGGGCCTATATTAAGATGAATTAATAACAGTAAATTAATTTCAGCATAGGGCAGACGAGAGAGAATTCTTTCCGAGGGCCTAGGATTCTATTCATGTCACGCGCTAGACCTATATCGTTTCTGCAGTCCTACTTGTTTCCCGATTAAGGATTATCCTTGGTTATTAATTGTATAACGCAAGTGTAATTTAATATAACCTGTGAATGAACATAAGATTAAAAGTATAAAAAATTAATTGTGTTTAATAAAGGCAATGTAAATGTATACTAGTGGTTTAAAGGTAAAATCTTCCTAGTATTTTATAACAAAAGTCAAAGGTAAATTTTGAAAATATATCGATAAACAATGTCAGTTCCTCTGTTGAAGTTAAGTGAAAAACTAATACGAAAAAAGACATTGATGATCAATGGGTTCACGATACCACATAAATTGTCACATCTGTCAATTGTGGAAGAGTTGTAAGTGTCCACGATACCGTATCAAGCGTAACTCGTATTGCGCATTAATATCGGTGCATTTACAAAGTAAAATTTTGTCACACCTACCCACGAACGGAGAAATGAATGGATTATTTTCATCTGGGGGTCATCGGAGAAGGAATGCCAACCCGGAAGAAATTCCAAACCCTTCACTTCGTTATACCTAAACTCTTCCTTTTTGGAAGAAAAAGTTTAAACTAAAATTTCCTCTCAGAGGATTTTCCTCAGCCGAGAGCTAATCGAACTTTTGACATGTAACAAGCGAAACACATGTTCATTACATGTTTACATTGTATTTTCATTCCTATGAGAGGAAGAAAACAACAAAATAAAAAAACCTTTTACAACCTCTAAAATGAAAAGTACCTAAATCCTGGCATAGCAAAGTACACCCAGCTCATCTGGTACCATCCTGAGCCAGGCATCTAGTCTTCTTTTGAAGCTTTCAACTTTGGCCTCTGTGACGTTCCTGAGGTCCTTTGGAAGCTGGTTAAAAAGTCATGGGCCCCCTGACAGCCAAACTATTTTCCTTCAGTGTTGTCTTTCCCAGTAGTGAATTTCTTCGCAGTCATCAATCTTGGCTGTGAAATTTCTTTAAATTTCTTCTAGTTTATTAATTTCTTCGTTTCTATATGGGGACGTCAGGACTGAGCAGTATTCAAGTTTTGGTATGATCAGTGTTTTCAACAGGGGAATCATTACTTTCTTGTCCCTTCTTTCAAAGGTTCTCAGTACCTATCCCGCGACTCTTTTTGCTGTTTATCGCTATCCGATTATGTCTCAAATTTCGCATCGTCGGTCATTGTAACCCCTTCTATTGCTTTCTTGTTTCTCTGAATTTCCTGTCTATCTGGGGCATAATATGCTGTCTGTTTTAACTCCTCATTTCTTCCATATCTCAAGAACCGAAATTTCTCGTTCTTAAATTTCTTCTTCTTGCCTTCTGACCATTTGTAATATTCCGTTCATATCCCTCTGTAGAGCCTCCACCTCTTTTGCATCACTGATTTTTTTGCTGATTTATGTATAGTCTGCGAAGGATATTACTATACTGTTGCTGGTTACTTCACTGTCTATGTCTGTTTGCATGATAATGAATAGGAGTGGGGCCAATACCGTTCCTTGTGGTAACGAGCTGCGTACTTCCGATTCTGATGATGATATATCTTGGATTTTTACGACCTGCTGGCTGACGTCCTCTGAGGAAATTGTAGATCCATTTTCTCACTTTGCCAGTTATTCCCATAGGTTTAATTTTATGTGCTATTATACCATAATCACATTTGTCGACGCTTTAGCGAAATCCGTGTATATGACATCGTAGCTTCCATTGCTTTCAAATGCGTTTAGGATATTGTTATATTAGTTGCGATGGGTATGATCTTCCTGATCGGAATCCGTGCTTATAGTATGGTATGGTGTATATATACGAGTAATCTATATTCATAGGTTTCATGTATATATTTTATGTAATACTTGAAATAAAATGACCATATATACAGTATATAGTAAGAAGTTTTCTAACTAATTTTCATTAAAAAAAATGAAGTCATCCTTCATCTTATAAAATATGGCAGATGGAAGTAATTCATCAAAATCCATGCAAAAAAGGTGTTCAAAATGTCAAAAGAATGAAGAACATCCTTTTAACAGTTACTCAGACCGCGGAAACATCCGCTATGTGACTGTGTTTATGAAGGAAAACAACAATTAGTTATACGCAGTTGATACACGAAGCTTATATACACATAAATCCGTTATATTATTATAGTACAGTGTGTGTATATATTATATATATTATATATTATATATATATATATATATATTATATATATATATATATATATATATATTATATATATATATATATATATATATATGATACACATATATATATATATGTATGATACACACACACACACATATATATATATATATATATATATATATATGATACAAGTCAAAATTGTCTCGTGAGATAACTTTTACGGAATACACAGACCTAATGTGCATGCCACAAGGAACCCTTCTGGGATAATTAAATCCACTATAGTTCGAATAAATAACGGTCAGTGGCAAATAGTAGACCCTGTCCCAAAGCTGGGTCCTATCTGCTTAAGCAGATAGCTGATTTGGGAAACTATTTTGAAGTCTCTTTGATAGTGACCCGTTGTCCACGTTGAGCTTCCATCATGAAAAGAAAAAAAAATTTAGTATTTGCCATTACTTATTCGGCTATAGTGGATTTAATTTTCCCAGAAAATTTCCTTGTTTCATGCACATTAGGTCTATTATTCCATATACTCTATATATATATATATATATATATATATATATATATATATATATATATATATATATATATATATATATATATATATATATATATATATATATATATATATATATAAAAATTTTATAAGAAACTTTATATGTAATAAAATTTTATAATTTCCTAAGTTTGTCCATTCAGCGTTCCTAAATAAAGGTTCTTAAGGTTTCCTTTAATTTCCGTTATAAGCTTATATATATCCTTATATAGAGCACATTTTATATATAGACTATATATAATATTGAGAGAGAGAGAGAGGAGAAGAGAGAGAGAGAGAGAGAGAGAGAGAGAGAGAGAGAGCTATGGCCGAAAGTTGTACATCACCTAAGAATTTTTTTTTGGAATGAAAGAGGTGTTGACAGAAATTACCACTGAAACATCAACGATGTTTCCGCCGAGTTCTGATATAATTAATGAACGTTATTAATAACTTCACAAGATTTGTGAACTTGATTCGAAAAGATTTGGTGTAATTTCATTTGCCATTTTAAATTTAATAGATCATAATTTTTTTTTTTTTTTTTTTTTAAATTTTTGACTGTTTTGGTAAACATATTCAAACTACAAAGCGGTATGAAATTCAATACATCAATAACACATCAGTACTCAAAAGCGGAATGCGAGTTTCATTTGACTTTATCAACCGAACTCAAAAAGTTCCAGGATACAAAATTTTTTGCCATAGTTGTATGTATGTATAAGGCCAACCGCGGTTAGTGTATTTCGCGCGCTCTTATAAAGGTCTGTTCGGGAAATGAAATAAGAAGCCTTATCGATATAAATGAAATGTTATTTAAAACTCTCTGACAGTGACGTGAGTCAAGGCGAAAAGAGAGAGAGAGAGAGAGAGAGAGAGAGAGAAGAGAGAGAGAGAGAGAGAGAGAGAGAGAATGGGCAAACGTCCTACATCACCCCAGAACGTTCTAAGTTTGCTTGACAAAATCAAACTAAACTTGCATGCTGCATTTGAGTAATGATGTGACGTTGATGTATTGAATTACATCAGTTACAGTATGTTCAGAGGTAATTTATGTTGATGATGGCGTTCCAAAAAATCCAAAACTAATGTATAACTTTCGGCCATATATATATATATATATATAGGGTGGGTAAAAAAAAGTGACCCCTTAGAGGTAAACCTGTCATATTAAAAAAAGCAACGGGACCAGAGCTCCCAAACTTCATAGATGCTTACCTTAGCATGTTGTTCGTCTTAATTGAGAAGTTGCTCGATGTGGCCCCCCCTTCCTGCTCAACGCAGGCCTCCAAACGTGGACGCCACTGATCAATACGCCTGTTTACATATCGTTGAGACACCTTCTCCCAGCCGAGCAGAATTCTTTCGCGTAGTTCATCTATGTCCCTTATATTGGTACCAGGGATGTAAACTTTGGACTTCAGGGCTTCCCAAACACCATAATCTAGTGGTGAAAGATCGGAGCTACTAGCCGGCCACATATTGGGCTCGATAAAATCCGGTGTTTCGTTCTCAAGAAATGTGACAGTTTGTCGTGCTCTGTGAGCGGGGGCTCCATCTTGTTGGAAAGCATATCTTTCACCATTAATTCGTCGAATATCAGTTAGATAGAGTGAAAGTAAGCATCTATGAAATTTGGGAGCTGAAGTCCCCTTACTTTTTTTAATATGACAGTTTACCTCTAAGGGGTCACTTTTTTTTACCCACCCTGTATATATCTATATATATATATATAATATATATATATATATATATGACGCCATTCCCTAACGAGGTGTACTTCTGAATACACGAAAGACCTTGGAATAATTTTTCTTTTTCCTTGTGGATTTGCATCATTCATTCATTTCACGTGTTTAATTGCAGTGGTGGGCACCGTTAACCAAACAGTTAACTTCGATAACGATAATCCGTTAAGTCGTTAACCCCAATTTTTAACTCCGATAACGATAATCCGATAATTTTACTACAAAGTTAACGGAAGTTAACGATAATCCGTTAACGATAACTATTTCTTTACTAACATTTAAAAAAATCAAGGAAAAAAGCTTTAAAACCCATAGAAAATGTTTATTTATGCAAAATCCAACAATAAATAGGTATTTAACTGTATTTTTATCAAGTTTTGCAACTTTTTTGCTTAACTTTTTTTTATTTTTAATAAAAAATGTACTGATTACATGTTTTGAAACCTTTGTAACCACTAACCATTAACTAAATTTTAATTTACCAGAGAATTATTATGGCGGGAACTGAAAGGTAAAATTAAATTTTAGGCACATTTATTAAAGACACAATGTGCTGGTTGCCCTTCAGAAAGACCAACTTCTCAAAGTTAGGCCCAACTGCCAGTCTTGACCTCTTGGGCCTCAGGATGTCCTTGCCGAGAGAGAAGAGCCGTTCCACTGCGGCAGAGGACGGAA
>JAJOZX010001009.1:585000-912500 GCA_023014485.1 Bathynomus jamesi
ACCAATTTATGTTGAGTGGTTCAAAAGTTATGGCGTGAGATTCTATTTGATTTTCGACCTCTATTTGTGACCTTGACCCTTAATGCAGGGACCTGATTCTTACTCATGGCGCATCATCTTATGATGAGCCATGCGCGTGTGAAGTTTCATTTATTTATGTTGAGTGGTTCAAAAGTTATAGCTCGGACACGAAAAAGCCCCACTTGACCTTTGACCTTTATTTGTGACCTTGCTCTTTTATGCATGAACACCCCGATTCTTGCTCACGATACTTCAGCTTGTGATGCTCTATATGTGTGTGTGTGACGCTTCATTCATTTTTATTGGGTGATTCAAAAGTTATACCATGAACACAAAAGTGTGATGAACGGACAGACGGACGAACAAGTGCATTCCAGTATGGCCCCTCCAAATTTATTTAGTCGGGTCCATAAAAACATAAAAGAAAATAAACCTATATTGCTGAAACGTGTCGAAGATACAAAATAGAAAACGCAGCAAACTGGAAAGAGAATTCAGAACGTTATTAGGACAGCGAAAACAAATCGTAAAAACTATCCACAGATGCAAAACAGACGCGAGGAGACTCAAGTTAAAAAAAAAAAAGAAAGCCTACGGGAACCAAAAATGAACCTAAAATAAACATTCATTCGCAAGGCGAACGAGGGAGAAAACAAGCCAGCAGAAAATAAAAAATAACCCCAAATATTTCTACCTTTGGAAAATAGAAAATTAAATGTAAAAAAAAGTGTTGGTCTGTTAAAAGTTACAGTAAACGAATACACAGACGGCAGAGAAAAATGAGCGAACTGCTTCAGGAACAATTTAAGTCCGTGTTCAGTGCTTCCAAGTCCGAGATGAAAATAAAAAAGCTGGATGAATTCTTTGACATAGATACAAGTCAGGTGAGAACAAGTATGGATACGAATTTATTAATGGATTTTGAATTCTCGGAAGGGACCAGAATTAAGGCTCTATCATAAATACGAGAAAATTCGACACCAGGGCCAGACACATGGAGCAATGCAAAGAGAGAGTAGCCAAGCCACTACTATACTTACCATGGGAAAAAATCACTCGATACAGGACAAATGCCACTCCCATTAAAGAACGCAAACGGGTACAGTGTTAGCTCACTTGCTGTTTATAATAATGATTACGGACATAGATGCAGATAGTAAAGACAGTGTCCTGTTGGAGTTTCGCTGACAACACAAAGAGATAGAAGGAAATATGAAATGAAAAGGTGACATAGAAAAATTGCAAAATGACACTGAAACATTATTCATTATTCAAGAAAACAATATGAAATTCAATGAGGGAACATTCCAACTCAAGACATGGTAACAACAAAAAGCTACGAATAAAAGGTAAAAAACACAAGACACATAGATAAAAACCAGTTCCATACAAATTAGGGATCTTCAAGCAATATTATCATCGGATATAAAAAGAAATATCATGATAAAAGTATAGAAGCGTTGTACTACCATTAGCTAAGGCTTAACTAAAAAAAAAAAAAAAATGACAACTTGTGAAATTAATTAAAAGTCCTTAATGAAACTATCATATTTTAGACAGTTAATTATAAAATGGGAACTTAATTACTACCGTAATAATAAGTACACAACTGCCATTATTATCATAGTAATTAAGTTCTCATTTTATAATTAACGATCTGAAATATGGTAATTTCATTAAGCAGTTTTCATTTCGTAATTTAGCCTAATTTTTTTCGTTAAGCATCACTTATTTTCTACTAAATATACAATTGATAATTTTGCTTAAAATTGTGTAAAATAATCGAACACTACTACTAGTGGTGGTAGTAGTAGTAGTAGTAGTACTATTTGTTATTACAATTACTATTACTTGCCAGTTTTCACTTCTCTTTTGTAATAAATAAACTGAATCCTAAAAATGCCTAAAAAGCTTCCATGCTTTCAACGACAAATTCAGATTAGAATATTGTAAATATATTAATATCAGATATCTATATCTATATCTATATATCTATATATCTATATCTATTATATATCAGATATCTAAATTGCACACAAAAATATTGCAAAACTTTAAGTAAGTTATATTCTTATTCTAAATAAAGGTTCTGGTTTGTTTGTTTTGCATTGCTCAGTACTCAAAAGCCCATACAGAAAACGAGAGATTGCAAACATACAGACCATACAAAGGACTTTTACGTCTGGGACAGAGGAAACAAAAGATGAAGATACGACTTATCCCTGAAACTCAACTCCTTGGAAAGAAGAGACGTAAGTGATACATATGTATTGTAACATAATATGGGAAAATACTCAAGGAACATGTTCCGAACTATCAAAATTAAATAAAAATACAGTGGAATGAGAGAAGAGGCAGATTCTATATTATCCCAGCTGAGTTGGGACAGGTGGCAATGAAAGGGAAGATAGAAAATACTCTCAGAATACGAGGACCAAAGTTTTTAAACGTGTTGCCAAAATAACTGAGGAACCTTCGGCACGCCAACTTAACTCGACATGTTCCCGCATAAAGTTCCTGACCAGCCATGCACAACTATGATGGCGCGGTCTGAAATCAGAAAGCACCTCTCTCCTTCATGAAATTCCCCAAATGAAGCGGGATGCTGCAGAGGGATCGATCCCAAACAATTATTTGAAACCAAAAAAAGTAACGCATGAATATATACTGTATACCTCGTTGCTGTTCCGTGCGTTGGTCTCTCTTCATACAAAGGTCAAACTGGTGGCCCCGCCTCTAGGTCTGGCTCGGTGGAGTAGCGAGTTGCTTTCTTGCGCTCTCCACCGTACAGAGCCAGGTACACCCGGCTCATCTGGTACCGTCCTGAGCCAGGCATCTAGTCTTTTCTTGAAGACTTCAACTTTGACCCCTGTAACGTTTCTGAGGTCCTTTGGAAGCTGGTTAAAAAGTTTTGGCCCCCTGACAACCAAGCTATTTTCCTTCAGTGTTGAGGAGGTCCCTTGTCGGGCCTTTAATTGGGAAACACCACTCATCCTGCCTTTCCTATTTTCCAGTTTGTTTGAATGGTAATTGGGTTTAGTTTGAGGTTTGGTACCAGTTTTTCGATCATTTTCCATATGTAGATTATGGTGTGCCTCTCCCTTCTTCTTTCCAGGAAGTACAGATATATATATATATATATATATATATATATATATATATATATATATGGGATGAATTTCATAATTAAACACGTGCAATGAATGAATGATGCAAACCCACAAGGAAAAGGAAAAATGATTCCAAGACCTTTCGTGTATTCAGAAGTATTCATTCCCTGACGAGGAGTACTTCTGAGTGCACGAAAGGCCTTGGAATAATGTTTCCTTTTCCTTGTGGCTTTGCATCATAGCATATATATATATATATATATATATACATACAGTATACTAGATCATTAGCATATAAGAGAAAGTCAAAAGGTCTTCTGGTGAGGTAAAGTTCATATCGAGCATTGAGTTACTTTACATAAAAACAATTTGAAGAGAAACCATAAATGCAAGTATTAAACATAAAATTCCTTCTAATTATATGAACTCCTAACGAAAAAGATTTATTTCAAACTATAAATGTGTCTTCGTTCATAGACATTTACGACCTCATTATATATAATTGTTTATACCCGTATATTTATACTCTATCGTCATATATATATATATATATATATATATATATATATATATATATATATATATAACTTCAATTATAGTTATGAAGCTTTGTATTGTTTAGTATTTTCTTTGTAGCGGAATATATATATATATATATATATATATATATATATATATATATCAATTTTTTAGGCTTTTTATTTTTTAATTTTAATTTTTATCGGAGATTTTTTTCTGTGACTGTAATTACAGTGACTAATGCCAATATAACATTAACAGTAAAATACTGTAGTTACTGTATGTTTACGGCAATTTGTCATTTTAATTGACAAATTCAGCGATTGAACGCCGCTCAAAACGGGCTAATGACATCTGATACTTGACATAAAATGGTCATGTTGTTGTACGTTTGAGTAAGTTAGGTTATGTTCTGTTGACCAAATGGGTATAGATCCGTCAAAATAGGAGGATTTTGCGGGTTAAATTAATTAAGATTAGGTCAGGTTGATTTCGGTTATGTTAGGGTATGTTAGGGTATGTTAGGCTGAAGCTGAGAGGTCGATTAGGTGAAGTTGAATTCGGTTAAATATAACTGAATTCAGTTAGATTAGGTTAGGTTAGGTTAGTGCCACATTTAATTTTGAATTAATTCGTCGGTTTTGGAAAAATTCCATTAGAAAAATCTAAAATTTTGTTTAGTAACAAACACGTAATAAAAATGTAAGTTTTAAATTATCAATTCCTCATTCTCGTTTCGACAAAATTCAGGATTAAAAAAAAAAAAATGACCAGTTAAAAAATTCCTAAAAATGCGCGTCACAAGTTTCTAAATTTACCTTTTGAGTCGTGACCTTTGTATTATATTCAAATACTAAAACATAAAAACAGAGAGAAAAAGTAAGCCATCAAAAATTGAAAACATGGCGTACAATAGGCCTAAAATCAAATGGGGGGGGGGGGAATCTTCGCTTTACCCTAGAAGGCCAGCGTAGGACCGCACACACAGAAACTGGTGTCGGGTCTACGTAACCTCATAATGAAAATTACATTAAAAGGTAAAAAAAGCAATTTATTGTTAAGGAACAATAATAAAAAATAACCTGTGTACAATAAAAGACATCATTTCCAGGTAAACAAATGTACTCATACTTTTATTGTAATAGGCCACGCTGCTTTTCTTTGGTTAAACACAATGATTACGGGAATCAGCAGACATGCAGAGACTCAATGTTTTTGTGTAAACACTGTTGAACTTCAATTTTGTACATTTCAGTACATTCGTAAATGGGCATATATATACTATATATATATAGTATATATGCACTAAAATCACAGAATAACACGTGATCTTATTAATAAGCAAACAACCACAGGGAAAAGGAAAAGGAAACACGAAGTCCGAGCGCTTTCGTGATATATTCACATCTTCAAGGAGATGTGTATATATAGGATGTAGGATATATATATAGATGTAGATACATATAGATGTAGGATATATATATATATATATAATATATATAAACCACTTGGGTTAGATTAGGTAAACCCAAGTTAATCTAACCTAACCTTAAAATGTAAAAAAAAAAAGTGACTTATTTACAAAGTTTGGCCTAATTGGTAAAGAACGTGGCGCTACTTTTTTATTCAGGAAGGAGGAGCCAAGGGCGAATGCCCGCTAAAACGCCCCTCCCATAAAGGAAGAAGAGAGCCAAAATCAAGGTTTAACGTTTTCGAGATGCTTGGACACTCTGCGTTTGAAAGATTGGAGGTCATAGACAGGGGGAAAGATGAATTGAGGAAGACTGTTCCAGAGTTGACTAGTTGAATCGATGAAAGATTGAGAATATCGATTAACCCTTGCGTTAGAGAGTTAGAAGGAAAGGGAATGAGAATGTGTCGAACGTCTGGTACTGCGTGCTCTCCTTAAAGGAGCAGGCATGCAGTCAGAGGGTTTAGAAACGCAGTGTCCATTATAATAGCGATAATAGAGAGAGAATGAGGCAACATTGCGGCGAAGAGAGAGAGAGAGAGAGAGAGAAGAGAGTCAGTAAGAGGCGGAGAATTGATGAGACGAAAAACTTTTGATTCCACCCGGTGAAGTAAGTCTGTGTGGGTTGAGCCACCCACACATGAGCAGCGTACTCCATACAGGGACGGACAAGACCCCTGTGCAGAGAGAGCAAGTAAGTAGGGGTGAAGAAACTGCGCAGCCGGTACAGCACAGCTAACCTCTTAGAGGCTGTTTTAGAAAGAGAGTATATGTGATCTTTCCACGAAAGATCACGACAAAAAGGAAACGCCAAGAATGTTAAGAGAAGAGAAAGGATTGAGTTGTGATTGTTGAAGATAAGGGAGTAGTTGTGTGAAAGATTGTGACGAGTAAACAGATGAAGGAACGGAGTTTTTGAGGCATTGAAAGCCACAAAGTTTTTTCTACCCAATCAGAGAGTAGAAAGATCAGAGGTTAGGTGCATCATAGCCGTCCCACGCGAAGCATGGAGTGACCGTTGAAAGGGACGCTTTGGGAAGCGGGTGGAGAAGTGAAGAGTGGAATCATCGGCATAGGAGTGGCTAGGACAGGAAGTGCGACTTAAGATATCATTGATAAATAAAAGGAAAAGAGTGGGTGGGTGGTGGCCATCTACAACCGCAGCTGTAGATCGGCCAGGAAGGAAATCATAGATGAAGGTACAGATAGAAAGATAGAAACTGAAGGAGGGCAGTTTGGAAATTAAGGATTTGTGCCACACTCTATCAAAAGCTTTTAATTTGTGTAGCACAATAGTAAAGGTTTCACCGAAATCCTGAAAAGAGGATGACCAAGAGTCAGAAAGATATACAAGAAGATCGCCAGTAGAGCCTCCCTTACGGAACCCATACTGACAATCTGAAAGAAGATTGTGAGAAAAGGTGTGTTTAAGAATCTTTCTATTAAGGATAGATTAAAAAACTTTAGAAAAGCAAGAAATCAAAACACTTCGACGATAGTTGGAAGGTTGAGAGTCGTCACCCTTCTCTGGGACAGGCTGAATGAAAGCGAACTTCCAGCAGGAAGGAAAAGTACCAGGTTAAAGACAAAGATGAAAGAGTTTGCCTAGGCAGGGTGTCAGTACAGAAGCACAGTTCTTGAGAATGACAGGAGGGACACCATCAGGACCGTACGTCTTCCTAGAGTTGAGCTCAAATAGGGCAGAAAAAACATCTTTGGAAAAGATTCTAATTTCCGATATAATTAAGTCAGAGGGAGGAGGGGATGGAGGAACAGCACCGGAATCGTCTAGGGTTGAGTTTGAGGCGAAAGTTTGAGCGAAGAGTAACGTTTTATCACGAGAAGAGACGGCAACTGAGCCGTCGGAATGGAAAAGAGGAAGGAAAGAAGTAAAGTTGTTGGAGAGGTTCTTGGCTAGATGCCAGAAAGAGCGAGGATTAGAATTCAGGCCCGTAGCCAGAGGGAGGGTCGAACGACTCCCTTTGACAGAAAAGGTCCACTTTTGTAACCATAGTTATATCTTATGATGTGATATTATAATATACGAGGGCCACTCATTATATTTTGCCCCAGCTTTTTTTTTCTTTCCAAGTTTCCTTGTAAGTTCCAGAAATTTTGTACACACGTAGTTACAAACCTTTTTTACAAGTTTTTATTTTTCCACAGTCTCCATCCTTTTCTACAGTTTTCCTCCACCTCGAAACAAGGGCCTTTATTCCTTACTGGTAAAAGTCCGCTGGGTTCCGCTGGAGCCACCTCTTAACCTTCTCAACAACCTCATCGTCACCCTGAAACTCTGAAACTTTCTTCCACGAATAGCATGCTTCATTGGCCCAAACAAATGGAAGTCTGAAGGTGCCAGATCCGGGCTGTATGAAGGGTGGGGTAACACAGTCAAGCGCATTTTTTGTGATGGCATCTCTTGTTTGCAAACTGTTGTGTAGTCTTGCGTTATCATGCAAAAGAAGGACGTCTTCCATTTTTCTTTCCGGTCGAACTCGCTTTATACGTCTCTGGAGTCTCTGTAGAGTAGCAATATATGCCTCTGAGTTGATTGTTTGTCCTTTCTCCATAATGTCCACCAAAATCACCCTTTTCATGTCCCAGAAGATGGTGGCCATAACCTTTCCTGCAGAGGGAGCCATTTTGAACTTTTTCTTGCGTGGGGAGTCAGCGTGATGCCACTCCATGGATTGGCGTTTTGTTTCAGGTTCAAAGTGGTGTACCCAAGTCTCATCCCGTCACAATTCGTGAAAGGAAGTCATCCCCTTCTGTCTCGTATCGAACCAACGACTCAGAAGCAATTTCTTTTCTTTGGGCTTTGTGATCTTCAGTCAGTTGGCGAGGAACAAACCGTGAACACACTTTTGAGTATCCCAGTTGCTGAATTATCGTATTCACTAATTCCTAGCTCCAGTGATAGCTCCTTATATGTGACGCGCAGATTTAATCGAATGATGCTGTTAGCACGTTGCACAGTGTGAGATGTCACAGCCGATGCCGGGCGACCGCTGCGTGGCTCATCATCGAGGCTGGCTCTCCCTCTCTCCGATGATCTCACACGTTTAGACCAGCGTCCAACTGTGCTTACCAACAACAGCATCTCCGTAAACGTTTTGTAGACGTTCGTGAATATTTCCAACTATTTCCCTCTCTGCGGTTAAGAACTCGATAACAGCTCTCT
Organism: Bathynomus jamesi; assembly: GCA_023014485.1. Classification (NCBI taxonomy): domain Eukaryota; kingdom Metazoa; phylum Arthropoda; class Malacostraca; order Isopoda; family Cirolanidae; genus Bathynomus; species Bathynomus jamesi. Next base: position 593,306 of record JAJOZX010001009.1, read on the forward strand.
GTTTACGACGCACATCACTGTCAGACGCCATTTTCGAAACTGCGTTAACCATCGGTTTTATACAAGGGCGTTTAAAAGCGGTTTTATGCAAGGAGGGGAGGTTCAAACTGGAAAATTCGGTTATATGAAGCGCAGAAAGTTCAAACTTACGATCCAAAAGACACTTCAGCTCCATGGACTCTTATTTAGCTAAGAAAAAAGGGTGGGGCAAATATATTGAGTGCCCCTAATATAACATCATTTAGTAAATAAATACTTGCATTTTTTTTTAAACTTCTCAAACTACTCTAAACCTCCTCCGCAGTGACTAGGTCGTTTCACCAAAAGGTCCGCCTTTCTACAATTTCGACACCCCCCCTTTGGGAAGTCCTGGCTACGGGACTGGAATTGGATAGGTTTTCACATTTTTGTTTGATGAAGGAATTTTGGCGAGTCGAAGAACAGTTTTTGCACGAAATATAAGTTAAGTGCGAGTCAGGAGTTGGATGGCGACGGTATCTTCTGAAAACGTCCTCTCTGTTGCGGATAGCACTAGAACAAGTTAAACCAAGGTTTTTTGCATTAATAGTCGAAATAGAATATAGAATGTACGCTTTCATGCCCGAGAGAATCATCTCCGTGATGCGCTAAGCACACTCGGAGTGGCCTCGGCCACGAAAGCAGTAATCATCCCATGGGAAATCACAGAAGCACTGCCTAAGGGCCTCCCAATCAGCGGTGCCAAAGCGCAAAGGCGTCTCCTTTTGGGAGGATCCAAAGGCCGAACTGGAGTGACGGAAAACAGATATAAAATGGTGGTCGGAGGAGCCCAACGGAGAAAAAAGTTTGACAGAGTTAAAAGAAGGACGAGAAGTGAGAAATAAATGTAGAATAGTGGGCTTATTTCCAAGGCGATCGTGGATACAGGTAGGGTGCTGTACAATCTGCTCTAGGTAATTCAGTACAGAAAAGTTGTAAGCTGTAAGGGATGTCAGTGAAATGGGAGGAAAACCAAAGGTGGTAGTAAATAGTGAAATCTCCTAAAATGGAGATTTCACCAAAAGGAGAGTGGGATAGAATGTATTCCACTTTAGAACTAAGGTAGTCATACAGTTTTGGATAGTCAGGAGAATTAGAAAAAGGTCGACAGTGCAGATGTATTTAGTTTGAGATTGGCATACAAGTCGTAGCCAGAGGGTGTAGAATTCGGAAGATTTGGGATTGAGGCTATATATATGTATATATTAGTGATGTAGCGGATGTCATTTTTTTCACATCCGCGGATGCGGATGCGGATGAGGATGTTTGATTTCAACATCCGCGGATGCGGATGCGGATGTCTACATTTTCGTTATTTTTTAGGATATATTCGAGATTTGTTGTGTTTAACGTATATAATAAGTTATTATATAGAGAGAGCTGTAGCTATAATGTAGTATAATTGATTAATTGTACAATAATTGCTGTACTTTTCTCTGAACATATAAAATAATATCAAGCATCTAACTAATATAGAAATCAACTAGTGAATTCGTCTGCAAATAAATTCGTTATATTTTGTTGAGTTTCAGCCACAATTAGAAACCATAATTGTGTTACCAGGATGCGGGACGTGAACCCAACTCAAATGCACCCCACCGACCTCTTTCCCCAACCTCCACCCTTATAGAAAGAGATCTTTAATTAGCTTGATAACTATTTATATTAAGTTTAAAGTTTTATTAGGCATATTTATAAATGAGTAATTAAAATAAAGTAAACTAAGATGTTCATCGTTTAATGTTCAAACTTAATTATAGGAAGGTTATGCTTAAGGAACATTAATTTTTTGCCTTTTCTGCTGCCAGTCTGTTTCTCTTTTCATCATATATTAATCCAGCACTGCTAAATAATCTCTCGCTTGGTACGTTTGTTGGAGGACAGGCTAAATGTTTCCTTGCAAGTTTACTCAAGTATGGATAGATATTCTGCGTATTTTTCCACCAACTAATAGGATTGTCACAATAATTCAAAGCTGGGCACTTGCGGTTTTTTTTGCGGTACTGCGGTACTGCGGTACTACCGCACTACCAAACCGGTACCGCATAACGCAGTACCGCAAAAAATGCGGTAGCGGTACTGCTGTACTTTCAGCGATCCTTTGCGGTACTGCGTTATGCGGTACCGGTTTGGTAGTGCGGTAGTACCGCAGTACCGCAAAAAAAACCGCAAGTGCCCAGCTTTGTACAGTAACAGTAACAGTCACATGCAGCCAGGCGTTTTTCTTGGTGATAGCTCTCGATCATTTTTACTACATCTTTTGACATCGCGTAGGTCTCGTCATTCCTGCTTGACTCAAGAAACTGAGAGACAGATTCTGTGATAGATTTGCTTGTTGAAGGTGTTGGTTCTGTCACTGAAACTTTTATTCTTTTGGTGGGTGGCGAAGCGACAGATTCAAGAGATTGAAGCTCTTCAACTGCTTTGCCAAGTGATGATTTAACTCGTTCTAATGTACTAGGTGAAAATAACTTAGCTTTGTAACGTGGATCTAAGTAGGTTGCAAGAGAGTAACTTCATACAAGAACAGCCTCTCGTCTTGTCGCTTGCATCACTTTTGCGCACAATGAACTAGTTCTATTAATATAGTAGAATTTGATAATTTCCGCTTATTAATGACATTTTATCTCAACGGTCCACATCCGCACGACATCCGCAGTCCAAAGTGCGGATGCGGATGCGAGAAATTGTGCGGATGTTCCGCGGATGCGGATGTGACCTATATCATGTATATATATATATATATATATATATATATATATATATAAATTGTTCATGTCAGAAACCGAAGCTTAAATATAAACACAAGTATACCCAAGTTAAGACAAGCATTTGGGGGGGGGGGGGACTCAAACGGGAGTATCCACTACATGATTAATATATGATTACAAACTAAAAATCGGAAGACAAGACAAACATCTCCAGTCCAAAACAGGGGAGTCAAACACAAAGTAAAATATTATCACAGCACTAAAAAAACAACAATAACAAATACTTGACGCCAAAATGGACACCATGCAATTGATTAAAACCTGACGTTTCAAGACATCTTACTTGTTCTACGATCAGAGAATATGATATGTTTGTCTGAACTCCGGTCCTTTTGTTGATATATATATATTTCTGTGTGTGTGTGTGTGTGTATACTTCAGAACTATTTTCCATTTGGGTTGTTGTACAGTGTATAGCAAAAGTCGGGATACAATGGGCCATATACATCCATAATCCATATACATTACGGCTCGGCGTATCTCGACTTTTGCGACCACTGGAACAACATTCAACATTTTAATTTTGCACGCATGGTAAAGGTTAAAATTTTCTTCACTATGAAAAACCGACGGATGATATGAATACAGAATACGTTAAATTAGCATACAAATGATTACGTATGGCTGTAATTGATACGTTTTTAAGATTAAACTGAAACGAGCGCCATCTGTGAGTCGGAAGTTACGCATACACACACACCATTTGGTGGAAAGATTTCAAAACTGCACTTAATACGCGTATACATATAATATTGCAGGGAAAGCACGTGGAGGATATTTTGAAGGAATACTCTTTTTTTTTTTTTAAATCCGTTCAGGGTAATAATTACAGTTACGCATTCTGGATTAGCGAATAGGCAATTAATTTTAATGTGTATATACATACAGAATATATATATATATATATATATATATATATATATATATATATATATATATATATATATATATATACAGGGTGTCCCATAAGTCCGGCATCATAGGAGAAATTGATATTTTTCTATTTCTACAAACCATAATTCATATTTTTCTCTTTCTACAGGCCATAATGTCTGTGAGCAAGGAAGAACGAATCCAGATAATTCTACTCATAGGAAATCGGAGTCAGAGAGAGGCCGCTGCTGAATTTAACAGACTGCATCCAGACCGCGAGCCAATAACACAGAGTTGTGTTAGCAGACTTGTTGCAAAGTCTCTTTGACTCCTATTTCCTATGAGTAGAATTATCTGGATTCGTTCTTCCTTGCTCACAGACATTATGCTGTAGAAAGAGAAAAATATGAATTATGGTTTGCAGAAATAGAAAAATATGAATTTTTTCCTATGATGTTATAATGTTATAATGTTTCAGACCAACAAAGACCCTAGGATGCTGGACTTATGGGACACCCTGTCTATATATATATATATATATATATATATATATATATATAATACACGGACGGGAGTGAACCATATTGCGAGCGAGCGGTTGGGTACCTTTATATCCGCCTATTCTGCCTTGCGGATGATAGATAAAAAAAAATGGATATTTTTATTAATGAATATATAAACCATACATCTCTCTCTCTCTCTCTCTCTCTCTCTCATATATATATATATATATATATATATATGTGTGGAATATCTTGGAAGAACACGCACGATCTCGCGTAATGCACTGGAGGCTACGTACGAACATTGGCAAAGTAACTTATAAAATATGAATACGAAACCACCGTGGAAAAATGTAGCTCTACCTTATATTTAGCAGAATCCCTGCAAACTGTACCTGAATTAGGAAAATGCTGCTACTTTTTCTAACTTTTGAATATAGAACGTTTTGAAATTTTTATGTGTATATATATACAGGGTGTCCCATAAATCCGGTCTCATAGGAAAATTTATTTTAAATTAAATTTACAAAAGAAAATACATTGGAACGAAAACAAATGTTCAAATTGATGTCTCGTTTTGGAACCTTTATTTTGTTGCAGGTAGAATAACACGTTAATGGTTAATATGCCAGTGAGTTACGACTTTTGCGCCACCCTATATATATATATATATATATATATATATATATATATATATATATATATATATACCGTAACTGGTTAAAGACTATTTACATATTTATATATTTATTGTTATTTACAGAACAGCAAAAAAAAAAAAAAATGAGGAGAGAGGAATTTTTTCATTTGTAAATCGTTTTTATCTTATAAATCTTAAAACACAACTCCATATATATATAAAAAAATGACTTCAGTTATATTTGTTATATTTTTTTTCATATACAATTTATACGCACTGTAACACTGTAACTACATACTATAACTATAGACTGTAACTTTGAATCAAAATTATTTTGAATGTTTATTGATCGTCCTTATAATAATATAAATTTCACGGTGTTGTCTACGCAATATTATTAAACAAATACTGCAATTATTATTATAATTATTATTATAATTATATATTCACAATATTATTGTCCAGTCAAAACGTTTCCATTATATTTTCAAAATCAGCTTATATACACACACACACACACTTGCTGGTATGCTCATACGTTTTGTGTTTAATGTCTAAGCAAGGATTTTTATATACTTACAGTATAAGCTATGCAACTGTATCTTGTTTATTATTATTATTTATTATTACAGAACAGATATAACATTACGCCTTTTTTTAACTTGAGCTAAACTGGTACTGTACTTGTATTCTTATTTTACTATGTATCATAGTTATATAAATGCGGGTAACCATCTGTTGGTGAAGTTTATATGAAAACACTGATCATCTTACAGCATGACAGAGTACAGACAATCCTGAGGATATAACGCAGGTGTTAAGACCATACACACACACACACACACCTTTATTTCATTTAATGGGACTGTCTGTATACTTATATTAATATGGAACATAAATGTATATATGTATATAATCAAATTTGTAAGTTTTTATACCCTTGCCGGGTTCGAATCGCTTCTACCGTACGATTTCCATCATCTAATTACGAAATATTCCGTTCACCGAATCACATTCAAATTTGGGGCTTTATTTGAAAGATTCATTATTTATCATTTTCCTCTTTACTACGATTTTATTGAAATAATAAAGATAAAATGAATTTCAAATAAGTTCTGCCGTTAAAACCATCATCAAAATTTGTCGAGTGAAACGTAATACAGTTTGCATATTTATGATCCCGGATAAAAATAAAAAGATACTTTGCACCGAATTTATGAATACAATTTTGCTTAAGTTATGCAAATCCCAAAAGATGTGAATAAGTTCCTGTAGTGAAATACGATGTAGTTCAAACATTAATAAAGATGTTTAGAATTATCGGTTCTAATAATAAAAATTAATGCTAATAGTATTTACGTATCAAATTAAATAAAATTTAGGATCACCTGAAGATCAGAGCCCCCAGCCTTCTTTAGTTAGCCTTGTAAGACTAACTAACGAAAATATCACGACCTAACCTAACCAATCGTTAGGTCAACTGTACGCCCTTGACGATTGGTTAGGTTAGGTAGTTATATTTTCGTTAGTTAGCCTTATAAAGCTAACTAAAGAAGGCTGGGAACCCTGATCTTCAGGTGATCCAAAATTTACCTACCATTTTTATGGGATTTGTCTCCTGCCAATAAAGTTTATCCTTATCATTACGATTATCGATGGAAATAACAATTATTTAACGTAATTTTAACTACATTCACCCGAAATTAGAAGTTATATACAAAGCTTGCGTGATTAACTGATTATAGTCCAAACCTATTTCATCAGCCAGTATAAACAGCTAATTAGTTCGGAGATATATTAAAATTTTGGATCACCTGAAGATCAAGGCCCCCAGCCTTCTTTAGTTAGCTTTATAAGCCAAACTAACGAAAATATCACGACCTAACATTACCAATTGTCAAGGGCGTACATTTGACCTAACGATTAGTTAGGTTAGGTTGTGATATTTTCGTTAGTTAGCCTTATAAGGATAACTAAAGAAGGCTGGGGGCCCTGATCTTCAGGTGATCCAAAATTTTATCTATCGTTTTATTAGCAGTAAGAATTACTTAAAACAAACTTTACCCAGTGCCCGAATAAACTTAAACAGTACCCAACCCTTTGGTTAAAGTTTTAAACATTTGATGAGTTGATGAGCAAATCTCAACACAGTATGAAAATAAAAACCCACTCTAATAGACAGAGTTTATTTCCACAACAGTTTCGACGCCCACTGGCATCCTCCTCGGGTGGATACAGAAAAACGAATTCCCAGTAATTCCCAGTAAAATAGATTAAAACTTAACATGACTTTTTCAGTAGAATCAAGAACTGTTTATCTAAATTCAATTTATTTTTTTATAAAAAATTATGCCACAAACGTTGAAGAAATACGTTTTCAGTCGTTCATACTGAAAATTACACGAAGAAGTTTACCCTTCTTCTTCAAGAAGTTTAGCAATTGCGAATGAAATTTTTGTATTTACTGTATATTAACTAATTTATTAATTACAAAAATTTTAATATTTACTTCGTCTTTCAATTTTAATTAACAAGTTTTGCCAAAATTAATTTTTTGTTAAATTTAGGCGAAAAAGGTGAAACTGTTTTGGAAAGTACTTTCTAAGAAGCTTTTGTTCTCACTAATACATAAAGTATAGATGTCAGAGGAAAATAATGGACAACAGTACATAAATGCGAATATACATACATACATACATTATATATATATATTTAAGCAACTGTATTCACAAAGAACATGCAAGAGAGTGTACACACACACACACACACACACATATATATATATATATATATATATATATATATATATACAGGATCCCACACACTGCATAAAAGTCTGTATGGATGTAATTTGTTGCAGCTTCTTTACTTAATGTATATATGGCCAGCGGCACCTCGTCATTTCTCGGGGCCTGAATACTTTTTGGATTATATAAATCACGGGTGTCAATAGGCAGTAATCAATAGGTAAATCAGCTGTTAACAGTGGCCGCGCGAGATCCCCAATCGTATGCATGTTATTGGTGTATTGGTCAGTATATATATATATATATATATATATATGGTTGGAACAACCAAACAAACATGTGACAACTAACTAAATATGCGAGTTTATTATCATAAACATACATTAGCATGGTTAATATATACAAACAGTGTGTGTGTATATACACACAGTGTATGTGTATATATATATATACATTTCAACTGCAAAGAACACGCAGTATAATTAACATAAAGAACGACGCTTGTATAGGAGACATTCCGCGCAAGATGAGGAGGGAAAACGAACAAATGAAAAAATGAGGTAACCACCCGGGAATCGAACACGGGATCTTCCGATTGCCGGTCAGATATGATATATATATATATATATATATATATATATATATATATATATTAGATTACTTAGCCATATTGTTTATGCTGTCAAGCAGTCAACCATATTGCATTATTGTTTTAATAGTAAATATTTTTGTGTATATACTGTATAGAATTATATAAACCTGGTAGAAGTTCTGTGCATCGGTCTCTCTTTACACGAAGGTCAAGCTGGTAGCCCCATGTCTTATTTTAAAATACAAACATACATACATATATATATATATATATATATATATATATATATATATATATATATAGAGAGAGAGAGAGAGAGAGAGAGAGAGAGAGAGAGAGAGAATGTTTAGAACAGTTTTTAACTAATAGAGATAGTAACATTTAAGGTTGAGTGACCTCCTTCGTAATTACAAAGGTCATGTGACGCTGGGGACCGACAGCTTTACGTGGGATCCAAATCACGGGTCGGTACATCATTTGAATGTAAAAGACGGCCACCCATCCACCTACTGAGCAGATCCAACGTCGCTTAACCTTACTGCTCTAACGGGAAACGGTGTTTTGACATGGCTACGAAGTAGCCCAATTTATACGTTACAGGAAATATATTTTACCACATCTCATCATTTTATAACTACTACTACTATTACACCTGCTACTACTACTACTACAAATACTACTAGTACTATTACTACTACTTTAAGAATAGCGATATATATATATATATATATATTGACCAAATTCCTTCTTACGGTACGGCTACGCTAACGGAACCCACATCATTCTTCGAGTTCTTCTTCAGGCAGATTTTTAACTATACAGTATACACCTACGCAGTTCAAGGAGGCCCAACTACAGTTTACGTGCAATGAGCCCCAAAAAATAAGCTCCCTCGTCCCACTCTTTAAACCTAATCGAAGTACGAATGAAAATGTTGATTGCGATGTGCTCTCGTATATATATATATATATATATATATATATATATATATATATAATGATGCAAACCCACAGGGAAAAAGAAAAAAAGGATTCCAAGAACTTTCATGCACTCAGAAGTACACCTCGTCAGGGAATGAAGGGAGAAGGCTATGTATACATATATATATATATATATATATATATATATTATATATATATATATATATTATTTAGGATTAATTAATTTATGCGATGATTGAAATATATTTGACAGTATATATATTATATATAATATATATTATATATATATATATATATATACATAATAGTGGCAAGCGGGTTATCTTTTCAGTCAGAGTTCAAAATATAATAATAAAGAATCAAAAAACGTGTGAAAACAAGTTCGAAACAAAATGAAAATAACTCTTTCAATTTTAATTTAAAACCTTCTCAAGCTCAACCGCATGTGGTGCAACGAGATGCGGTTAAAAGCATACGTCATTGCAGTTAAATCTAACTTTAGCTTAACCGTAAATGTTGGATATGATAAATGGTTGATCTTCAAAACACTAAATTTACTGATGCTAATATATATATACCGGTATATATAAAATGTATTGCCAGAATATAACGGTGTGTGTGTGTGTGTGTGTGTGTGTGTGTGTGTGTGTGTGTGTGTGTGAATATCTAAGCATGAGATAAGGGGCATGAGGGGCATAATTTGTTTTCTTGCAGACTATGAATGAATCCAATCCAACGATATAATACACAGTCTCTTAACTCTGTCCACGAAATTTATCAGTGTCAGCAAAGAAGTTGCATAAAAATGGAGAATATATATATATATATATATATATATATATATATATATATATATATATATATACACACGAGTATAAATGCAAAGACAACGGACATTTTTGTTCCTTGTCTTTAGTAAAAAAAAAAAATGCTCACCCTCACCCTTTTTGGGGGGGAGCGGGGGTCTGTGTTGATAGAAGAACCGTTTACATAGAAAATAAATGTATAGTTTCAATAAATTAATTGTTATATGTTGTAGAAACAAAAGAATATTGTTTGCGCCCAGCTTATGTTTAAAATAGGTTTGGTTTTATTAAACTTAGACCTACAGGCTACAGGCTACAGCACTGGCTTAACTATTTTCATCTTTTTATACGTCACAATAACCTTTGGTTTGCTTCCGCCCGAATTGTTCATTCTGACGAAGGTCAAGCTTTTCACTACACCTTAGACCTACAGTTTAACGTGGAATCCGAACGAGGCCCCACCAGCAGCCCAGCGTCTAGGCCACCCAGGGGTACCCATTTATCTACCAACCACTTTTTTTGTTATTGTGTAGAAGGATGAACAGCTGGGTTTTGCCGCGCGCCGGCTGCCGTCACGGGGTCTCGATCCCGAGGCCGATGGATTCCTTGTCAGCGACACTAACCACTGTACAACACCGAGGCGCATTATAGTGTGGATACGTATACGATCAATAAAATACTTGTTAAATATTATAAAAACAAATAAAAACAAAGAAAAATATGCAGTATTTGTGTAATAATTATAAAAGATTTTGTATTAATTAGTGTTAAGTCGAAGCTTTTGAACGATGTTGCCAACCGGTGTGCCGCAAATTTTCAGATATAAGTAATTGAAAATTCAAAAAGTTACTGAAAACGTGGAAATTTCAAATAAGCGAAATATATCCCCAAAGATAAACATTCAAAGGGTTTAAATGGGGTGATGGAGGTTGTCATAGTGGCGTTACAACAGCTTATCCAGGTCTCCAAACACCGCGAAATGAACTGAACGTGCTATGTCGAGGGGAGTGCACATTGGTTGATGTTTCTTTGATGATCGTACCGTCACTGGAACGAATTACCTTAACATGCTACAGACATTTATTTCTTCCCCAACTAAAGGCTATTGAAGTTGATATGAGAAGCGTAATCTTTCAAGAAGATTGGCACCTCAACAGTATATACAGTAAGGGCAACTTTCTGATGCAACCTTTCCTTAGCGCTGGGTAGGCCGTCGTGGACTCATAGCATGGCTGCCTCGATCACTCGAATTAATAACCCCTTTGGTGGTGTTAAAACACTCGTGCATCGTGACAAACCCAGAGATCTTGCAGAACTCGGTCAAAGAATCAGAGAGTTCATGATTATCGAATTCACTCCATAAAAGCATCTTGCCAATTCTCAAATGGAACACTGTAGCGACGAATGATAGTCATCATGAAGAAACGTTTTAAAACTTGGACAGTTTGTATTATATACTCGTATAAGTTAATTAATTAGAAAAATATAACCAATTATCTTTTTGCATTATTGTTTCTCGGACACCCTGTAGAGACTTAACAGTAAGAGTTAAAACATAATCCTAAGTCATGACAAAAAGTTTATGAATTATCTGATCATTACTTTAAATATAAATTACTTTTAAACAATAATAATTTCTTTTTTTTAGAGTCGATGTTTTTGGACTGAGGTAAAATTGACAAATTATCGTTGGTGAGAGAAAGTTAGATTAGGTTAAGTTATTTTTTACAGTGTCGATGTTGTCTTGTCGACTAAATGGGTATAGGTTCGACTTAAAAAAAACGTCGCATCCATCTATATATATATATATATATATATATATATATTAGTGATGTAGCGGATGTCATTTTTTTCACATCCGCGGATGCGGATGAGGATGTTTGATTTCAACATCCGCGGATGCGGATGCGGATGTCTACATTTTCGTTATTTTTTAGGATATATTCGAGATTTGTTGTGTTTAACGTATATAATAAGTTATTATATATAGAGAGCTGTAGCTATAATGTAGTATAATTGATTAATTGTACAATAATTGCTGTACTTTTCTCTAAACATATAAAATAATATCAAACATCTAACTAATATAGAAATCAATTAGTGAATTCGTCTGCAAATAAATTCGTTATATTTTGTTGAGTTTCAGCCACAATTAGAAACCATAATTGTGTTACCAGGATGCGGGACGTGAACCCAACTCAAATGCATCCCACCGACCTCTTTCCCCAACCTCCACCCTTATAGAAAGAGATCTTTAATTAGCTTGATAACTATTTATATTAAGTTTAATGTTTTATTAGGCATATTTATAAATGAGTAATTAAAATAAAGTAAACTAAGATGTTCATCGTTTAATGTTCAAACTTAATTATAGGAAGGTTATGCTTAAGGAACATTAATTTTTCTGCCTTTTCTGCTGCCAGTCTGTTTCTCTTTTCATCATATATTAATCCAGCACTGCTAAATAATCTCGCTTCGTACGTTTGTTGGAGGACAGGCTAAATGTTTCCTTGCAAGTTTACTCAAGTATGGATAGATATTCTGCGTATTTTTCCACCAACTAATAGGATTGTCACATGCAGCCAGGCGTTTTTCTTGGTGATAGCTCTCGATCATTTTTACTACATCTTTTGACATCGCGTAGGTCTCGTCATTGCTGCTTGACTCAAGAAACTGAGAGAGAGATTCTGTGATAGATTTGCTTGTTGAAGGTGTTGGTTCTGTCACTGAAACTTTTATTCTTTTGGTGGGTGGCGAAGCGACAGATTCAAGAGATTGAAGCTCTTCAACTGCTTTGCCAAGTGATGATTTAACTCGTTCTAATGTACTAGGTGAAAATAACTTAGCTTTGTAACGTGGATCTAAGTAGGTTGCAAGAGAGTAACTTCATACAAGAACAGCCTCTCGTCTTGTCGCTTGCATCACTTTTGCGCACAATGAACTAGTTCTATTAATATAGTAGAATTTGATAATTTCCGCTTATTAATGACATTTTATCTCAACGGTCCACATCCGCACGACATCCGCAGTCCAAAGTGCGGATGCGGATGCGAGAAAATGTGCGGATGTTCCGCGGATGCGGATGCGGATGCGACCTACATCACTAATATATATACACACACACACACACAGGGTGTTTCAGGAGGAAAGGTCAATACTTCTGGAGGTGATAGTATCGGTCATTGTGAGAAAAAAAGTTCATATGAACATGTGTCTAATTCTGAATGGTTACGGAGATAGAGCTGTTTGAATCTACAAATGCAAAAGCATTGTTAATGGTAATCAAGAAAGAGAAACCAATTACTGTTCCTAACATTTAATGTTTAAACATTGGCATTTTGAATGGTATCAGATACAGAAATGACAAGTTTGTTACAGTTTACAATACGTTTTCGAAATCCCACCATCAACCTCAATGCACTTTGCAACTCGTGTGCGAAGATCGCGTGTTGTTCGTCTGAGTTGATCTTGACGTTCCTTTATGCGGGCAGCAGCATCCAAAATGCGCGCGAGCAATGCGTCCCGTGTATCCACCTTTCTTTTGTAAACTTGACTTTTCATCCACCCCCACAAACAATAATATGATATAACGGAGAGAGGTCTGGAGACCTTGGTGGCCATTGAATGGGACCACCGCGGCCGATCCATCGACCAGGGAAAGTTTGATTTAGGTATTGCATCACCAGACGGGTAGAATGTGGAGGAGCTCCGTCATGCTGAAAGTACATACCAGCGCGTGTAGCCAAAGGAACATCCTCCAATAGTCCCGGCAATTCATTTTGCAGAAATTCTAGGTAACTTTGTCCTGTAAGACGCTTCTCTGAAGTAACAGGGCCAATCAGCTGATCATCGATGATACCGCACCACACATTGGCAGAGAAGCGATGTTGAAAATTTGTTTCCACAGTGGCATTTGGATTTTCGTCTGACCACCGATGAGAGTTACGAGTGTTGTTGATACCGTTACGGGTGAAAGTAGCTTCATCGGTGAACAGTATTAATCGAAGCAATCGGCGATTAGCATTTACCCAGTGACAAAATTCCAGTCGCATGGCAGCGTCTCCTGGTTGAAGGTGTTGTACACGCTGTATATGATATAGATGCAAGCCTTCCTCACGTAATGTTCGCCATACTCTTGTGTGTTGTACACCGAGACGTGTAGAAATTCTTCGTGAGCTAGTAGTAGGACTACGCTCTACCAACTGAAGAATGTTTTCCATTTCATCCACATCTTGTTGACCTTCACGTTCAGATGAAACATGAGCGCTGGGAAGTGTACCAATCTCACGCAATGTGTTGAAAACCCTGGTAAACACTCTTCGATCCGGAATTCTGCGGTTCGGAAACCGTCGACGGTATTCTGCAACAGCAGCTGTTGAACTTCCATCGCAAAAACCGTAGACATACACCATATCTGCATATTCGGCATGTGTGAAGGTGTGTGGCATTCTTAACACTGCTTCAAACACCAAACAATGTCACTCACAACAGTCAGCTGTCGATTGGCTTATGTTACATGCTTACATTACAGCTTACATGGTTCAAGGTTATAGGGGAGGGAAGGGGGAGGAAGAGCTGCGCGCGCATCAGATTCAAACAGCTCTATCTCCGTAACCATTCAGAATTAGACACATGTTCATATGAACTTTTTTCTCATAATGACCGATACTATCACCTCCCGAAGTATTGACCTTTCCTCCTAAAACACCCTGTGTATGTATATATATACACACACTCGTATCTATACACTTCTGATGATTTCGAACAACTAACTGTTCAGGGTCAACTTGTGTTTGACCCCTCTGTAGCATTCCGTTTCATTATATATATGTGTGTGTGTGTGTGTGTGTGTGTGTGTGTGTGTGTGTGTGTGTGTGTGTGTAGCGAAATACATGAAGAATGAATTATAGAACACTTTAAAAAAAACTGAAACAAGTTTGCTTGGCAATAAGTATGTGAAAGCTTAGTTTTAGTGTGTAACAAGAAAAAGCTATTTAATATATATATATATATATATAATATATATATATATATATATATATATATATATAAAATGACCATTCTTCACTCTTTAATTGACACCAACGTTTCGGAATACACATATGCGATCATCAAGGCTAAAACACTAAAATAGCAATAAGATAACCAAATTAAATTACTAGTAATTAAAATTAAAAAAACGACTAAAACAGGCAAACTATAATTATTATAAAGATAAGACAAGAATGGATACTTTAATTAAAACGCAGGAATTAGAGAATTCATAAAACAGCTTCTTGCCAAGAATGGCTTCCCCTGGAGACTGGTACAAACTGCAGTTGGCAGAGTTTTAAATAGTTTAGTTTATCCCACCAACTAGGATTCATCATCATCATCATTATCATCATCACAGTTCCAAAGGACATATTATATTTTACTTTGGATCACCTGAAGATCAGGGCCCCCCACGTATTCTTGTTTTTTGCTTTACAGTACCAAATATAATAATAAATTAAATTGAATGCCCGGTTAGGTCAACTGTACCCCCTTGACGATTGGTTAAGTCGTGATATTTTGGTTAGTTTTAATGAAGATATCATTTGGTAATTGAGGCTGGGGCCCCTGATCTTCAGGTGATCCTTTACTTTGCTTTACATGGGAACTTTAAGTTTCGATATAAGGAACAAACTTTTGAAATTACTTAATTCTATCCTCAACTACGTATCAAAAATAGTCGCACATCCACCAGATCAGTTTTAATTTATTTTTAAATATACTGTAAAGATGTTGTCAACATTACCCTTGCTTAGATCTTTCATATTAATATAAGTGTAACCATTGTATGGGGTCGTATATAGGTAAATTTAAATATATAGATGATGTCACCACTCTCCTTATAGATCTTCCATATTAATATAAGTGTGACCATTGTATGCGATCGTATATTGGTAAAACTAAAATACACCTCAAATTCCGTATTTTCGAACACCTTGAAAAGCCAGTTCGTACAAATCAACATTTCAGAAAACCAATCAACTCTCCCACGTACGTAATCACGCGCATAATAACGACCTTCCGATTTCACAGACAAATTTTAATGTTTTCTCCGGTAGCAACTTTGACCTCAAACTTAAAATCGTGGAATCGTTATTTATCGACGAACTTAAAACCCAATCTTAACTCCGATGATTCTTCAATTGAACTCCTGGGTTTAAATTAACTCTCTAGCCCCCAGTGTTACTTTACTGATTTTGTTCTGGGCTAACGCCAGACGATTTTATTCAGTCTCGGAAAAGACCTCCGGGCGCTAAAGGGTTAAAGGTATCTGTTCTGTCTCATCTTTATAATTATATTTTGTCTATTATAGTCTTTTTTTGTAATTTTAATTATTAGTATTTTAATTTGGTTAATTTAACCCCAATGATTTTTGCATTTTATTGTTTTAGTCCTGATGATGGAATATGTGTATTTCGAAACGGTGTCAATTAAAGAGCGAAGAATGTTTTTCATGTCTCTGGTATTCCTCTTCATTATATATATATATATATATATATATATATATATATATATATATATATATATATATATAGATATATTATTGAGAGAGAGAGAGAGAGATTTTGTCTTAACGAGTTAGCCAGTTAGATCAATTTATATCAAGTATAGTTTTTCTGAGCAATCATATGTAGGGATCCTGTATATATTTTTATCTTGAGAAAAGCTTCAAGGTTTACGGGACACCTTTATGGCGTTATCCTACTCTTGTACAACTATGACGAGTAAGTATTTTGTTTCTGTTAAGTGTACAACCGGAATACAGGCTCTGCTACACTTCGTAATCGTCCAAGTTACAGTGGTCTCCCTGTCCTTCTCTTCTTTGGTAATTAAAGCTACCCCCATTAGTCGGGGTACGTCGTGATATATTACCCCAACACTCCCCGTCGGATTAGCGAGACAAAGTGACATTGGGTTTCGGTCGTAATTGGATGGATGACAGTCCTTTGCGTTCAGATGATGTACCAACCCTTGGTTCGGATTGCGAGTTAAGTAATAAATCCCTTCTGTCGTATGACCCTGGCTGTTAGCGACGAAGGCAAAGTCATGAAATTTATATAGTAATAAGTGAACAACCCATTTGTTGTATTTTATGGGTAACGAATATAAACGGTGCAGATAAGAGAGAGACATTAACCAAATAACCCCGTCGATCCCGATTTAATATGACCTAATAAGGTCTATAAAAGCGTGAAGGGGAATAAAGACTAGAAAATCGTCTAGTTTTATATATATGACACCTTAAATACCATACTTGAAACCATTAATTAAAAAGGACATTATAGGAAAGTAAAAAATAAAATAAGGTAAATTTAAGTTCTAAGTTGAGAAGTGTCCATGCCGGATTTTAGCTAAAAGTGTTCACACCGGGTTTAAAGGTGTCTACACCGAATCTAAAAATGTCTACACCGGATTTAAAAGTGTCCGGTACAGGAACTAACTATAGAGCAAACAAATGCGAGACTAAAGAAAGCTTAAAGGGCAAAAGACACGATTTTCGTAAAAAATTTGAGCGTCAATAGAGGTGGGGCTACGAGCCTGACCTCGGCGAAGTAAGGAATCATCACACGGAACTTCTACACTGTAGAATCTACAAGGTTACAAGTTCAACATCAATAATATACTTTCATTAAACGCAAAACTTAGAATGGAACTTTTTAAACTTTATATATTCTATACTCGTGACCACCAACAATGGGGGGGTGGAATCGTAAAACCTGATCTAAAAAAAAAAATTAAATAATTTGTACAGTAATTACGCAATACATAATCTTTGAGGAAAAGCAAAACCAAAATGGTTGATGAAATGTTTAATACACTTTGCTTCGGTTCACGACAACGACATCGACTAAAAACGGAATATTGCCTGCTTCCGCCTTCCGTCCTTCACTCAAATGACCGAAATAGGTTGATGAGGAAATAATTAAATAAGTGAAGTATAAAATAAGAACTCCATCAATCAATCAATCAATCAATCAATCAATCAATCAATCAATCAATCAATAGGATTTTGCTTAATATTATATATATATATATATATATATATATATATGTTACAGCAGTCATGTATCACTTTGTCTGAATCTTCTCTGACAATTTGACCCGACTGTGGTCAAAGTTCAAGTTATCACTATACCACAAAGAAGCAATTTCGCGGTACAAACATAAGCGTTGCGCTTACACCCCAATTAATATGAAAAATTGGTGCAATGGAAATAAAATCAGCACGGGGTTGACACTTCGTATAAGACCGTTTGACA
Source organism: Bathynomus jamesi (assembly GCA_023014485.1). Lineage (NCBI taxonomy): Eukaryota > Metazoa > Arthropoda > Malacostraca > Isopoda > Cirolanidae > Bathynomus > Bathynomus jamesi. Next base: position 611,491 of record JAJOZX010001009.1, read on the forward strand.
AACGAAAGTACTCGGAAAATATTGAGCTCATACATTTCGTCCAAAATAGAAGAAATAATAGCAATAAATGTTAGTTGGAATCCGCTTGCAAACGACAAAATATATTTAATAGATATATTTCAAAACTTTAGGTTCACACTGTTTTTGTTATTATAATGAGAATTTCAAAGTTGTAAATGTGCTTTGAAAGAAATTCGTGTAATATATATATATATATAAATAAGTAAATTTGTGCTGCCTTAGGGAGCGAATACAAACTTGCGGTGCATCTTGCTCTTGAAAAATTATGCACCAGGACTGATAACAGCTGGAGGTGTCTACACTACACAGTAAAAAAAATTACAATAAATTGAATACGGATATGAATGTTCTTTTGAGTAGACTAACACGAAGTATTATTGCTTTCAGTGGCGATGAACCACCAACGGAAGCCTGGTCAGTACTTTGATCCCCTATTTGCTTGGTAATGCTACTGCGAGTTGCTCGTATCCAGAAATGGGCGTATGGGCGAAAAGATGCTGTATGTGAAAAGATGTTTAACTTTTCATACTTCCACTTAAACTATGAAGTTATCGATCAATAATGTGTGTTTGTTTGTTTGTGTGTGTGTGTGTTTTACTATTTTAGGTAATTAGTTTTGTATTTCATTAATTCCCAAATAATTATAAAGTACACTAATTTCTCAGGTAGTTTCATCAACTACCCGTAGTGTTTTCGTTCATTAACTTTTACATATACACTACTGTATGTCAGTTAATGGAACTCCTCTAAATTATAGGATGATGTCATTCACGCTTTGTCAAACTTCCACACAGTTCATGAAAAACGAAGGTCACATAAATTTTCCTACCTGTTCATTCACCTCATTTTTACCAGGTAACTTTCTCTGATTTAAAAACATTTGAGTATTTTTTAGACACTGAACACGTTGACATTCCTATACATAATAATCATTGAGGAGGGTCAGAAACTGGCACAGCACTCAGGCCAACTAGGGCAGCCCATCGCGCCAACTACTACTATATTACAGTATTATTACTAGACTCATCGGGATTCGAACGCCCGACCCGAGTGTCTTCACTTCGCTTGTAGAGAAACGGTGTTACCTGCTGAGTATCGTCGTTCATTATAAATTACCTTGAAAATATCGTTCATTCTACATTAAATTAATCTTTCTTGTTTTTGCGTTCTTTGCATGATTTCTTGCACTCACTGTCACCTCTTATGTTTTCTTTTACTCGTAAATATTCTCTCTTGTCGCGTTATTCTACGCTTCCACCATACATTCGCACGCTCCTATTTTGCTTCTCATACACCCACGCAAATCATCCACGCTAGACATTTAATCTATTAAACAGTCGGTTGCCAAAATCGGGAGACACCTTAATTAAGTTAACGATAGTTTGACACCTTTTCATTCAAAGTTCAAACATCTTTCGCATCACGCAACATCACAAACACCCGATTATTCACCACCAAATTTAAAGAGCAAAAATGTGATATTTAAATACTGTAAAAAATTTCAAGGACGAGAGTGACGATAAAACTATTTTAAAACTTCGAATAATTTAAAGGTATCGTCAAATCTTAAAATCTAAAAAGGACGAGAAGATATTTCGTTACAAAAAATTATGTTTGCTTAATCCAGTAAAATAACAAACCATAATCTGACAGAAAGATCCTCGAATCCAAATCCGATTCCGGATCCACCCGAGAAACGCGCTCAAATCCGTATTCGGCCACCTATGACACACACACACATAACGAAACAGCCTGGAAACATATTTCTCAACTGTGTCGGGGTTGAAAGTGCTCCATGGGTCACCTGAGACCGAGCACTGACAGGCTAAATGCACGGCCCAACCGAACCCAAGAGCCATCAGAAGGGTGCGAACCCAGAGCCTCACCGCCCAGAGTTCGACAGCGACAACAGTGAGCTACCTGGAATTCATATACTCTGTGTGTGTGTGTGTGTAGTGTTTCATATCGCTGACGACGAATTCATATGCGCGGGTTTGATTCCTGGCGTAGGTAGGAGGTGCGAAATTCACCAGCTGTTCATCCATTCTTTCGCTGGTAGATGAGTGGGTACCATAAAAAATCCCCCAAATGAGGCGATATACTACAGAGAGGTCATACATATACTGTACACAGGGAAATCTCTTTATAAAGATCATGGATATAAAGATCAGCCGCTTATATGAATCACTTTTCATCCTCCCCCCAAACCAAACGCTACCTTATTCATTATTTTTTTGTCGGTTATGTGGATCGGTAAAATCCGGATATATGGATTACTTTTTCTATCTGATATTATTTATCCACAGTTACACCAAGGGAATATTTTGTATTTGTGCACACGATTCTCTGCCTGACCTTCCATATTTTACCTTTTTTTGGTATCAAATATTTTTTGATTACCAAATTATTCAGGGATTACTATTCTATTTATTTCACCTTTGGCATTTTTTCCTTTATTTTAATCTTTTATCATCCTGGATTAATCTTTTAATCTGATAAAGGTGGTGCTTTTCTCACTGAACGAAGAAAAAGGGGGTATCCTTAGTACAGTTAATCATTAAGGAAGTCAGATAAGCTTTTGCAGTGCTGCAACAAGAGGGTGAATGTTGATTTGGGCTCTCTTCTTCTTCTTCTATGGGAGGAGGGGGGGGGGGGGGAGGGAGCTTTTGGGGACATTCGCCCTTTGCATAAAATAAAAAAAATTAATAATTATTTTAAAATTTATTAAAAATGTGAACGGAATGCTGAAAATTTAAAATTTAATGTTAAAAAAAAAAAAAAAATTACCTAATTCTTTTAATATTAATATTAAATAAAAATTTAAAAGGATTTGTTGAAATATACTTATGCCAATTGTTTTTATACAGTACTTAATATAATATTTTCTGATGATTTAGATAATTGTCGGTTATATGGATCAGCCGCATATATGGATCATTTTGCGATTGCTCGATGTGATCCTTATATACGTCCTCTCTCTCTCTCTCTCTCTCTCTCTCTCTCTCTCTCTCTCTCTCTCTCTCTCTCTCTAATTCCCTGGTTCGGACGCACCTGGAGTATGCTGTGCAGTTCTGGTCGCCCACCCTCAGGAAAGATATTGAGAGGCTGGAGCGAGTGCAGGCGAGGGCCACAAAGTTAATCCCTTCCGTTAGGCATATGGGCTACAATCGACGGTTACGCGCCCTGAACTTGTTTTCGCTGGAAACTCGGAGGCTGCGCGGTCAATTGATCGAGGTTTTCAAGCTCTTACGCGGGTTCAATGATGTCGATTTTAGAAGCATGTTTAGTTTAAATGATAACCCAACTCGCAACAATGGTTGGAAGTTGGATTTGAAACGGTTTAGGACTAGTGTGTGTGTGTGGGAATTACTTTACGTATAAGATCTGTGACACGTGGAACAGGTTACCTTCAGAAGTTGTGAACAGTTCCTCTGTGGATCATTTCAAAAAAGGTTAGACCAAATCTTGCACACTATTTGAGGGTGTAGAAAATTTTCCCTGGCACTGTTGCCATTGGTACCTCCTCGGTATGGGCCGCAAGGCCTTTTGAGGTACTTCTTTTCCTTGTAACTCCTTGTAACTCTCTCTCTCTCTCTCTCTCTCTCTATATATATATATATATATTATATATATATATAATATTTAGGAGAAATCCAATGACAAGGAGAAATGTAAATGCCATGAAAAGTCTTCTTTAATGCGCAACGTTTCGAGCAATACGCTCATCTTCAGGCTGTTTAATAACAATGTGAAATTAAAATCAATATTGAATGAAAAACAAAAAAGAAAATTTCTATAACCTATTCGTAAAGACAAATTTTAAAAGACTGAAAAAGAGGGTTAAATTCTAAGTTATACAGATTTACATATAAAAATTAAGAAGCTATTTTTAAATACATATAGTAAATGTGAAATTAATACACTGGAAAAATTAACAATAGTACACTGGAATAATGGAAACTACTACCTTACACTGCAGTTTCCGAGGCTAGACTGATTTAAGAGCAGAGACAAAGAAGGGAAAGATAAGAGATGGCGAGGGCGATTGGGGAAGGAGGGATTATAAGGAATTGGGGAAGGAGGAGGGATCATAGAATTGAGGGACGGCGATGAGTCAACATTCAGACTAGGGGACAATGCTTTAATGAAAGCGATTCTAAAATTCTTAGTGAGTTGGGACAAGTATTACAACCAAGAATTTTAAAATTGTCTAAAGTGACATCAATTTTACATTTAATGCTGTGTTCACGAATAGAGGCTTCTTTAGTTTTTAAAATTTTACCTGTTCGGCCACTTATTCCCATATGCGAATAAAATCTAGCCCTGAGAGAGCGAACAGTGCTGCCGATGTAATTCCCAAGGAGACACCTAGGGCAGGTAAATAAATATACAACACCGCTACGCAACGAGTCAGGGGTTCGATCCTTCGCTGAGAAAAAGCTACCTAAAGACGTTTTATTAATAAATATGATGCGGAAATCAGTATGATAAAAAAATTTCCTTAACAATTTTGTAAATTTAAGCTTAAATTCCTTATTCAAAGGACCCATTTCAGGTACCAAGAAATATTTTATATCCTTCGGCACTGTAATACATGGAAGTTGAGGGCTATAAACATTATTTAAGAAGGATCTAATTAGTTTGTCTACATATTGAACAGGAAAACTATTATTAGTAAAGTATGATCTTAGATTATTAAATTCATCATTAAGTAAGGTAAAATTAGAGGTCAAATTATATCCTCTGAACAGGAGAGTTTTAATACAAGACATCTTATAGTTGAAATCAGTAAAACTAAAAAAATTCATGCCCAAACCAGTGAAAGTGGGTTTCCTGTAAACTGATGTAGTAATAGAATCACCGTTTTTCGAAATTAAAAGATCTAAGAAGGGGAGGGAGCCATTTTGCTCAGTTTCCATTGTATACGTTATATTGGGGTGCAAAGAATTTAGGAAGTTAAAGAATTGTTGCGCTTGTACCGCATTATCAAAGACTGCTATCGAATCATCAACGAAGCGTCGATAGAAAATTGGCTTGAGATGAGTGGGAGATTGTCTAAAAATTACACTTTCTAAATGAGTCATAAAAAAGTCAGCTGCTAACGGTCCGACTGGTGATCCCATCCCTACCCCATCAATTTGTTGGTAAACCTTATTGTTGAAAGTGAAATAGCATTGTTTGAAGACCAATTCTAAAAGTTCCTTAAAATGAGACAATGAAAAACCATGAAAATTATCAACTGAGCTAAAAACCCTATCTAAAATAATGGCAATAGTTTCAGATACAGGTACATTTGTGAAAAGTGACTTTACATCAAAACTGACAAAAAACTTTTTTGAATCGAAGTTTTTACCAAGGAGGTCTTTTTGGAATTCAAACGAGTTATTTATAGTGTAAGCATTTTTCGCAAAGGGGGACAGGAGACGAACAACAAATTTTGCCAATTGAAAGGTGGGTAAGTTATACGAAGCTAAAATAGGACGGAGAGGTGTTCCAGCTTTATGGATTTTAGGCAGACAGTATAATTGAGCAAGATTAGCACCAGATGCGAACAACTGAGAGTAAGTATCTTTTTATTATCTTTAAGGACTTTAGTCGTGACAGAAATCTATTAACCTGGTCTTCTAACCTTACAATGACTTTATTTACAGGTTCTAGAATTTGTTTGAATTTAGTAAGATCACTTAGGATTTCATTAGTTTTGTTTATGTAGTCCGATTTATTCAAAATAACCACTCCGTTACCCTTGTCTGGTCTAGTCACAACAATCTCCTGGTTCTTTGCCAAATTCTTAATACACTGCAAATCACTCTTCCTAAATATGAAAGATTGAAATTTAAGATTTCTAAGTTTAAGAAAAAATTCTTGAGTTAAATTTGAGAACTGACATTTGAAATTATTGAAATCCCCCACATGGGGAACATTTTTCAAGCCATTGAAAAATTTTTCAAAGTAAAGAAAAAACGAAGGCTTATATATTTGAAACAACGGAAGCTTAAATTGCAAACCAAGTGACAGTAAAAACTTTTCCCGAGGGGAGAGTGTGTAACTAGAAAGATTCGAAATTACCTTCTCTGAATTGAAAAAATTTGGTGAATTCATTCCCAAAGCCTTTAACTTACGTTCATGTGTTTCCAAGATGGTAGAGTGAAATTTTTCTAGTTCACGTTGTACAAGAGAAATTATTAATAAATAGTCCAACAACGACAAGGTATTTTTAAGAGTAGTTATATAATGCCCAAGAGACTTGTTATGCGAATCTGATATTTTGATTTTATAATTAATTTCATTATTTAATAAATATTCCAGGGACGATTGATAAAATTCAGAGTCATATAGATTATCACGGTAGAGTTTGAAGTAAACTATGACTCTGAATTTATCAATCGTCCCTGGAATATTTATTAAATAATGAAATTAATTATAAAATCAAAATTCAGATTCGCATAACAAGTCTCTTGGGCATTATATAACTACTCTTAAAAATACCTTGTCGTTGTTGGACTATTTATTAATAATTTCTCTTGTACAACGTGAACTAGAAAAATTTCACTCTACCATCTTGGAAACACATGAACGTAAGTTAAAGGCTTTGGGAATGAATTCACCAAATTTTTTCAATTCAGAGAAGGTAATTTCGAATCTTTCTAGTTACACACTCTCCCCTCGGGAAAAGTTTTTACTGTCACTTGGTTTGCAATTTAAGCTTCCGTTGTTTCAAATATATAAGCCTTCGTTTTTTCTTTACTTTGAAAAATTTTTCAATGGCTTGAAAAATGTTCCCCATGTGGGGGATTTCAATAATTTCAAATGTCAGTTCTCAAATTTAACTCAAGAATTTTTTCTTAAACTTAGAAATCTTAAATTTCAATCTTTCATATTTAGGAAGAGTGATTTGCAGTGTATTAAGAATTTGGCAAAGAACCAGGAGATTGTTGTGACTAGACCAGACAAGGGTAACGGAGTGGTTATTTTGAATAAATCGGACTACATAAACAAAACTAATGAAATCCTAAGTGATCTTACTAAATTCAAACAAATTCTAGAACCTGTAAATAAAGTCATTGTAAGGTTAGAAGACCAGGTTAATAGATTTCTGTCACGACTAAAGTCCTTAAAGATAATAAAAAATGATACTTACTCTCAGTTGTTCGCATCTGGTGCTAATCTTGCTCAATTATACTGTCTGCCTAAAATCCATAAAGCTGGAACACCTCTCCGTCCTATTTTAGCTTCGTATAACTTACCCACCTTTCAATTGGCAAAATTTGTTGTTCGTCTCCTGTCCCCCTTTGCGAAAAATGCTTACACTATAAATAACTCGTTTGAATTCCAAAAAGACTCCTTGGTAAAAACTTCGATTCAAAAAAGTTTTTTGTCAGTTTTGATGTAAAGTCACTTTTCACAAATGTACCTGTATCTGAAACTATTGCCATTATTTTAGATAGGGTTTTTAGCTCAGTTGATAATTTTCATGGTTTTTCATTGTCTCATTTGAAGGAACTTTTAGAATTGGTCTTCAAACAATGCTATTTCACTTTCAACAATAAGGTTTACCAACAAATTGATGGGGTAGGGATGGGATCACCAGTCGGACCGTTAGCAGCTGACTTTTTTATGACTCATTTAGAAAGTGTAATTTTTAGACAATCTCCCACTCATCTCAAGCCAATTTTCTATCGACGCTTCGTTGATGATTCGATAGCAGTCTTTGATAATGCGGTACAAGCGCAACAATTCTTTAACTTCCTAAATTCTTTGCACCCCAATATAACGTATACAATGGAAACTGAGCAAAATGGCTCCCTCCCCTTCTTAGATCTTTTAATTTCGAAAAACGGTGATTCTATTACTACATCAGTTTACAGGAAACCCACTTTCACTGGTTTGGGCATGAATTTTTTTAGTTTTACTGATTTCAACTATAAGATGTCTTGTATTAAAACTCTCCTGTTCAGAGGATATAATTTGACCTCTAATTTTACCTTACTTAATGATGAATTTAATAATCTAAGATCATACTTTACTAATAATAGTTTTCCTGTTCAATATGTAGACAAACTAATTAGATCCTTCTTAAATAATGTTTATAGCCCTCAACTTCCATGTATTACAGTGCCGAAGGATATAAAATATTTCTTGGTACCTGAAATGGGTCCTTTGAATAAGGAATTTAAGCTTAAATTTACAAAATTGTTAAGGAAATTTTTTTATCATACTGATTTCCGCATCATATTTATTAATAAAACGTCTTTAGGTAGCTTTTTCTCAGCGAAGGATCGAACCCCTGACTCGTTGCGTAGCGGTGTTGTATATTTATTTACCTGCCCTAGGTGTCTCCTTGGGAATTACATGGCAGCACTGTTCGCTCTCTCAGGGCTAGATTTTATTCGCATATGGGAATAAGTGGCCGAACAGGTAAAATTTTAAAAACTAAAGAAGCCTCGAGTATTCGTGAACACAGCATAAATGTAAAATTGATGTCACTTTAGACAATTTTAAAATTCTTGGTTGTAATACTTGTCCCAACTCACTAAGAATTTTAGAATCGCTTTCATTAAAGCATTGTCCCCTAGTCTGAATGTTGACTCATCGCGTCCCTCTCAATTTGCTATGATCCCTCCTCCTTCCCCAATTCCTTATAATCCCTCCTTCCCCAATCGCCCTCGCCATCTCTTTCCCGTCTCGTTTTGCTCTGCTCAAATTAGTCAGCCTCGGATACTGCAGTGTAAGGTAGATAGTTCCATTATTCCAGTGTACTATTGTAATTTTTCCAGTGTATTAATTTCACATTTACTACATGTATTTAAAAATACTTCTTAATTTTTATATGTAAATCTGTATAACTTAGAATTTAACCCTCTTTTCTCAGTCTTTTAAAATTTGTCTTTACGAATAGGTTATAGAAATTTTCTGTTTGTTTTTCATTCAATATTGATTTTAATTTCACATTGTTATTAAACAGCCTGAAGATGAGCGTATTGCTCGAAACGTTGCGCATTAAAGAAGACTTTTCATGGCATTTACATTTCTCCTTGTCATTGGATTTCTCCTAAATATTAAATTGAAGCTCTGTAGAAGCAACCCGCATGATTATATATTATATATATATATAATCTCACAGTATAAACAAGGAAACTATAACGGTTAAAGTCGGAGTTAATATGTTAACATGAGTCGCTGAACTTCTTAATAGCATTTAATTTTGCCAATTTCTATTTTAAATTAATTTCCCCCTTGTTCGAGGTCGCGTAGAAAACGCGATTAACGTCTCGTCCTCGATGGAAATGAGAGAATGAACTTAACTTTCGTCAGATAAAAAAGAGGATTAAAAAGACTTTTGCTTCCAAATGGATTTTGGTATATCTTTAAGAGAGAGAGAGAGAGAGAGAGAGAGAGAGAGAGAGAGAGAGAGAGTTACAAGGACAGGAGGGAGGCTCCAAGACCATTGGCCCACTCGGGAAGATTCCTGTTGTTAAACTAGTTAATTTTTTAACTATTCTAGCAGTAGAAGAAACTTGGAGAGAAAAGCTATATAAGGCTCTCTCCCACCCTCCAGTACGGAAAAAGGTTGAAGAAAATAATAACGTTGGAAAAGTAGCCAAGAAATTTCACAGGAAAGAGGAGAATATATAAGCTAGCTCTACAATTGCACTATGCTCACATAGAAATCGTACACTAGATAGCACCGTTGTATAAAGTAATTAATAAAATATTTGTGCTGATCGTATATCAACTACTTGATGTCGTCACAAAAACCTCGAACATATGGTTTTGATTTTATATAAAATATTTACAGCTCTATTTACCGAGGTATCGGTCCAACAAGGACCCCATGACCCACTTCAGACTAGCCCCAAAAGGATTAAGAAGAGGTAAAGGTTAAACTCACCATCTCTACACCCATGTCCACGCAAAGCCATCACACTGGCAAAGTGATGAAATGCTTCTACAGGAAAGGGGTGGAAACAGGAATTAAAAACAGAAATCAGATTTTCCACACCGTGCCCTCACCCATCACGTGTATTCAGCCAACAGAAAGGAGAGAAAAGAAGAAATCTTGACGGCAGAAATGCAACTCTACTTTACCTCACCTAATCCCTGCCCTGCATTTTTATTTATTTTTTGTTCGTTACGAAATTACGCGAGTCTATGAACTATTTTTGTACTCTATTCTTTTAGACATATTAACAAGGCAGGCAAGTGTGTGAACGTGTTTTCTGTAATTGGATGTCTGTCATGCGTGTATATGTCTGCTAACTCTTTGAATGTTGCCGAGTTTCAACTTGGGTCTCTCGCCGTAAAAGGTGTTTATGCAGCAAGTGATATACCGAGTCGTTCATACTTCGCGGTGTTGTGTCACCACGAGAGTAGAGAAGATTTCTTTCCAGCGAGGAATATCAGTGGGAGGTCCCTGTATCTATCCCCGTGTACTTGTCCTATATGGAGAATGAAAGTGTTTCGTAGGTGACCGATCACCTGTTATTGCCACAGCGAATTCAAGAAACGTGTTCTGAGGCAAGAGATAAAAAAAAAAAAAGAGTTGCTTGATGGATGGTCATCCTTTGTGGGGTACAATCAACCAGAGACGTCTTTCTCTCTCCAGAGAGAGAGAGAGAGAGAGAGAGAGAGAGAGAGAGAGAGAGAGAGATTGTCTGAATGGTTAAATACTGCAGTAATGTAATAGCATATGTTGAAAAGCCATTTAATATATATATATATATATATATATTATATAAATTAAATTCAGTACTTGTAAACAAGAGTCTGATTAACGAGTTAAAGACAGGTTTCTTCTCCAGGTACGGATGACTTATCAAGTGAACATTGAAAGTATGCTAATGATGTTGAGAATCTTTATATCACATTACTTTTCGCGATAGTTATATTCCTGCGAAGTTTATGAGGGTATATATCATGCCCCTTGTCAAACATAAATATGGGGACATTCTATCATGCTGTTGCCTCCTGTTTCTCAAAACTACTTGACAAACTTTTGCTTTGTCCATGAAATGCTTATTTTCAGACATCTTCCGATCAGTTGATTTTAAAAAAAAAATCTCGCTCAACAGATTTCTGTATTGATGTATTGAAAGAAATTTTATATAAATACACGGGTAGCAATTCGACAAATTACAGTAGTTTCGTGCATATAAGCAAGATTATACAGGGTGTCTATAAATTATCTTTACAAATTCAATTCAATTTCGATTGAATTTGTAAAGATAACGCAGGCCTGCGATGGTTTTGTTGTCCAAAATATTTTATCACTTATATAGTAATTTTTGCACGCTGATTCCAAAAATAATATTAATTTTTCGCTATCACGTACAGATTTTTCACAAAATGTCATATTACATATGTAATATTAAAAACTACTGCCTATAAATGCTTCCAGATCAGAAGTGACGTCATAGCGTCTTCTAGAACATCCGAGAAACGCACCGCTAGTATATAAGTGATTGACAAGCCACGAGATGAGTCAGTCTGTCTAGTGCGTGCGAGGTTATAGTTCTTTATTATTCAAAGGTGCGCGGTGACTATATTTCTCTTTTGAAATTTGTTTATTTGTCGCTATGGCAACCAGAGGGTGTGTAAATAGCCCAAACATTTTTTGTTATATTTTTGGAAAATTTACTGTGAAAAAACAAAGGCGAGATATTACAGACTTCGTCAATAAAGCATACTGTGCGTACTTCGGAATGAAACTTGGGGATCAAGACAAATCATGGACTCCACATAAAGTTTGCAGTGTTTGTGTTGAACAACTTAGACTGTGGAGTAAAGGTGTAAAGGATTCTTTACCTTTTGGGATTCCAGTGGTTTGGCGTGAGCCTAGAAATCACAGCAATGACTGCTATTTTTGTTCATGTAACGTGCAAGGCTACAATACTAAAAATAAAAAGGAAATTTCTTATCCAAACTTTCAGTCTGCTATAAGACCTGTTGCTCATGGACCTAGTATACCTATACCTACTAAACCAAATACTCTTGATATAACTTCATCTGATTCGGTGTCTGATGATGATGAAAACGATGATAGTGATTGTTTTCAAACCGAAACATCTGGTGAACCCCCAATTGTTTAGACAAAGTGAACTTAATGATTTGGTAAGAGATTTGTGTCTTCCGAAGAATTCTTCAGAGATTTTGGGATCCAGACTTCGTGCAAAGAACTTGTTTTCTCCCAGGACGTCATTTTACTGGTACAAAAATCGAGGAAAATAATTCATCCAATATTTTTCTCAAGAAAATTCACTGGTATACTGCAACAATGTTTCGGAACTAATACTTAAGCTAGGCGCTGCAGTCTATGACCCAAATGAGTGGAGACTTTTCATTGATTCCTCCAAAAGAAGTCTAAACTGGGTCCTCCTTCACAACGGTAACTTCTATGCATCCGTTCCTGTGGCTCATTCGGGTCACTTGAAGGAAACGTACGAAAATCTTGAGCTTCTTCTAGCTAAGGTTAAATACAAAGAATACGGTTGGCTACTTTGTGGAGACTTAAAAGTGATTTGTATGTTGTTAGGTCAACAACTAGGTTTTATGAAGTTTCCATGTTTTTTGTATGAATGGGATAGCCGAGCAAGAACTCAGCACTGGATAAAAAAGGAATGGCCACGCAGAGTCAACCTGACACTTGGTTCTAAAAACATTCAACGTGAAAGTTTGGTTGACAAGAAGAAAGTCCTTTTACCTCCGCTTAACATAAAATTGGGCTTGACGAAGCAATTTGTTAAGGCCTTGGACGAGATGGAGACTGTTTTAAGTATTTGTGTGGTAAATTCCCAACTCTTTCAGAAGTAAAATTGAAAGAAGGAATTTTCGTTGGTCCCCAGATTAGAAAACTGACTTTGGATGAACACTTTGAAAGAACAATGAACAATCTTGATAAAGAAGCGTGGATTTCTTTTAAGGATAAGTTCAAAGAGTTGGGTTGTAATATGAGTTTAAAATTACATTTCTTACATTCACACTTGGATTACTTCCTGAGAATCTCAAAGCATTCAGCGAAGAACAAGGAGAACGGTTTCACCAAGACAAGACATCAGAGAAATGGAGAAGATATATCAGGGAAGGTGGAACATCAGCATGATGGCTGATTACTGCTGGATGTTGAAACGGGATACTCCAGAATTATTACATAAAAGAAAAGGAACAGCGCATACGTTCGAGACTAAAAGGCATAGACATAAGAAAACTCAGGACAAATAAAGATGAATATGTAATTGACGTTAATAGTCTTTCTTTTTAAAGTTGTTTGCATTTGTAATTAGTATAACAAAGCGAAATAGGTACCTAATGTAAATTGAAATAAATAATATTTATTTATGTTGTTGTTTTTTCCCTTCCAGTTTGCAGAAAATCCTTACGTGATAGAAAAAAATGGACACCTTATTCGAAATCAGCGTAGTTGAATTAAACAACTCTTACAAAGTTCTCATTCGTAGGCCTGTGTCATTTATGGAAACTTTATATGATACAGGGAATCTCAATATTTTAAAAAATTATAAGAAAGAATGTTCCACTGTTAGATGGGTTACGTCGTGGCCAGTATTGTAACACCATTTCCTTTTGATCAGCGAAGTTAAGTGACAGTGGTTCTTCGTAGTAGCTGGATGGGGAACTGTTCCTTGCTTCCAGATAACGTAACGACCCGTGGTTTGGATCGCACCTAAAGTTGTAGATCCCCTTCGTCATACGACCTTAGATGTTGTGAAGGTGGTTAAACAACCCCATCATTACATGTTTTTTACGGTTAGATGAGGTGACGTATTGTCCGAGTGTTTTGGTTCTTCATGAAGAGTTAGACAAGGCTCCTTGCTCTCTCCTCTGCTGTTTAATGTGTATATTGATGCGTAGCTCAATTACTTCACTTAACTTAAGTAGAATTTACACTTAAGTGTAAATAAATAACGGATAAACAACTTAGCATATGACGATGATGGGGTATTACGTAATAAACCGTTCGAGTAACCCTTTAAAGCCGGAATTTTTTGTAGGTTTAAGTTATGAATGCGTGTACTTGAAACGCTACCAATTTGTACCCGTTCGTCCTGAAAGGGTTTAAAAAGGTGTGGCGATAAAAATTTGAATTATATTCGTAGAATCGTGATGCTAATTTTTAATGATATTAAAATTAAGATTATGTGGTTTTATCCCAGAAACTTAGACAGTCGGGTAAAATTATCTTCAAAATGAAGGACAAACCAATAGAGCAAATACAAGAAGTTAAATATCTGGGTTACATTATGACCAACTCCTTGAGCGATGACTCAGACATAAAAAAACAATACCAAAGTTTCTGCGCCAAAGCAAATATGATACGAGCAATGAGGAACTTTAGATTCCGTAAAAATGATGCTAAGGACACCTTTTTGTTTTTGCCTAAATATTTGTGAGTAACAACTTTGGGTTAATTATAAGAACCCTAAATATGCTATATAATAAATTTTTTAGACTACAAAAGTTATCTCCAAAATGCTCAGCTTCGCAAATGTTTGCTAACCAGAATGTCTCGAGACCCCTTGAGAGGTATTTAGACGTACCAAAATACAGTCTAAAGCAATGATCAAAAGTCACATAATCCAATTATACAAGCTATTCATCAATGCTGCCATATGTCTTCTATAGTTTTAACATTGACCTTCATCATCATATGAAAAACGGTTATATGCAGTTCTAATTTAATTCTTTGGTTTTAGTATTTTAAGCTCTTATTATTCATATCTGTATGAAACTAATATATATATATATATATATATATTTGTTTTCATATTTATTCGTTGAGACAAGTGCCACTTTAGAGTTACAGTTTATATCAATGATGTAAGGACAAAAGCATTTACTGGTCGTAGACTCTCTCTCTCACTCTGTTTCACACACACACACAAACACACACACATATGCGCATCCCTTCATAAGCGAGGTAACGACTTTTTTAATTCCATATTTAAAAAACTAATTAACTTAACTTAAACCTAATTTGAGTGCCATCCAACCGAGAAGGGCGTAGTAAGTTGCTCGAACGCAAATGCAGGCTCGGAGGGAGAATTTTTGCGGTCACTAAAAGAGCGAGGTACTCGCTAACCTAACCTAACCTAACTTCAAATAATCTAACCTAGCTTATAAAACCTTACGTAATCAGAACTGAGGTATCTATTTTTACCGACAATAATTATGTTCAAGATTTTTTATATACATTTTTTAATTTTTCGAGGTACCAAAAGCGTTACTTCGATGAAATTATCCCACTACACCCGTGAATTATTACACACACACACACTACCTCATTTATTCCCAGTTGAACACACACACACACACACACAAACTTTAAAGTACATGAACAAAGTAAACAACATATATGTTATTTTAAACAACATATATGTTATTTAGGGCATAACAAAAACATTGAAAAGAAACAGAAGAAAAGAAAAACAAAAAATAAAATATATTACAGTTGAGGGGTGCGGTTCATTAACTTCAATTATAATAAATTAAAATGGGTCGTGCATGCATGATGGCCCTCTCACAGTTTTGCATGGACGGGAAAGGAGTGCCAATGGCACAAAATACTTGATGTATATATATATATATATATAATATATATTTTACGCAAATGTTTATATTAGAGGCACTACTTTACATAACCTTAGTTAACCTTGGGTTTGTTTCCGCTCGAATTGTTCATTCTGACGAAGGTCAAGCTTGTCACTCCACCTTAGACCTAGAGTTTAACGTAGAATCCGAACCACGCCCCACAACGGCGGTCACAAATTACGAAATCCTCGCTCTGACTCGATCTCACGACCAGCAAGCCAAGCGTCTTAACTAATAGGCTAGCCAGGGTACCCATTTATCTATCAACCACTTTTTATTGTGTGGAAGGATGAACAATTTGTTTTTGCTGCACGCCACCTGCCGTCACCGGGTCTCGATCCCAGGGCCGATGGATTTGTAGTCAGCGATGCTAACCACTACACCACCGAGTACGATATATATATATATATATATAATACTTTAAATTGTTTGTATAGGCACTCTGCTCTGGTACGAACGATTAAATGAGGCATATATAGTATCCACTTATCTTTTTTACGGTACATAGAATGTTTCAGTCATGCACGAAATTTAATTTCACGTAAGATAATGTATGGTAAATTGTTTACTTAAGAAATTCTCTCTCTCTCTCTCTCTCTCTCTCCTCTCTCTCTCTCTCTCTCTCTCTCTCTCTCTCCAAAATTGCATTGCACATGTTTAATTATATATATATATATATATATATATATATAATATATATATTAGTTAGGTGCCCACTGCATTGCCGTATGGGTAAAATCATAGCACTTACCGCCATGTCTTCGGATCGATAGGTCGTAAATGTGCTCTCATCCTGAAGAAGAACGCAGAAAAATGGTTCCCAAGATGCCAGGGGAACTCTCGCGTTTCGAATCCTGTTGCTCGCGCGATGGCCGAACCTCACGTCACGATCTGAAGGAGAAAGAATTCGAAACGTAAGTATGAAAAGAGTCTATATTGGGTTTTAATTAAACAAACATTTTATCGAAATGGAAGATCGTCGGCAGGAAAATGGTCGATAGAAAAATGATCGAAACCCGTTTTAAAGGTTAGATTAGGTCACTTAAATGTATAGGTCTAGTTTATGTTACATATAAATAAGAAGTTGGGTTTTTACCTATAAATTAGGTGAAGTTAAATTAGTACAACTAACTAAAGAATAACTAATAGTTGGTAACTAAATAATTAGGATCTCAACAATAATTAGGCCTAGACTAATTTACATTGACTTTTGACGAAGAAACTAATAATCTCTCTCTCTCTCTCTCTCTCTCTACGTCGTAGCCAATGTCGTAGCACCGCTTCCCGTTGATCAGCGAAGTTAAGCGACATTGGGTCTGGGTAGTAGTTGGATAGGAAACCGTCCTCCCCGTCCAGATTATGTCGGGTCCCACGTAAAGCTGTAGATCCCCTCCGTCATATGACCTTAGATGTTGCGAAGTGGGTTACACAAACCCAATCATTATCTCTCTCTCTCTCTCTCTCTCTCTCTATATATATATATATATATATATATATATATACACAGAGGCGCCCAAGGCAGAGATTAAAGTGCCTTACTCGTATACGGGTGGGCGGAAAGTAGCTCCCTATTTGGATTGGTAAAAAATACGATATTATCCATTTATTTCAGAAGAAATAATATGAAAAGGTAGGCATACATGGTAGGTTTCTCTGAAATTCAATGTGGGCTCCAACTCTTTCCACCAGCTTCTGGAGCCGCCCAGGAATGGCGTCCACTGACTTTAGCATCAACTCCGGCGGGATGGAGGACATGACTTCCCGAATCGGTCCTCCAGTTTCTTCCAATGTCCTCGGTTGGTGCGGTAGACTTCTTCCTTTACCCACCCCAAAGAAAGAAGTCGCACGGTGTCAAGTCGGGGCTCCTGGCTGGCCATTGATGTGGACCACGACGACCCATCCAACGCCCCAGGGAAGTGGGCATCCAGCCACTCACGGACAACAAGAGCGAAGTGCGGAGGGGCGCCATCTTGCATAAATATCAGATCGTCGATGTTCTCCCATGTGCTGACAACCGGCTAGAACCTCGTTTCGCAACATAGCAAGGTACGCTCAGCATCATGGTGTTGCGCAGAAGGAACGGGCCCACAACCTGATCTGAGGTCATACCACACCACACCGTTACATGAACCGATTCTGCCGTTTTTCAGCGGTAACCGTGCGACTTCTTCTTTGGGGGTGGGTAAAGGAAGAAGTCTACCGCACCAAACCGAGGAAATGGAAGAACTGGAGGACCGAATTCGGGAAGTCATGTCCTCCATCCCGCCGGAGTTCCTGCTAAAGTCAGTGGACGCCATTCCTGGGCGGCTCCAGAAGCTGGTGGAAGAGTTGGAGCCCACATTGAATTTTAGAGAAAACCTACCATGTATGCCTACCTTTCATATTATTTCTTCTGAAATAAATGGATAATATACGTATTTTTTTACCAATCCAAAATAGGGAGTTACTTTCCGCCCACCCTGTAGTTGTGCCATTTGATATGGCTAGTTTGGTATTAGAGGCTGGTGTTCTTTTTTATTTTAAAACTTATTTGTAAATCTATTTAATTTATTAGTGCTTATAAGTTATTTATTTTCTATCTTTGTTTTCTTTGCCCTGTTTAGGTTGAAATACGAAAAAATTTCCCCACCCCCTCAAAATTTGCTGCCCTAGGTAGGTGCCTACGTTGCCCATACGTAAATCCACCTATGTACAGTATATATAGGCTCTCTCTCTCTCTCTCTTCTCTCTCTCTCTCTTCTCTCTCCTCTCTCTCTCTCTCTCTCTCTCTCTCTATATATATATATATATATATATATATATATATATATATATACACCCCTTATTTAATTTATCTGTAAACTCTTGTTAGCTTTCACTAAACCAAATCTATGTCGATTATCTACGTTTTATTTGTGTTTGTCTACTTCCTCCTATCCGGGAAACGTTGATTTCCAAAGGAAATTCAAGGAAATGACAAAACTTCTCTCTGGCATCTAATTTAAATTATGAGAATATGTAAATAAGTGACAAATTCACGTATGAAAGTTTATGTGAGAGGAAAATTTAATACTCTTGTGTGTATACAGTGTGTGTGTGTGTGTTAAGGGCGTGCAGAGACAATGACATTCATTCGTAAAAAAAAAATAGGTCTAATGTCACGGTTATCTTCCCTTTATAAACATTTTCTATTTATAAAATAGTGTTTGAATATAAATACGTAGATCTCATACGCACTGATTGGCCAATGGCCATTCTTCATTGTACGATAAGATTGATCGAAACACACAAATAAAAAGTTTAAATTCTAATTAAACAACTTCTAGATATATATATATATATATATATATATATATATATATTAATAATTAAGGTTGAATAAAGTAACAGTTTTAATATATATATATATATATATATATATATATATATATATATATATACACAGCAAGAGAAAGGCAAATTCAAACCAAGAAGCTACAATCCGAAGCAATGCTCGACTCTTTAATTTATTTTTCGCTTTTTCCTTTTCAATTTTCTTAATGAATTTCCTTTTATCACAAAGATGGCGGCATTTCACAATACGATAAAGAAGAATTATTTAACCCTGTTTATACCGTTCTATAACAGGGTATTGCGTCATACAAAAACCACGAAGGAGCGTCGTAAAATACAGTGTGAACAAGACGCTTAAAAAAAAAAAAAGTATGGCATTTATAATTACTTTTCGATTCGTAAAGCATCGTTAACAAAAAAGAGAGAGAGAGAGAGATTGTAAATCGTAAATAATTTTTGTAAAATGATGAAGCAAATCTTATTTATCTATATAATTCGTAATTAATTAATTGTAAAAATCATGGGATACACTATTTTTTCACCATTCATACACACAAAATACTGTAAATCCGGTACCTCTCTCTGTGTGTGTGTGTGTGGTGTGTGTGTGTGATATATATATATATATATATGATACAATCCTCTTGGGCGCAATTTAGGTTCGTCAGAAATACCGTTTGTTTACGAGCTCGGAATCGAATGGAACAGGGCTAAAATCACGCACAGGATTATAATAGGCCTAAAATCTTATACAGTATATAATGTAGCACGGCATATAGAACCAAATACGAATATATAGAAAAATATATATATATATATATAAAAACAATCTGTATAAAACTTAATAAATGTAATAGGGTATATAAAATAAATATAACTATATACTGTACAATCATATAGCACATTGATCTACAAATTATATAAAAATACATATATAAAATAATATAAAACCACAAGTATATATATATATATATATATATACAGGGTGTCCCGTAAGTCTGGACCCATAGGGAAAAATAATAAAATTACAAAATAGTCCAAAAATTTATTACATAATCTGTTCAAAGTGTCCGCCGTTGTGTCGCACACATAGTTGAAGACGCAATCTCCACTGCGACAGCACTTTCTGAAACACAGTCGCAGAAATTTCTTGACACGCCTCCACAATGCGTGCTTTAAGGTGGAAAATGTTCTGAAGTTTGACCTCGTACACTTTGGCTTTCAAGTGGCCCCACAAATAAAACTCCAGCGGAGTAAGATCATAATAAAAAAATAATAAAAATAATAATAAAAATAATAAAAAAATATATTATAAATAAATTTTTGGACTATTTTGTAATTTTATTATTTTTCCCTATGGGTCCAGACTTACGGGACACCCTGTATATATATATACACGGTGAACCAAAAGTAGGTGGACAGTAGGTTGAATACGGTTTGTGTTATATTATATTATAACTATGGTGTTCATTATAACTATGGTGTTTGTGTTATATTATATTAAATATTATAACTAAATTTATTTAAATTTTATTTTGTATTATAGTATACAAAAAAATTAAATATGTATTCTCAAAATAAACGTTATCATTTACTGTCCACCTACATTTGGTTCACCCTATATATTGAAATTAAAAACTGAAACACTCAAAGGTTGAAAATTATTGACTATCATTATTTTGTTCCAGGTGGCAACAACTAATATATATATATATATACTTTCAACTTGCTTATCAGAAGTATTTTTCTACTTTCCAAACTATTTAAATCTACGCGCTTAGTAATATTAGTAGAGCCGCATTTAAATACATATTGTCGACCGGAAGTAAATACTTAAAAAGAAAATATAAATGTACGTACATACACACTCGGAATCTATATACGAAGTTGTGTGGTTACATTGTACAGTATATATATATATATATATATATATATATATATATGTGTGTGTGTGTGTGTGTGTGTACACAATACATGGACCATAAATGTTTTTTAAACTTTTTTTTACCTTTTTTTTATATTTACATCTATTCTCTTTTATAGTTTAGGTATAAGGAAAAAAAAAATTGTGTGTGTGTGTGTGTGTTGTGCATGCGTGCGCGAACCGGAAGTACTGCTACTTTCATCAGATGAAACAGGTGACCTAAAACAATAAAATAAATCGTAAGGAAACACACACGAATATGGAATTTATTCAAATAAATAAATAAAATAAATAAATAAATTCATATATTTAAAATCATTAAACAAAAAAAAAACAAAAAAAAACAAGAAAAAAACAAGAAAATCTTTACAAAAAAAAAATTATAAAAAATATCGACAAGTGATAATTCCAGCTGAAGGAATGACACCAACATATATATATATATATTATTTATATATATATATATATATATATATATATATATATATATATATATATATTAGTCTTTGTTCTCAAAAATTAGATTGTAGAAAGAGAATTTAGAATCATTAATGATAACCATAAATTAAGTAGATAAATATAATTAAAGTTAAAAAAAATAGATAAATAACGTGAAATGATTTTGGGTAAAAAGAAAATAACCTAAAATATAAGTGGAATTATATACTGTGTATATATATATATATATAAATTCGAGTTTATATATTATCATATACATAAAGAAGTTGAAAAAATATTAATATTGTTTTTAAAAAAACAAAAAAAATTATATTAAATTTTTATATTTTTATTGCGACTTATAAATAATTCAAATGATAGAGAGAGAGAGAGAGAGAGAGAGAGAGAGAGAGACGGAGAGAGAGAGAGAGAGAGAGAGAATATATAATTTTTGACCGATAAATTTTTTTTTTTTAAATTAATTATAATGACAAGTCATTATTTCGTACTATTATTAACGGACCCCCCCCCCCCCCAAAAAAAAAACCAAACGTTATTATGATCTATGGAACAATAGCGAACGGATGTGGAGGACAGACGTTTACAAAGTCTTTGTTTCCATAACGGTAGGTAGTTCACAATTATTGATTTGATAAATAGAGCATGCCAGTTCCCCGCTAAAGATGTTTTTCTTCTTCCATTTTGATTCATTACGACGAAGCCATTAGTATTTCAGGTTCCTTTTAACTTATATATACATATATATATATATACTGTATGTCTTGGTTAATCTTGGTTTTGCTTTCGCCCGAATTGTTCAGTCTCACGAAGGTCAAGCTTGTCACTTCACTTTAGATCTACGGTTTAATGTGGAATCCGAACCACGCCCCACCACGAGCGGTTCAGATATTACAAAGTCCTCTCCCGGATTCGATCTCACGACCTCCCGATCAGCAGCCCAGCGTCTTAACCACTTGGCTACCCAGGGTACCCATTTATCTAGCAACCAATTTTTTATAATGTGGAAAGATGAACAGCTGGGTTGCTGCGCGCCGCTGCCGTCACCGGATTTCGAATCCGGGGGCTGGTAGATTCGTAGTCAGCTATTGTAACCACTACACCACCGAGGCCCATATATATATATATAATATATAATATATATATATATATATATATATATATTATATATATATGGTGATCCAAAAGTCAGGACACATGGGGAAAAATGATTTATATTAATACTGTTTCTTTTCTCTGACCCAGTTGAGTCATGGATGGAAAATTAACGAAAGATGAGCGAATGAAGTTGGTTTTGATGTACGAAAGAGAAAGAACCACGTACCGAAGTGTCGCAGATGAAGACTCGAATAACGGTAAATGTTCCAAGATTTTCCCTGTTATATTGAGACGTGGGAGGATGTCACTCAAAAGAAGAATTGAAAAAGCGTATCGAAGTAATCGGTCTCAGAGAATTTATTAGCAATAAATCAACATTGATGCGTGAAACAGATTATTTCCCATATGTATCCTGACTTTTGGGCCACCCTATCCTATATATATATATATATATATATATATATATATATCAGTGGCGACTCCAGCTCTTCAAGACTACTCGGGCTCTTTTTAAATTTTCAAGTTTACATATGAGCCGACATTTAAATGCATGACAATAACTTAAGATTATCAATAAAATAAATAAATACATACCTCGACTCGGTAAAAAAATTATTTGAATTTTATTTACTTGAACATAAAGTCCAAGCGTCTTGGTTTAAAGCAAATTCCTTTAATATCGGTCATGTAATTCCTTTTTGCTTTCTAAATCAATAAGTATTTCTTTTCAATTGAAATCTAGCCAGGGGACGAGAGTCGTTCTTGAGCAGTGTATTTCTTAAATATGATCTAATTCGATCAAGAACAGAGAACTTCTTTCATTTGAAACAGAAGTTACGGGATGGTAAGAAGGAGCTAATCAGCTTTGTGGTTTCGACATCGCAGACATAATCCTAGTTCGTGAAAGACTTCAAAATTTCATTTGCAGATTTGCATTTTCTAAAGTCAATCTCACGATAAAGATATTTCAATTCGTTAACTAAGGATTTGGAGTCAATTACATTTGAATATTTAGTTTGTAAACATTAAGAATCTTATAATATTAAAAATAAATCAGATTATTTAAGAAAGCGAACAACCTCACATTGCGGCAAAATCAAACTGCACCGCCGCCCAAGGCAGTTGAAGGCACGCTTATCGAAACGTAAAAAGTTACCATGTATCGCAAGAATTAAAAATTGTGCCTCTACAAGCCGAAGAATATAAGCCCGAGTTGAAATGTTTTTTCTTTATAAAAAAAATTAATAGGAGGAAAAAACGTATTTTATTTAATGAAATTAGAAGGAGGATATTATGTAAACGTATGCAAGCAAATAATTATCATTAAAAGAACTTTAAATATTACGATATTACTTATACTTTCTCGGGCGTAATGTCTTGCGCCCGAGTAAAGGATCTTGAAAGATTTACACGAAAACTTGATGTGTCAATATAGTTTTTTATAGTAAGGGTATCTAAATGCGCTCAAAATTGCTTGTGGACGAAGGTTAGACAGAAAAATAGTAACATATACCAGCCAAAAAACCATTTTTACAATTTGTATTTAAAACTTTTTTTTTTAAACTTGAATCTATAAATACACAATTTTATCTCTCATGCTTCTCCTTGCCCCTTCCCTCTCGGGCTCAGCCCGAGAAGCCCGAGTGCAGGAGTCGCCACTGATATATATATATATATATATTTTATTTTTTTTCCTCCCTCGTATGTGCAGACAGTCAATTACGGAGAAAAAAAATGCCTGAACACAGAGTGCCCGTATTTTCACATAAAGGGTACGCAAAGAAGAGAACGGGAAAAAACAGATCATATCCGAAATAGAAGTAATAACAAGAGTAATGAAACATATTTTTTAGAGGAACTGAGGATACTAAAAGCGCAACTTGCCCTTCTGACAAGAAAAGACAGAATGCCGTAAATATATGCACCACAACATTACGTACATCACCCTTCTATTCGACATCACCCACAGTGGTATCAAGGGCCGCAACCCCAATACTCCCAAATGCAGCGCCCCAACCAATAACACCAAACAGGAACCGACATCAACCAGGAAATGACCATTATTTAGGAAAATCGAACACGGAGATTAGAAACCCAGTAAATGTATTATACATAAATATACAAGGCCTCTATACTGACCATGCAGACTGCAAATTACAATACTTGCAAAATTTAGCTACGGAAATCAGCATAGATATTATATGCCGAACGGAAACACACTTACATAAATGCGAAAAGGCTGTGAAAAATGCATCGAGAATACCGAAATAGCATTGCTGAACTACAACATATACAGAGCAGATAGAATGGCTAGACGAGGGGGAGGGTGTTGTATCTATATGAAACACACACACACACACACACACACACACACGTGAGGTGAAGGTAAAAAAATCAAACAGCACAGTCAAAGTTATTATTTTAGAAGTAAAAGAACTGAACCTAACCATTATGGACGTCTACAGACCACCAAACACCACAAAAAGTTAATTCCAATTTGCCACTAATGAAATATAAAACACATTAAAATTACTTGAAACTTCAGCAACAAATATTCTAATTTGTGGAGATTTTAATTCCCCATTCATAACATGGAAGAAAAATGACGAAGTCATATATGTTGAGAAGTTTCATGGCAACATTACAAAAGATGATAGAACCCAAGCAATAATGCTATTAGATATGATGGAACATTACGTTCTTACTCAGGAAATCTGTGAAGCCACTAGAAAAGAGGACGTTTTGGATTTAATTTTGACAAGTAACAATGAGATGATAATAAATAAAAAGGTAACGCACACAAATTTCTCCGACCATAACCTAATCGATATACAATTGAAGTTAGCACCCAGAGGTCCGAAAACGCATCCCAGAGAGGTAGAAGGAATATTTAAAGGCTTAACCCTTTGCTGTCACATGTTGCCTCTAGTTAACTTTTCAAATACACGCATTTAGACTTAACCCTACAAAAAAGTTGCGGTAAAGGGTTAAACATAAATTCAAAGAAAGTAGATTGGGAAAGTGTAAATAAAGATTTAAAGGAAGTAAATTGGGAATTGCTACTTCACGAGAAGACTCGCGAACAAATACTAGGTGTAATGGAGACTGAAACCAAACCTATATTACTGAAGCATGTTCCAGAGAGACAAAAAAGAAAACTTAGCAAGCTCGAGAGAAAAAACAGAACACTATTTAGACAACGGAAGCAAACGGTAAAACATCTCCACAGATGCAGAACTGATGCAAGGAGACTCAAACTAGAGAGAAAACTAGGCGAAATAGAAATGGACCTAAATCAAACATTCATACATAAGACAAACGAGGAGGAAAACAAGGTAGCAGAAAACATAAAAAATAACCCAAAATACTTCTACACGTTTGCGAAAAGGAAAATGCAGTGTAAAAAGAGTATTGGTCCGTTGATAGACGGGGATGCCAAACACACAAATGACCCCCAAAAAATGAGCGAACTGTTTAAGGAACAATTTAACTCTGTGTTTAGCACCCCTAAGTTCGAAATGAAAGTAGAAAACGCAGATGAATTTTTCGACATTGATACAAATCAGCCAAGGACAAATTCTGGCACAAACCTATTAATGGACTTAGAGTTCTCGGAAGGAGATGTAATACGGTTCTATCACAGATGCGAGACAATTCGGCACCAGGGCCAGACACATGGAGTGCCACATTTCTGAAGAAATGTAGAGAGAGTATTGCCAAACCGCTATACTTACTATGGAGGAAATCACTCGACACAGGACAAATTCTATTTCCCTTAAAGAACGCGAACATTGCCCCCTTATTCAAAGGTGGAAACAGAGCAATGCCCAAGAATTATCGGCCGGTAGCTCTCACCTCCCACCTTATAAAATGCTTTGAACATATAATTAGAGCAAAACTACTTACTACCTACAAGAACTTATACAACCCAAATCAACATGGTTTCAGGGCTGGAAAATCATGCCAATCACAGCTATTAGACCACCAGGAGAAAATATTGGAAACACTGTGTCGGGGACAAAACAGATGTAATCTATACTGACTTTGCTAAAGCGTTCGATAAATGTGACCATGGAATTATAGCACATAAACTTAAGAATACAGGAATTACTGGAAAGCTAGAAAGATGGATATTTAATTTCTTGACTCAAAGAACACAAAGAGTGGTGGCAAATGGAGTCAAATCGGAAGTCTCGGAAGTAGAGAGCTTTGTCCCACAAGAAACAGTACTATCTCCCTTGCTGTTCATAATAATGATTGCAGATATCAATGACAGTATTGTATCATGTTTCGCAGATGACGCAAAGATATGCAAGGAAATATTGAACGAAGGTGACAGAAAGATTACAAAACGACATTGAAACATTATTCCAGTGGGCAGAAGACAACAATATGAAGTTCAACGAAGAAAAATTCCAACTTCTAAGATATGGTAAGAACAAGGAGCTACAGAATAAAAGGTACAAAACTCTTCAAGCCAAACAGATAACACCAAATCCATAAGTCAGGGATTTTGGAGTAATAATGTCGTCGGATGCAGAATTCAGAGAGCACTATAACATCAAAATTACAACGGCTAGAAAAATAATGGGAATCATCTGGAGGAGCTTGGAAGGTGAAGACTGCTGGTCTCACCTACAATCCCTGGAACTCTACTTTTTCGAAAGAAGGCGCGAGCGGTACACAATAATATACATATGGAAAATACTTGAGGGCTCTGTCCCTAACCTCAGAAATGAAATAGAAACAAACTGAAATGAGAGAAGAGGCAGATTTTGTACGGTCCCAGCTGCGGTGGGACAAGGGGCCATGAAAACGAGGATGGAAAATACCCTCAGAATACGGGGTCCAAAGCTTTTCAATATCCTTCCAAAAGAAGTGAGGAATCTCCAGCACACCGACCTGAATAACTTCAAGAACCAGCTGGACAGATTCTTGTGCAAAGTCCCTGACCAGTCATGCGTGGCTGGCTACGAGGGCAGGAGGAGATCAGAGAGGAATTCCCTCTTTCACCAAGTCCCGCAAATGAGGCGGGATGCTGCAGAGGGGTCGACCGCAGGTCGATCCTGAACCGTCGTTCGAACTCGCATAAAGTAACAAAGTATATATATATATATATATATATATAGTGTGTGTGTGTGTGTGTGTGTGTGTGTGTAAGACTGCCCTACCAAAATTCTAACTCAGCCCATTCTGAGTACCTATATAAAAGGCAAGGGAGCTATTGCCACGCTACAACATGTTTAAAGTTATTAATTTGTACAACCTGGTGGATATTTCAACAACCAACTTCCGTGTCTTTAAGTGTTTTCCGTACTAACCCCCATGCACTGGAGGTAATGGCAGCATTTCATTAAAACTTCTGGTGTAACACTGGGAACCCACAGATGGAATATCTTGCATGAACACTCAAGATTTTGCATCGTGCAAAGATGATACCAGGTCGTACTAACTTTTGTCTTGTCGTAACGTAGTGGGACCATCCTTGCTTTTCACTCGAGGTGCCGGGATCGAATCCTCGTAGGGGCAGTTTTGCATTATGCAATAACGTACCTATTCATGTATGATATTTCATATTACACACACACACACACACACACACACACACACACACATATATATACTGCATATGTATACATCACAAATTTGTTTTGGGAATGTCTTTTGGCTGTGAAAACCCCTTATTTGATTGTTGCTTTAAACTCTGATAAGGGTTTCTGGTATACAAACGAATTATTATAATTTTTAATATTCTATTTTTCTGTGGGTTTGTGATTTTAATGTTTAGTTTGTGGTGATTGTAAATTTCTATAACAGCAGTGTGTGTGTGTGTGTATATATATATATACACACACACACACACGTATATAATGCTTAGAGCTCAGTCTGAATCAGTTTTTAATCACCACAAAAATGATAAATTAATATACAACAAGAATGCTTTATTTTATTTATTTATTTATTATTTTTTTCAAGAATTATAAATGGAGAATATGACGGACTTTGGTTTTACAACGGACGATATTCCACGAGCTGTAGGAAGATTAAAGGCACACTGAGCAGCGGGTCCGGATAGATGGAACGCTACAATTATTCAAAACTGTAAGATTGAAATCGCCGAGCCCCTATATTGGATATGGACCACTATACTGGACACGGAAGAAATGGACACTATATTGGACACGCAAGAAATTCCGGGCATCCTGGAGTCAGCGAACATAGTTCCAATAGATCTCGAGGAAAGACTACGAGCCAGTGTGTCGTTGACATCTCATCTCACCAAAATACGTGAAAGAATATTTAGATGGAAAAAATCTATGAATTTTTGGAGACATAGGAAACATTAAATGATAAACTATGGATTCCGATCAGGAAGATCGTTTCTATCACAATTAATAGACCAATTTAACAATATTTTTGATGCGCTCGTAAACAATGATATTTACGATGTAATATACATAGACTTTAATGAGGCGTTCGACAAATGTGATCAAAGAATCATAGCTCATAAACTGAAATAGATGTGAATAACCTGAAAAGTGGAACGTGTGTATAGTATATAATTTCCTTAGAGAGCGGCAGCAAAGTCGTTACAGTTCAAGGAATATCATTATCAGAATCGGAGGTAAGTAGCTCAGTACCACGAGGAACACTATTAGCTTCATTATTGTTTATAATCATGCTAACCGATATCATTAATGAAGTTACCAACCAATGGCAGTACAATAACATCCTTCGCTGATGATACAAAATTTAGCAAGAAAATAAGAACCAATCTCTATAAGCGGATACAAATAGAATTTACGGATAATATGAAATTTAACGCCGAGAAATTTCAGCTCTAAATTAAGATATGGAAAAAGTGAGGAACTAAAATCCACAAAATACTATGCCCCAAATAGATGGGAAATTCAGAGAAACTCTAAAGCAAAAGATTTAGGAGTTATATAATGACCGATGACGTTAAATTTGAGACACAAAATAAGATATCACCAAAGAAAGAAAAAGGAATAACTGGACAGAAGATATTGCGAACCTTTGCATAAAAGACGGAGGAAAATATATGATGATCCATTTGCTACAATCACTGATCATAACCCAAACTGAAATATTGCCGTCTTAACGTCGCCATATAAAAAATAGAAGGTATTAGTCAGTTAAAAGGGATTCAGAGAAATTTAACATCAATGAATACAAAGAACAAAATTACGAGGAAAGATTACATAACTATATTCGCAATAAAGAAGAAGACGAGAGATACGCCATAATTTACACAGGGAAAATAAGAGATAAAACTAGCTTCTAATCTCGAAGTGAAAATCGTGTAACCATTCAAACGACAGTGAGAAATAGGAGAGGAAGAATGTGTCGTGTTCCCAAACTGAAGGGTAGACAGAAAACATCCTCAACACTGAAGGAAAATAGCTTTGTTGTCAGAAGGCCAAAACGATTTAACCAGTTACCAGAAAATCTTTGGAACACGAATGGTGTTGCTGTGAAAGTCTCCAAAGGAAGACGCGACATCTGGCTCAGGACAATTCCATATGAGCCGTGTGTACTTGACTATATGAAATGGAGAGCTCAAGAAAGCAATCTCTCATTCTCCTAAGCCAACTCTAAAGGTGGGGCCAAGAGCTTGACTTCCGTGTGGTGAGGGATCCTCGCACGGAACTTCTCTAAGTTTTCAATAATTTATATATATATATATATATATATAGTGTGTGTGTGTGTGTGTGTGTGTGTGTGTATAGGGATGCTGAAGTAGATTGAGTGGAAATAATCCAGTGGAATTAGGTTGAATAGAATCAGCCATAAATAATGGGGTTGGAACAGGATCAAATTGGCCAGACTAGAAGTAAATCAAACGTACTGGAATTAAGTCGAATATTCTCACACTGGAATTTGACCAAACTAATGCTCGGTGAAGCTATACTGTTAGGTTAGGTTAAATTATGTTAGGTTAAGTTTTAGGATAATATATATATATATATATATATAATATATATATATATATATATAAAATAATAAACAGTCAAGCATTACGCTACGCAATTCCAAAATATACAGAAATAATATATAAAAATTATTTAATTAAGGACCCCCTCCTTATTGTTTTCCGTTTTCTAACGGCTCAGAAATTAAAAGCACTCCTTTAATTTTGAATTTATGGTCAATAATTTGAATACAGGAATTTATTTACGATTAATAATGAAAGGTTTTAATTATTTAATTAAAATTTTGTGTGTGTGGGGGGGGGGTAGATTCCCCCTAAGGTGACAAGATTTGAAAAGATTTTTCGATGTCTTTCATTCCATGGCTGTGTCTTCATGGTTGTATTCTTAGGTATCAGAATCAACCTTTTACTGTTGAAACAAATACTGACCTGTCAATTTCGAAACAGCAATCGAAATGATACAAATTTCGATATCGATATCGAAATGGGGTTGAAATTGAGTACTGATGTAAATTCATTATTCAGTAAATACAAAAATAACATTATATCCTCATCTTTTAGGATAATGTATTTTGGAAATGTTCACTGTACTTTATCTTAACATTGTTGCATCAACATTACATCTATAATTCGTGAACTGTTACAAATATCCATCATATTTCAACAATATCAACCATGCATCAGCAATCGATCGATCAACTTTGCTACAGAACCACTAACCAACAACGTAAAAGCAGTCCAAAATGGACCCGCTCTGCAGCATCCCGCCTTATTTGGGACCTTTGATGAAGGAGAGAATTACTTTCTACTCTCATCCTACCCTCATAACCACTTACACATAGTTAGTCAGGGACTTTATACAGGAACCTGTCAAGTTGAGTTTTGAATACATTTACGTTAGTGTGCTGGAGGTTCCTCAGTTCTTTTGACAGCATGTTAGAGAGGTTTGGGTTTCGCATTCAGAGAATATTTTCCATCTTCTTTTTCATGGACTCCTGTCCCATTGCAACTGGGATAGTACAGATTCTACATGTTCCCTCATTCAAGTTGTTTTTATTTCATTTATAAAGTTTGGGACACATCCCTTACAGATTTTTCATATGTATATTATTGTCCATCGCTCGCGTCTTCTTTCCAAGGAGCAGAGTTTCGAGGATTGTGTATATAGTCGTCACCAGTAGCGTCTATCTTAGGTCCTCTCTCTCTCTCTCTCTCTCTCTCACAGGCAGAAATTTTGTGTGTGACGTGTGTGTATATATATATATTCCTTTATATATATATATTCCTTTAAAACAGATTTAGATAAGAAGGGTAAAACATTAAATCTTTGGTAAACTTGTCTTCTACTTTATTAACTTTTAATTTGCATTTTTTTTTTTTTTTATATATATCGAAACCTGACCATAGGCAGCAGTGTGTTAAAACCCGGGCAGAGTTCCAGTATAAATTTGTATTTTTATAATCCATTTGATCTTGTGCTAAAAATCGATTAACTTTTAATTTGCATTTTATTTTTTTTTATATATATCGAAACCTGACCATAGGCAGCAGTGTGTTAAAACCCGGGCAGAGTTCCAGTATAAATTTGTATTTTTATAATCCATTTGATCTTGTGCTAAAAATCGACATTTTTCCTTACAAATCTGTACGCCTCACTGGTAATCCTTTAAGGTTTTAATTTTTAATTTTTTATTTTTACTTCTCTGTTTATTGTATATATATGTATGTATGTATGTATGTATGTATGTATTTGTATATATAGATTTGTATGTGTATATATATATATATGTATATGTGTGTGTGTATGTATGTTATTTATTTTTTCTTTTTTTTCTTTCTGTAACCTATATATAGGCTTAACCTTTTTATGTACTTCAGTGTTCCTGAGGATGTCATTAGACGAAAGCGCTTGAGCACCATTTTGTGTTTCCTTTCCTTCGTGGTTTTATTCATCATATATATATATATATATATATATATATATATATATATATATATATATATATATATATATATATATATACAGGGTGTCCATAAGTCCGGCATCATAGGAGAAATTCATATTTTACTATTTCTACAAACATAATTCATATTGTTCTCTTTCTACAGGCCATATGTCTGTGAGCAAGGAAGAACGAATCCAGATAATTCTACTCATAGGAAATCGGAGTCAAGAGAGGCCGCTGCTGAATTTAACAGACTGCATCCAGACCGCGAGCCAATAACACAGAGTTGTGTTAGCAGACTTGTTGCAAAGTTTAAGGAACAGGATCCATAGAAGATAAACCACGCAGTGGACCTTCAAGGAGGTCCACTGACGATGATACAGCGACTGCTATCGTGGCTCATTTTAACAGAAGTCCCAATAAGTCTCTTCGGCGATTGTCCGCCGAGACAGGAGTGTCGAAAAGTAGCATCCATCGCATTCTTCAGGCTCACAAATGGCATCCATATAAACTTCAGATCCTACAAAAATTAAGCGATGATGATCCCGACCGGCGGATGGAATTTTGTGAATGGGTTACGGAACAATATGCTCGGGATGCCAATTTCCCGTCCACCATTCTGTTCAGTGACGAGGCTGTTTTTTATGCAAATGGTGAGGTAAATCGACAGAACACCCGCTACTGGACTCAAAACAACCCTCACTGGTATACTTCTTCAAAGGAACAAGGTGCATCTCGGGTGATGGTATGGTGTGGCATTTGGAAGGATCGCATCATAGGCCCCCCTCTTTTTCGATGAACATGTCACTGGAGGCACCTACCTACGTATGCTCAAGGAAGAAGCATTTCCCAGTGTCTTGAACGAAGAAGGAAATTTTCTCAACATGGTCCAGCAAGACGGCGCTCCTGCACATTACAGCACCCAAGTAAGGAAATACCTGTACCAACAATTCCCTGGTCTTTGGATAGGACGTCGAGCGCCTGTGGAATGGCCAGCTAGAAGCCCGGATCTCACGCCACTAGATTTTTATCTCTGGGGCCACTTGAAAGCGCTGGTATACGCAAAGAAAATTAGGAGTGTTGAACATTTGCGGCAGCACATTATTGGGGCATGTAACACCATTACTCCTGAAATCATTTACCGTGTTCTTGCTGACTGGGTATCACGTCTGAATTTGTGTATTGAAAACAATGGTGGACATATTGAGCACGTTCTGTAAATAAAAGCTTTTGTTTTGCCTTTTTTTATTATTTTTCCTATGATGCCGGACTTATGGGACACCCTATATATATATAATGTTATAATGTAATGTTATAATGTTTCAGACCAACAAAGACCCTAGGATCCACTCATGGCTGGTCTACCTAACTGTGTTCGTGTATTGTGTATGTCCTCCTTCTTCTTCGAATAACAAACAACCCATTTATTAAAGCAATTTCTCATACCTTGAATATAAATTAATGGAATCGGTATTGACAATTTGTATTACACTGCAAAGATCATATTCATAATAGTATGCAAATACCCATATTAACATATCTTAAGTTACGTTAACAATTATGGAGGAAAACAGCCTCATATAACCTATCCATTATAATACTAAATTATTTATCGAACAGATGCTATCAGACATGCATTAAGCCTGAAGAATATTATTAATAAAATTTAGGATCACCTGAAGATCAGGGCCCACATGTATTCTTGTTTTTTTTTTGCTTTACAGTACCAAATATAATAATAAATTAAATTGAATGCCCGGTTATAGGTCAATTGTACGCCCTTGATGATTGGTTAGGTTAAGTCGTGATATTTTCGTTAGTTTTAACGAAAATATCATTTGGTAATTAAGGCTGGGGGACCTGATCTTCAGGTGATCCAAAATGTATACCGCGCACGCACACACACACACACACACACACACACACACACACACACACACACGCTTTACTTTCATCAAATTTTTATTTTAAGAGACTTTGTATCGAATCTCAATATATGAAAGTTAAAAACCTAAAATAGAATTTTTCCATAATATCTAAAAATGGCAAAACTGAAAATTTGATTCTATTTAGGGCCATTTTAATATAGAAATTTGACCACACGAATATATTAAAATAGAATACATGGTCTGAAATCCATGGAAAAATAACTTTTTCCTTTTTTTTTGGTAGGAACACTAAAAAAAAAACAATTGGTTGAAAAATTTGAACTGCACCCAACCCTCTTACTGCCAAAATAGGTTACGTTAAAAATTGCTTTTAAAGAGAGAATTGACGTTAATTAATATATTAACATGTAGTGTATTTGCTTAACAACCTCGTTTAATTAATAGCCTGCAATGTTACCTCAGTGACAAAGGCGTGTTTCTAATTTATTTGTGCTTGGCGTACAGCAGGTAGATAATAGATAATCCTCCTTTTTTTATTATATTTATTTATTTTATCTATCTGTCTATCTATCTAATACCTAACATACATTTCATAATATATATACATATACATATATATATATATACATACACATTTTAACTGCAAACAACACAGTATAATTAATGTAAAGAACGACGCTTGTGTAGAAGAACGTTCCGCACAAGATGAGGAGGGAGAACGAACAAATGAAAAATGAGGCTCATGGTGTAGTCGTAGTGGATAGCATATCTGACCGGCAATCGGAAGATCCCGGGTTCGACTCCCGGGTGGTTACCTCATTTTTTCATTTGTTCGTTCTCCCTCCTCATCTTGTGCGGAACGTTCTTCTACACAAGCGTCGTTCTTTACATTAATTATACTGTGTGTTGTTTGCAGTTAAAATGTATATATATATATATGTACGGCATGCGAAATTGCCCCCTCAGGGCATTGGTTTCTGCTCGTATGTAGGAGAATTACGACTTCTGATTAATCGAGGCCCATGGTGTAGTGGATAGCATATCTGACCGGCAATCGGAAGATCCCGGGTTCGATTCCCGGGTGGTTACCTCATTTTTCATTTGTTCGTTCTCCCTCCTCATCTTGTGCGGAATGTTCTTGTACACAAGCGTCGTTCTTTACATATATATATATACACACACGGAACTAGAACACTAAAGCATATATAATAAACTATATATACACATATACATATACTGTATATAAAATGTTATAATATATATATGATAGCATGATAGCATTTACAGAATAAACATGACATTTCAATAATACGCTTCTAGCGAAATAAATATGAAATTAAAACTATCTTGATAAACTAACGAGATATGACGTCGAACTTGAAGGTCATATATATATATATATATAAAGGAGCGGCAAAGGGTGGGTGCCCGCAAAGATGCCCCCCTTTTTAAGAAAGATAGAACCAAAATCAAGGTCTCTGAGGCTCACGATGCCATTTTTTTTTTTTTAGAAATATTGAAAAGAGTGTGTAGTGTGTAAAGAAGAGAGGGAGAAATGTATGCTTGAGAACATGCTGGACTCCTCACAGGGTAGATGAAACACAAAAAGATCAGCTAAGGAGGACAGTGACAGGAGAAACGGGAGTTCCAGCATTCCCTGTCTCCTGCCTGACGTCACCCCCGGAGTGACTGGTGTCTGCAATCTCCTCCTCATATATATATATAAGGGGTTCCAAAAAACCTTAGCCCCCCCATTTGCAGCTTACATGTTTACTTATATCGAAATAGTTTTTAGTGATTATAAAAATATATAAAATTCTTTATTTATTGCAGGTATTAAAATTACTCTAGCTGATAAAGTGATAATATAATGGCTTCTCAATTAATTGGTGATTCGGAGAGGCAACGTGTGATAGATCGCATACGAGCAATAACATTTCGGGAAGCTCGTGATGCTGGAGCCACCTTTATAACACGTTCATGGGTTGCCAAAAAGTTGCGAAGAAGTGAGGACTTCGTCAAAAGAAATTGGAATAAAACTTTGGATGAATGTGAAATGGATACAATCAAATCTGGGCGCCCAAATTTGCCCAACTCTCAGGAAACAAAGGACATCATTTGAGAGGAAAGATCGTTAGTGGTGAGATCATTCGACTGTACCGTCATAGGCAAGGTTTAAAGCCTTGGCATGAACTTCCAAAGCCAAGAAAAACTCAACTTAACATCGATGACAGAATGTGGTTTGCCCATTATCTTGAAGATTGGGATGTGGATGATTTCATGCATTTAGCTGTCTCCGATGAATTTTTTGTTTACGTAACACGTCGGCCTAACTACCAAAATGATCGATTGTGGGCCACAACACCAGATGAAATCGATGACAATGAACATTATCGCGAATTATTAAAAAGTCCAGACTGTGTTGGTGTGTTTGTTTTGTTCACTGCAAAGAAGCTCATGTGGGTGCTGAAGCCAAATGGTCAGAGTTGGGATGGACAGTATTTTCGTGATATTATTCTATCCCAGCATGTCATTCCTTTTCTAAGAAACCCAAACAATGTTATGGATGTCGATCAGGTCACACTTCTGCACGATAAGGCCCCCTGCTTTAAGGCATCAGCCACTCAACAGTTGTTGTGGAACCATGAGATCGATTTCTTTGGAAATGAAGAATGGCTAGGAAATTCTCCTGACCTGAACGTCTGTGAACATATTGGATCAGTTATAAAGGACAAGGTTGAATGTCTCTTGTTTCAAGAACCTGCAGCAAATCGATTTTCGAAGGATACAATGACGCAACACATTGAAACTGTTTTAGCAAATTTGCGTAACGATCAAGATCTATTCACGTCACTTTTGGCAAGCTACCCAAAGCGAATTCAGGCTGTCTTGGAAGCCAATGGCGGGAACACCAAGTTTTAATTGTTTCTCATTAAATGCAAGATTAAATTCTCTTTTGTAAGGTATGTTTAGTTTTGCTGTACCTCTA
This sequence comes from Bathynomus jamesi, assembly GCA_023014485.1. Lineage (NCBI taxonomy): Eukaryota > Metazoa > Arthropoda > Malacostraca > Isopoda > Cirolanidae > Bathynomus > Bathynomus jamesi. The sequence goes on from JAJOZX010001009.1 coordinate 648,683, forward strand.
ATGGTTTGGGATGGGCGGGGGGGCTAAGGTTTATTGGAGCCCCGTATATATATATATATATATATATATATATATATATATATATATATATATATATATATATATATATTCCCACTCATAGACAAGAGCAGTTAAGAACTGCATCCAATAACTTTAATAATAAACATACGACATACCAAAAATAGTCATCTGCACCCAAAGCTTCAACATAACTCTGAAAAGACATATTATGCCAACGAAAAAAGAACTTTATTGCTATTACAAAGTCTTTTTTATTATCATTATACAATGTCACTGCATATCCGGGGGGATGGGGGGGGGGGTGCGGGAGATGGAGCAACTACAAAAGGAGAAAAAACACAACTAAAAGATTATTTTTTTAAGCTTCCTTCATTGCATGCATTCAACTGAATAGAATTGCTCTCAGAATTAAGATTATACATCTATACGTAGGAAGGTCAAACAGACAAGTATAATACAGGGAGGCATTACTACACACACACACACACACACACACACACACACACACACACATATATATATATATATATAGTGGTAATAAAAAACTTTCCATTTCTAAAGAGGAGATGGGACCATAAATTTTGCTCAATTCACTGAGTTGATAATCAGTATAATTATAGTGATTGCAAGTTCATAGTTTATGGGTGTAGATTTATCTGGTACCTCTAGCAAGTGCATAAGTTGAAATTAAAGGGAGATCCGTTAAATATATGTATACAGTTATATATGTATTACATATACGCTAATCACACACACACACACACACACACACACACACATATATATATATATATATATATATATATACGCTAATCACACACACACACACATACACACACACACACACACACAGCAACCTCAAACATTATTATTATTAGTAATGTGTACGGTATCTGTACGTGTGTGTACGTATAGTATTTAAATGAAGTGTGTAACTATATCAGCTGAAATTTTGTTCGAATTTTATGGTTTACTAATGCCGTTCATTACAATAATTATATATTTACTCAAACCTCAACCGGTATACTTATTTTTTATTATTAAAAGTATACACACTTAATGATACTTGATACTTATATATTGTATTTGTATATATATATATATAGTTTACAGCTCATGAACCAGAAAGATTTGATCTGAAAAATTAAAACAAAAAAATAAAACAAAATTATAAAAAAATTATAAAAAATTATATTAAAATTATATTAAAATTATAGAAATTAATTACAAATTATGGAAAATAAATATATAATAAATACATTCATAAAAATAAATATAAATTAAAAAAATAATTTAAAAAAAAAAAAAAAAAAAATGCATTAAAATTAGGCAGGAAATTAAAGCCCCCCCCCCCCACCACCACCACCACCACCACGCCCCGCCCCCCATTTTATCTCAGCAGAGACGAAAATAAAGACGACGTCGAAAGGAGAGAACAAAAATTTCTATTAAAAGAAAATAGACGAAGCAAAAATAGAGAAAAATGGAGAAGTTTATCTCAACTAATCTCAGATAAACAAAATAGAAAAAGGAAATAGACAAATTTCTAACCAAAAAAAAAACAAAAAAAAAAAAAAATGGCTAAGAATTAGAAAGGAAATAGAGAAATTTATAGCAATGCCAATGATGAAAATTTAATTGTGGCTTCCTTCCCTCACGTAATCAGTTCTAAATTTCTTGAAATTATCTATTTGCGAAACACGTTTTTTTCTTTTTCGAGGAATTTTAATTTAATTTGTATAGAATTTTAATGATGTTTATATATATATATATATATATATATATATCAATTGAATCACAAAATTTATGTTCAGTAGTGTAGATATATTATATATATATATTTTTTTTATTGGGGTTGTTTAACCTCCTTCGCAACATCTAAGGTCATATGACGGAGGGGACCTATTGCTTTTACGTGGGATCCGAACCACGGGTCGCTACATAATCTGGGAGCGGAGGACGGTCTCCCATCCAACTACTACTCAGAACCAATGTCGCTTAACTTCGCTGATCTCCGGAAGCGGTGTTACGACATCGGCCACGACGTAGCCCATATATATATATATATATATATATATATACAGGGTCTGTAAAAAAAAACTAAGCCAATTTGAAATCTCTATAAAATGCACAATTTGATAGAGATTTCAAATATTTGTTTACACTAAATAAATAAAAGGCTCATAAATAATCTGTGATAATTTTATAACTTTATTTTAAATATTTTAGGAGTTATGCGGTTATTTCTAAATATCTTCTTTTTTCTCTTTTTCAGAATTTGTTTAGATCTAAAATTTTTCGTGAATACCTCTAAATATGCCATTCTCACATGAAGATAAAATAATTATAAAGCATTATAGAGTTGAAAAAGGTTATAGTGCAAGGAAATTACTTTCTGAATTCGATTATAAAGGATGGACTACATAGATCAGGTTTAGATTACTTATTGAGAACTATCGATGAAACAGGAAGCATTGAAAGGAATGTTGGTAGTGGGCGACCAAAATCAGTTAGAGTAGATGAAAATATTCAGAAAGTGGAGGAACGTATCCTTAGTCAAGAGGATCGACCTGGTAGCCACATGACACCTGCTCAAATATCAAAAGAACTAGAAATATCAGAATCAAGCGTAAGAAGGATTATTAAATCTGATCTGCAATTTAAACCATTTAAAACAGTGCATGGACAAAGATTGTCAGAAGTAAACTGTCAGAAAAGAGTTGAGAAATCCAAACGTATTTTACGCATAATTTTATTAAACTAAAAATTATCTACAGTATATCGTAAAATTTTTTTTTTTCATGTTAAGTAGGAGAATCTCACTTTTTAGTTAATTATTAATAAAATTAACAATTCTAAAGATATCGTCATACAAATTTAAAGGATAATAGGTGATTACCTATACTTTATTGTGTAAAAAATTCAACTTAATTAAATAAATGGTTTTGTTTTAATAAAGGTTTGAATTTGGCTTAGTTTTTTTTGACAGACCCGTTATATATATATGTATATCATATTTGAAATTCATTATATCTAAATATATCTAAATATATATATATATATATATATATATATAATGCAATAAGTAAGTAAATAAATATACTGCATATACACATTTTTTTTCATGAAATCCCTAAAATGTAAATGTTCAGGGATTTCATGTAAGGATAAGTCGTGATAGTTTCGTTAGTTTTAACGAAAATATCACGACTTAACCTAACCAGTCATCAAGGGCGTACAGTTGACCTAACCGGGCACTCAATAATTTCCACGGAAGTTTAACGAAAATATCACGACTTAATCTTACATGAAAGCTCTGAACATTTTGGGGATTTCATGAAATCCCTACTTACACAGATTCCCTGTAACATATAATTGTAGTATATATCTATATATATATATATATATATATATATATATATATACACACACACACCAGTGGCGTGCAGTCAGGGTAAGCGGGGCATGCGCCGCCTACCCAGTTAAAGGTCAAATTACAAAAAGTCAATATATTACTGCAGTAATCGAAAACTAATATAAAATTAGGATGCTTGTATAATATATATATATATATATATATATATATATATATATATATATATATATATAAGGCTTATATTATTCCTCAATATATTTTTTCACCTTCCATTTTCCAAAATCAATTTCTTTTCAATTTTCAATTATGGCTACAACATATATATTTCCGGTGTAGCTATTATTTCGTGTTCCCTTCTCTAAAATATATATATATAGCGTGTACATTCCACGTAGCACATTTACGCATAGCATGTTTCCCCATAGCATATATTCTCCTTAATGTTTTCCACTCGTAGCATGTTTTTCGCAGATATATAGGTTTCTCCATTGCGTGCCTCGTTCAATGCCAAAGACTCGAGAGATACTGTATTTATCTTCCTTTTAGTTATATAGAGTGCCACAGTGTTTCATTCGTCCCCCCCACCCTCTTTCTTCAGTCTATTTGCCCTCGGTACACACACATACACACACCAGCGTCACTCCCCTCACACGAGTGTTATACTCTCCCCTCACACAAACGAGGCTTATCTTATGCACCATATATGAACCCCATTTTGTGTGTGTGTGTGTGTGTGTGTTTTACAATGGTGATTATATTTCAAGATAAGTTTTATACAATATTCACACACCACACACAAAATATATATATATATATATATATATATATATTATATATATATATATATATATAATACTGTATATATACAGTATGTGTGTGTGAGAAGCTAAGACGTAACCTCATATAAAACTTCTCCAAAAGTGTTAATATTTTCTGTTTACTTTTTCAAAAATAAAAAATGAAAGTTTGTAATTGCTGTTTTTGTTCTTTTAAAGAAGACAAACAGCTCTCTCTCTCTCTCTCTCTCTCTCTCTCTCTCTCTCTCTCTCTCTCTCTCTCTCTCTCTCTCTCTCTCTTTACATAGTAAGAAAAGGTTAGACCAAATCTTGCACACTATTTGAGGGTGTAAAAAATTTTCCCTGGCACCCGTTGCCATTGGTACCTCCTCGGTATGGGCCGCAAGGCCTTTTGAGGTACTTCTTTTCCTTGTAACTCCTTGTAACTCTCTCTCTCTCTCTCTCTCTCTCTCTCTCTCTCCAAATATCTTTACATAGTACATGAAAAAAAATTCCATAAATCTTTTAATTCCTTTAAGACTGTACCGAGCGCAGTGTCCGTGAAGTCTGTCTGCGAAGGGAACGGGCAAAGACAGACTGCGCCATACCAGTACCATTGATTATTTTATCAGTTTTTGTGAGTTATAAGCCGAGTTCTTTCCTGCATATCAAACAGCACGTTCAAGATTAACTCTCCTTCCATATGTTCAATAAGGAATGTTCACTGCAAGGAGTTCAAAATGGCTGAACAATTTTCATATTTTTAATTTTATAATTGGTTGTCATTTATTTATTTTTACAAATAATATTTATTAAAAATGTATTTATTAATGTTAAGTCCAAGTTGTTCCTATGTTGTTCTACGTTTGGTATCAATTATCTCCTATATAAGTACCAAATACAACCGCCATACTCTTCAGAAGGAGATACTTTGTTCTTGCTCAAATAAAATAGATACCAAAGGTTAAATTAAGTTAATTCTGTTTAAGTCCGGTTATATTTGGCACCATCTTAATAGAAGCTGGTTTACTCTTATGAACATATACAGAATATATATATATATATATATATATATATATATATATATATATATATAAATTATCAAATGAAATCGCTATGAATTCGGAGACTCACTATAACTCAGTATGCCCTTTTCTAAGTGCCAATTGGAAACCAGTTTCAGGAGAAAAGCTGATAACGAGCTAGACTCATTCATATAATTGGATCTCACAGAATGAATGCCAGAATCCATGTTAATATTAATATTTACAAGTGTAATATACAATACACTACTTCTTCCAATAGTTAAATGTTAACTTTTCTTATTTCTTCTTCTTTCATCGCGTGTATACAAAAAAGAAAAAAAATTATCTGAATTTCTGTATTATACATTCGTGCATTATATATATATATATATATTTATTTACAAAGAATAAAGAAAAGTGATTCCAAGGCCTTTCGTGTATTCACCAGTACACCTCGTCATTCCCTGACGAGGTGTATTGTTGAATACACGAAACACCTTCGAATCGCATTTTTTTTGGGTGTACATAATTAATTTATTTATTCCACGTGTTTAATTGTGAAATTTTTCCCGTGTGTGTGTGTATATATATATATATATATATATATATATTCTAGAATGCCTGCTGCGCCTTGCGCAGAAAAAGCTCCCCATAACACAACCTAGTGGGAGAATCGGAGGTGCGAGTGTGTTACTAAAACCTTCCCTGGTCCTCCCTTAATATGTACACCAAATTTGGTGGAGACTATCCTAACCGTTTAGGCATATATAAAAAAAACCGACATCATCATCATTCCCATATATATATATATATATATATATATATATACAGGGCCTATCAGAGGAGGGCTAGGACCTCAAGCTTAAGGGGGGCCTCAAATTTAGAAACTTTCAGGTTTGAATATAATGTTTTGTAGTGAAAGTAATGATTGGGTTTAGTTATGGGCCTCAAAAGCTGGAAGTGGCCCTGGCTTCTCTGGACCTCTGAGGGGGCCTGTACCCTGTATATATATATATATATATATGTGTGTGTGTGTGTGTAACATTCCCTGAAACAAGCAAATGTGAATGATTACCTTTAATATTTAAGATATGAGAAAATTGTCTCGAAATGACAGCAATTTTTATCATTTCATTTATAATATAATTAATAAAATTACACCTCACCGCCCACTTTACTGCCTCTTCCCAACGACACCCGCATTAGAAATCAGAAAATGCAAATTAGAGGCTCGAAACGTTCCTTATCGTGGGTGTTTCCTCCTCATCGGGTCTTCAAGGCAAGAAATCACTCGATGGGGAGAGGTTCAATTTATTATAAAACGCAACATCCGTTCGCTCCCCGCCAGATACTGCAAACGACGAAAGAACGTTCGTAATGAACCAGTAGTAGTAGTAGTAGAAAAATAGTAGTAGTAGTAAAATAGTAGTAGTAGAAAAATAGTAGTAGTAGTAAAATAGTAGTAGAAAAATAGTAGTAGTAGTACAAAAATAGTAGTAGTAGTAAAATAGTAGTAGAAAATAGTAGTAGTAGTACAAAAATAGTAGTAGTAGTAAAATAGTAGTAGTAGAAAAATAGTAGTAGTAGAAAAATAGTAGTAGTAGTAGTAGAAAAATAGTAGTAGTAGTAGTAGAAAAATAGTAGTAGTAGTGGTAGAAGTAAGTAAGGAAGGTCTTGAAAAACGCCTAATTAAGGAAATGAAATCAATGAAGCGTGAGTACTATTCAGTAAGGACAAGGATCAAAATAAAAACCATTATTAAAAAACAAAAGAAGAAAGCGAACTAAAACTTAATGAAAACAACAACAACAACAACAACAACAAAAGGCAAAAGAAGATAAAGGAAAAGAAGAATGGACGAAACCCAGAGAAAGAAAATCGATTGACGAAAGAGAAAGTAAAGAAGTAAATCGAGAATTTGGGATTGGGTTCGTAATAGAGGGCGTGGGCGTGTTTTATTATATAGGAAGCGACTTTTTGGATGATGGGCGGAGTCAGACAAAAAGGGAATTCGTCTCGTTTCAAACGTGTTTATACGAGATGATTCGAAGAAAACAACAACCCAAATTCAAATAAAACTTTGGTATGTTTGTTTACGTAAGTATACATCCAAACGGGATATAATTTTAGTCTTTCATTGCATGCAATTCAAACAGAAAGATTCATTTGGACTCTTGTATCTCTGTCTATATATATATATATATGTGTGTGTGTGTGTGTGTGTGTATAAATAGTTTATAATAAAGTGTACCTTAAAGGTCATGTTTATTGGATCTTTGAAACGAGCTTTATTTCGTCATTTCGCTTGTCAAATATAACGTTTTCAGTCGTATGGATTTACGTATCTGTTTCTCATATAATTTAAGTCAGTTACATTAATTTGTAATACGTACAAACATATATTTTAAGTGCAGTGATTGACTGCCATTATGTAAAAATTTAGAACTATGATTAATATACGGGGTGTTCCATAAGTCCGAGCTCGTAGGAAATTTTTTTTTTAAATTAAATTTACGAAAGTAATACATTACAACGAAAACAAGTGTTCAAATTGATGTCTTGTTTTGGAACTCCTGAGGAAAAGGCTGAGGCCTTTTCCTCAGGAGTGTAATTAACTTTCATATGAGCCATTGCGTGTTATTCTACCTGCAACAAAAAAAAAAAAAGGCTCCAAAACAAAACATCAATCTGAACATTTGTTTTAGTTTTGTAAATTTAATTTAAAATAAGTTTTCCTATGAGGCCGGATTTATGGGACACCCCATATATATATATATATATATATATATATCTTCTCTCTTTGAGTGTTTGAACGACGGTTCAGGATCGACCTGCGGTCGACCCCTCTGCAGCATCCCGCCTCATTTGCGGGTTTTGGCGAAGGAGGGAATTGCTGTCTGATCTCCTCCTGCCATCGTAGCCAGCCACGCATGGCTGGTCAGGAACTTTGCACAGGAATCTGTCCAGCTGGTTCTTGAAGTTATTCAGGTCGGTGTGCTGGAGATTCCTCACTTCTTTTGGTAGGGCATTGAAAAGCTTTGGGCCTCGTATTCTGAGAGTATTTTCCATTCTCGTTTCCATGGGCCCCTGTCCCAGTGTCCCAGTGTGTCCCACAGCAGCTCGGACTGTACAAAATCTGCCTCTTCTCTCATTCCAGTTTGTTTCTATTTCATTTCTAAGGTTAAGGACAGAGCTCTCAAGTATTTTCCATATGTATATTATTGTGTACCGCTCGCGCCTTCTTTCGAGAGAGTAGAGTTTCAGGGATTGTTGTCGAGACCAGTAGTCTTCACTTTCCGTTTCCTCTATCTTAGACGTAAAAGTCCTTTGTATAGCTTCAATGTTAGCATGACAATATATATATATATATATATATATAACTTTGTTAAGATTGTTGCTGTTCCGTGCGTTGGTCTCTCTTCACATGAAGGTCAAGCTGGTGGCCCCGCATCTAGGTCTGGCTTGGTAGAGGAGCGAGTTGCTATCTTGCGCTCTCCACAGTACATAGCCAGGTACACCCGGCTCATCTGGTACCGTCCTGAGTCAGGCATCTAGTCTTCTCTTGAAGATTTCAACTTTGATCCCTCTAACGTTTCTGAGGTCCTTTGGAAGCTGGTTAAAAAGTCTTGGCCCCCTGACACTCAAGCTATTTTCTTTCAATGTTGAGGAGGTCCCTTGTCGGGCCTTTAATTTGGGAACACTACACATTCTGCCTTTCCTATTTTCCAGTGTTGTTTAAATAGTAATTGGGTTTAGTTTGAGGTTTGGTACCAATTTTCGATCATTTTCCATATGTAGATTATGGTGTACCTCTCTCTTCTTCTTTCTAGGGAGTACAGATTTAGTTTAGGTAGTCTTTCCCAGTGGTTGAGTTCTTTGCAGCCATCAATCTTGGCTGTGAAATGTCTGAGTTTCTTCTAGTTTAATAGTTTCTTCCTTTATATATATTATATATATATATATATATATATATAGAGAGAGAGAGAGAGAGAGAGAGAGAGAGAGAGAGAGAGGAGTTTGTTTTACTCCTTTCGCAAAGTTTAGAGTATATGACGGAAGGGACCTACAGCTTTACGTGGATCCTAGCCACGGGTCGCTACATAATCTGGACGCAGAGGAGGGTCTCCAATCCAACTACTTTCCAGAGCCAATGTCGCTTAACTCCGCTTATCAACGGGAAGCGGTGTTACGACACTGATCATAAATGAAGGTTTATTGTTAGTTTCATGGCATTATGGTCATTAGTTTCTTTGCCTGTGTGTGTGTGTGTGTGTGTGTGTGTGTGTGTGTAAACCACAACTTCATTCAATTAGACCCCTAATTTCTTGACGGTACAGCACGTCCATCAGTCAAATCTTGACTCTTTCTATCAACTAAATTACATCGCATTTGCCACATACTTTATTAATTAACCTTTGAAACCTTTTTCACAAACCTTCCCTCTTCACCCGACCCCCCCCCAAAAGGGTTTCACTTAAATCTAAATACCTAAGAATCCCCTCATATTACTCCCATCTCATGCCCTACTGTATACAGCCCACCGAAACAGTTCGTCATGCAGGTAAGGTCGGGGTGGATCGCGCAGGCAAGGATGCCAACATGACAGACAAGTAACCAACCAGCAAAACGATCTCAGTATAGGTACGTATACCCATCATGATGAGAAAAGTGAAGCGAGATCTTTCCCATGCAGAGAAGGGTACGAAAGGGTACTTTATATAATATTAAAAGGATGCCCCGAGTTTAGATTAGATTATTCAGTCGCCTTTGACTTTAGATTCTATCTTTGCCTTAATTTATGAGATATTATCATTAATTATACAATTATCAAAGTGTAAATATGACGCTCAATTATTCGCAGACATGGAATCCAGATTATATATATATATATATATATATACACAGGGTGGCGCAAAAGTCGCGCATCATAGGAATTTTCAGTGTTGATTATAATACATTTTTTTTCTTCTTTTAGGTAGCGGGGATGGCTGCGAAATTAACAATAGACAAGAGGGTGTACCGATTCATCGATTTGTTGTACCTGGTATTCCATACATTAAAACCAAGCTCACCCTCTCGTCTATTGTTAATTTCGCAGCCATCCCTACCTAAAAGAAAAAAATATATATTATAGTCAACACTGAAAATTCTCTCTCTCTCTCTCTCTCTCTCTCTCTCTCTCTCTCTCTCTCTCTCTCTCTCTCTCTCTCTCAAATATATATATATATATATATATATATATATATATATATATATATATATATATATATAATCTTACGAATGATAAATTAATAAATACACAATGCTGAAACCCTTGAAAGAAAAAAATGATACCTGTTCAGCCCACACCTGTGCATACCCGCTGACTGATACTTAATAACCCAGTGTCTCAGCAACAATTCGTACATACCACATATACATACCCACATAAATATGCCATTTAGCGAAATATATATATATATATATAAAGAGAGAGAGAGAGAGAGAGAGAGAGAGAGAGAGAGAGAGAGAGAGAGAGAGAGAGATAAAGCATTTTTTAAAGCATGGTCTCCCTGTTGTGGTCCATTAGTTACAGCATGCTTTTACTCATAAACAGCAAAGAAAACAGCATTTTTTTTTTTTTTTTTTAAAGTTTGGCACGAATTTACTTCCTCTGCCCACCATTTTTTTCTTTTTTTTATTATTTCAGGGGCACATTTTTCGTTAAAGTAGGAATAATAATTTTATATCTCCCACCGAAATAATAATAATAAAAGGAAGAATGGAACTATATATATATATATATATTATATATATATATAAATATAAATTTGGGTATATAAATATCTTCTTGAAGTTATCTTAATTATGTAATTTTAAAAAGAATGACATATACTGAATTTAAATGTCATTTATCATGTAATAAATTTATTTCAAGTTATTGACTTTAATGTACAGTAATGTAATATATATATATATATATATATATATATATATATATATATATATATATCATTTTTATGGTGTAACTTCATCAGAGGAAAAGAGCTACGATAAAATGTTAAATTTAATGAAGCTGGCATTTGGCACTCTTTCAAAAACGAAATGGATTTCTGCAATAATAATAAAAGCTTTCTCTAATGTTAAATTTGATTGATATATATATATATATATATATAGGCACTATATGAGTGGTCCCCCCCCCCCAAAAAAAAAAAGAAAGGCTACGAAAAATAATTTATGGCACATTTTTTTTTTTTAAACACCTTTTTGGATCACCCTGTATATATATTTTTCTTAATCACATTACGGAAATGAAAATGTTAAATTTTTTTTTATTATTTATCAAGTATAAATGAACGAAAGATTGGAAACTAAGCGATATACTGATTCACGTAATTCTAATTCTCTACTTAACCAGGCGGAATCAAAGGCATTTCGTCTCATTAATTCCACGCCTCTTACTGACTGTCTTCAGTCCGTCTCTCTTCGTCGCAATGTTGCCTCACTCACTCTCTCTTTACCATCGCTATTACAAAGGAACTACTCTTCTGAACTCTCTAACTGCGTGCCTCCTCCTTTAAAGAGAACACGCAGTACCCGACTGTCGACACATTCTTTTTCTGTCCAACTCTCTAACGCGAGGGTTAATAGGTATTTTTAATCTTTCATCTACTCAATAGGTCAACTTATAATTTATTTAACTCTCAATTCATAACCTGGGTGATACGGAAAATTCTGAGGGGGTAAATATCCCCATGTTATGAAGGGGTAAGAGTAATTTATTAGTTTAATTTATATCATTATTACGCATCATTAAGTAATTTAATCTTAATTTCTAATCTGGGAGATATTATCCCTCCTCCCAATATTTTCCATATTGAATTAAGGGTAAAGCTATTAAGGGATATATTCCATTATTACAAAACTCAAGAAATATACAGACTTAAATTAAAAAGCATTAATGATAATGATAAGCTTTATATTCCTCAGTCCTCTTCAGTTTTCAGTAAATAAAGTCTTTAAAAGAATCTTTTTGACCTCTATATACCCATTTGATCAACATGACATTCTATCGATAGTCTAGAAAACACTTACCCTAACCTAACTTAATTAAACCTATGCTAACCTAACTTAATCGAACTCACAATAACTCGTCAATTGGGTGTCACGTGGGGCCATGACGTCAGCTGAGAATTCTTTCACATTAATTCTGGTAAATAAGCTTTAGTTTTGATTAATATAGTACAGGAGGAAGATAACTACGTGTATTGGAGTCTCATAGGTATGAAAGACTATACTATTTCATTATTACAGGGTTTAATAATAAACATAATTAAATTCAAGTATGTAAACAATCACTATACATGTAAGTTTTTATATATGTAGAAAAAATGGTTTGAAATTAAAGATATTTTAAGTTTTGGGGTCAGTTTGTGTAAAGTAAGCTTGACTGTATTTGTAATTATATCACCATCAACCAGAATCTCGCATAAAGGCTCACTACCACTCTAAACGACTACCAACAATGAATTCCAAAGTGTTTATCTATCTGTGGTTTAATGCCAACGAACTATCCTTAAATATTAAAAAAACAGCTTATATAGTCACCACAAAAAGGGGATCTTTGCCCCCCTTTAAACCTACACATACATTCAATCCCTGCTCAGCGAGTGCAATCGGTCAAATTTCTGGGAATTATCGATTCAAACCTCTCCTTCAAAGAGCACCACACTGGAGATCTACGCAACAAATTAGCCAAGGTCTCATTCATAATTACGAAACTGGTGCAGTACTCCCAAAACAGGTTCTTCGACCCATATACTTACTATGGCGTACCTACACCTACAATACTATATCAGTGCTTACGGAAGCGCACGTCAATTTTCGCTACAGCCATTAATAGTAACGCAAAAAAAGATTGATTAGGAAAATCTATAAATTGAACAAACATAATGAAAGCACAGATCAAATATTCCACGAGTTAAAATCTCTAAAGCTAAGAGAACCTACAAACTAAATATTGCCTCATGTATGTATCAAATCGTTCGTAATACTGCTCCAGAAATCATTCAAAACAAAATATTAGCTTCCCAAACACAACCCCGTTTTAACACGAGACAATCAGACACGTACATCAGAAAACGAATTATACTGTAGATTGTGCGACTCGATCCTTATACTCAACTGGTCCAAACCTTTGGAATTCAATCAATTAAGAGATAATACAATCCAGGACACTAAAAATCTTCCAAAGGAAACTGAAAGACAAATTCATCAACTCATACGAGCCATAATTCTGTATCCTGTTTATTTCAATAACAAAATTAAATTACATACTTTTGTTTCTATATTTATTTTCATATTTCTATATAAAAAAAAAAAAAAAAAAAAAATAATAATAATAATAATGATGATAATAATAACAGGTAAAATCAAATCAAATATGAGCAAGGTCAAGGTATCTAAGGTTATTAAGATACTCAATAAGCAAGGTAATTAATATTATATTTAATTACATTTCAGCGTCTACTATTCAAATAAATACGAAGGTGTAATCTTGGCTAAATACCTATATGTAATTATACTCGTATGTAGTTACGTGAATGTGTAAGCTTAGCTGAATATCCATAGTGTATGTATTCCTGAACATTTGTTGGTAGCTAACCTCAGATAATCTTCATGTACTTTCTCGCTTTGCCTCAATATCTTTAAAATAATGATGTACCGATTCCAAATTTAGCCGATGCCGATGCCAAATCCACGAAAAACTACCGATGCCTATGCCGATTCTTTGCCTATTTTAAAAAATCAATTCCCTTCATAAGTTTTACAAATCTAATGTAAAAACTTTCAATTTTCATATTTTTACATTTCAAATTTGTTTAAATGCTTTTCCTTAGCTCACTCCACGATATACAGCACCAGAATTTGTTACTCATATACGTAGCTAAAATGATATTAAAAAGCTTTATTACTCAGTAAAATGACAAAATAATTTATTTTAATATCATAAATTGAATATCAATATTTAAAGTAATTGTTTTTCCTTATGTTGAAGCCTTGAAGATATTTTCTTTGTTGAGCAATGTCAACAGCACAAAATTTTTCATTAAAACTTCAATTCCCTGGTGGCCAATTTGAATAAAAAAACAATGTGTATATATAATTTGGGTTTATAAAATTAATAAAATACTGAAAATAAAGTTAACATAATAAGTTGGTTTAATATATAAATTATAAAGTACAACTTAATATAGAATTACTATTAATATAGAGTAGGAAATTACAATAGTTTATAATATTTAGAGATTAGCTAGCTAGAGAAAATGTAAATTTATGGGCAACTTAACTTATTAAGCTTTGCCTTTTTCGTGAATGTAGAATATTTTTATATAATTAGGCTACACTCTGAAATGCGTATAAATGATCATAAATAGTGTTTTTTGTCTGTTCAATTTCCTATAAATATAGATTTTGTTTTGTAAGGAAAATTTTAAAATTTCAAAGAATCGGTGAGAGAATCGGCTAAATTTGGCCGATGCCCCCAAAATGGCCGATTCTGCCGAATCCGATACCGATGAATCGGTACACACTACTTTAAAGCTAGCGTACATAACTTCGCTACTCTGCATTATCTATCAAGATTATCGTAACTCCATTCTGCCAATAAGGCATAAAATTTGCTTGTTAATAGCCGTTCTTTGCTATGTATATATATATATGAAGGCATTACCGTTCCATTTGTCCGAATGTATAATGTGCATGTGTTTATATATGTATGCGGATGCGTATTTATGGATATACTTGGGAATTATATGTTATATATATATATATATATATAATATATATATATATATATGTGTGTGTGTGTGTGTGTGTGTGTGTGTGCTTCTTGTAGTAAATGATGTGCACCATCAACTCTGATAAAAACAATAACAAACTGTAATATTGATATTATTATTATTGATGTTGTTGCTGTTACTATTATTTTATATTGTCTATTCTACTACGCTACATATGATTAGGAATACATTAACTGTCGCACTATCATTTGTGTATATACAGATGTGTGTCATTATAGTATGTTACTCTCTGTACCTAATGCCTTATATATACGTAGCAAAGAACAATAAAATTATATATATATATACAGTATATTATTCTAAACAAAATACAGGCTTGTATACGGTCGGTTGACGATTATGGATACTTGTGGTTTTTGGTCCAGTTTATGTAGAGCGAGCATGAGGTAGTGCGAGTGTGACTGTGATTGATACAGGTAAATTTATGCTGCCTTAGGGAAGTAACACAAACTTGCGGTGCATGTTGCTCCTGAAGAACCATGCACCAGGACTGATAAGAACTGGGGATGTCTGGATACAAACTAACGTAAATTGCAATCAACTGAATGCGGATATGGATGTTCTTTTGACTGACTAACACAGAACATTGTTGCTTTCAGTGGTGATGAGTTCCGTACGAGAGCCTCGTCAGTACAGTACTTTGACTCCTTTATTTATCGGGCAATGCTGCTACGAGCTACTCGTGCCCTGAAGTGGGCGTATGGGCGGAATGGTGCGCTATGTGAAAAGATGTTTAACTCTTCATACTTGAATTTAACCTATGAATGCATCGGTTATATATATATATATATATATATATATATATATATATATATATATATATATATACACCTTAGTAACCTTAATTTTTGCTATCGTCCAAGTTGTTCATGCTAACAAAGGAAAACTTGTTGCCCCACCTTAGACCTACAGCTTTACGTGGAATCCAAACCATGAGCCAGTACGAATGGTCAGAAAATAGAAAAATTCTTTCCAGGACCCAACCTCACAACCTTCCGATCAGCAGCCCAGCGTCTTAACCACTTGGCTATCCAGGGTACTCATTTATTTACCAACCAATTTTCTCTGTCGGAGGATGAGCAACTGGGTGAGCTGAGCGCAACCTGCCATCGTTGGGAGTCGAACCTGGGGCCGGTGTACTTGTAATCAGCGATGCTAACCACTACACCACAGTCATATATATATATATATATACACAGACGCTCATAAGTATTCGTACAGAGTAATATTTCAGTTATATTTGTTCTTATCTTTTGTACCGTGCATAGAGGGTAGGCCCCTATAGGGTAGGCCCATAGTTATGAGAAGTTTACTGTTCGTTTGGAAAAATAGAGCAAATACAAAATTTAGTTTAACTCCAACATATAATATAAAACCATCAAAGAATTTGAGGAAAATAAAAAAAAGAAGTTAAAATGCAAAAGTTTTCGTACATTTTATTTACAAATTTATTTAATACTTTGTGTGTCCACCTTAACCTTGAAGAATTTAAAGTTTTTATCAATAATTGGCTGTTTACTGATTAGAGAACTGTTAGCAATTCTAAATTCTAGAATTTTCTCCGTGAATCTTCATGGAAGAAGAGAGGTTATTGCTGCACACGAGTGTGGAAAGAGTTAAAGGAAGATAGGAGAAGAATTTCGAATTCTATTTACGGAGGTTACTCCATTTATAAAGAAATGGAAAAGCTTTCGAACAATCAAATCTCTACGAAGGTGTGGTGGACGACCTTGTAAAGATTTCAGAACGTACAGCTAGGCGGGTTGAAAGAATGTCTGTTGCGAATCCACGAGTGACTGCAGGTGATATTTGATAAACATTACAACTAAGATCGATGTCCATCCCTCTACTGTACGTTGTATATTGAGAAAGAATGATCCGCATGAGAAGAGTTGCATGAAGAAAACCCCTGCCACGAAAAGCGCACAAAGAAACTCGTTTAAAGTACGCCAAGGATCATCAAAATGAGAGATTTGCATTCTGAAACAAAGTTTTCTGGACAGACGAGACCAAATTTGAATTATTAAGGAAGAACGAACAACGGTATGTCCTTCCTACGGTTAAACGTGGTGGTGGTGGTAGTTTGCTTCTATGGTAATGCTTTAGTGCTTATGGTCCAGGAAAGCGTGTCGTCATCAATGGAGCCTTGAATTCGAAGAAATATCAAGAACTTTAGAAGAAAATGTATTGCCTTCAGTTCGGGAGTTTCGAATGGGTCGCGAATGGGTCGCAATTGGGTACTGCAACAACATAATGATCCAAAGCATAAAAGTAAAAACACCATAAATAGCTTCAAGAAGAGAATTTCAAGTTTCTCGAGTGGCCAGGTCAAAGCCCAGAGCTCAATTTAATCGGGAATTTATGGTTTGATTTGAAAAAAAGGTGTCCGCGAGAGAAACCCTTCGAATCTGAATGAATTGCAATAAATTTCTTTAGAAGAATGAGCTAAAATTTCTACTGAGAGATGTCGAACCTTGTAGAAAAATATCCAAACTGAATCATTGAAGTCATTCAAGCAAAAGGTGGAAACACAAAGTATTAAATAATTTTGTAAGTAAATGTACGAAAACTTTTGCATTTTAACTTCTTTTTTTTTTTAATTTTCCTCAAATTCTTTAATGTTTAACATTATATGTTGGAGCTAAACTAACATTTTTATGTGTTAAATTTTTCCAAAACGAACGTTAAACTTTTCATAACTATCCTATGCATGGGACGAAAGATAGGGACGATTATAACTGAAATATTTCTCTGTACGAATACTTATGCGCGCCGCTATATTATATATATATATAATATATATATATATATATATATATATATATATATATATATATATGTGTGTGTGTTGTGTGTGTGTGGTGTGTGTGTGTGTGTGTGTGTGTGTTCAAAAAATCCGTTATGAAAGTGAAATTTCTTACGGATAAATATCGGTACAAAACATGGAGTTTTACGACGGAACTTTTGAACCGATGGTACGTATATGGGAGTAGGTGCATCTTCCTCCTGATGAATCATGCACCCGGACCTAAAAACACCCAGAATGTCTAAATTCATGCAAACTAAGAACAAACGCATCCTACACACAAAACCAAATTGAAATATTTTTGCTCATACGTTGGTGTTGTTGAGACACTTTTTAATAAGAGAAGGACTTGTTTGAAGCATCTGAAAGAATCATGAGGAGTCATGAGTTATTCTTCTTGAGTTATGAAATGTTTAAATGTCTCAAACTAATAGAAAAGGCCATGCCTGCAATGCCTCAATATGAGCTACTTACGACACCACTCGAGTCATTTTGGTTGTGTGTGTAAGAATTATGAATGGGACAGATAACACTGCCCAACAAAAAAAGATTTTTGGCTGGTGATTTAATTC
Organism: Bathynomus jamesi; assembly: GCA_023014485.1. Classification (NCBI taxonomy): domain Eukaryota; kingdom Metazoa; phylum Arthropoda; class Malacostraca; order Isopoda; family Cirolanidae; genus Bathynomus; species Bathynomus jamesi. The sequence goes on from JAJOZX010001009.1 coordinate 667,104, forward strand.
TAAGACCTGTTTCTGGATAATATTGATGTGCTGATTTCAAAAATCACCTTAGATTTTGTCCATCACATCAGGTTTTCGTGCAATGTGCAATGCAATATATCTATTTGGGTGATCCATGAAGGGCACTTATCAAAATTGATGATTTTTGAGACCTGTTAACAGCTGTTTTGCTGTTAAAATTTCATCTGTGGAATACGCAAATCTGTGCATTAAATCTAAAGGTCATGTACAACATATTAAAATCTTGGGTATCTGTGATTTCCCGAGGTGTGAGCGTGACGTCATGATCATGGATTCATTTTTTGCTTATTTAAACACTTTTAATCACTTTATGTGTCAATATTACCATTGTATATTAAAGTTCACTCCCTGCACAATTGTTTACTTTTCCATGCTGATTCTGAGTATGTAAAAACTTATTTTTTGAAAAGAAAAAAAAATTGGGCATAACCCTGCCAAAATGCAATATCTCCGTATTTGATTGCTCGAAAACCTGACGTGATAGGCAAAAACTAAGGTGATTTTTGAAATCAGCACACCAAAGTTACCTAAAAACAGGTGTTAGAATTAAATCAGCAAAATTGGTGTTGGGCAGTGTAATTTTTATGTGATAAATCAAAGCATTGCTTCTTCCAGTATCAGTGAATTACGTACGGAAGCCTCGTTAGTACGGTGCCGCTCCGTATACTTGGCAATGATGCTACGAGCTGCTCGTGCCCTTGAATAGGTGTACCGTATATGGTTGAAACGGAGTTATATAAAAGGTAGATCTTAATTTCTATGTAAAATGTTTATCTGCATACGCAATCTGTGTCTGAGTGTTTATATATATATATATATATATATATTATATATATATATATATATATATATATAAGGATAAGACATAGTTTACATGTAATTCCGCTGTGCTTATCGCTTGAATTTACGCCATCTTCATGGGGAAACTGGAGTGAACTGAGAAAAAAAATCGCTATTCTTATTAAGGTCTGAGCTTTCCTACTCCTCTCTACAGTATTTCCTTCGCGTAATTATACTCACGTGTACGGGGGAGGGTGTGGCTCAACAAAGAGCCACGAGCCTCCGTCGATGAAGAAACAATCTCGTCCTTCGCTCTCGAAGAAGTCGAAGTAGAAGTAGAAGAAGAAGAAGCAAAAGAGGATGATGATTCGTGAGTTGGTTTGAACTCGGATTCCCTTTTAGCAACGATGACGGCCGAAGTGAGAAATCCTTTATTATCCTTTTGTGATGGAAATGAGTCCTTTTCAATGGCGGAGATCCCTTCTTCTTGCTCATAGTAACAAAGTTTATCCTCTCGGTATTGATAATAATTTGTGGGTATCCCTCGAGGCTGTGGCGGCGTCGTCGTCGTCGTCGTCGTCGTCGGGTCGAAATGGACGCGCGTGGCGATGCCCACTGGATCGGCTCTCTGGGCGAGACTGTCGCTGGGTGGGAAATGGAAATTCTGCGATGAATCGGGGGAGCGACGACATAACGACGAGTGTATAAAGGAAGATGGCGAATAAGAAGAAGAAGAAATCGGAGAAGAATGAATAGACGGAGAGAAAGCATTATCCTTAATCGTCGAGGAGATGTTTTCTCGCCTGTCGTGTTGTCCTTTGAAGCTGGTCGCGTTACCCTTAATAACCAAATCGCGGGAATTTTCCTTTCTGTTTCTATCTAAAGAGTAAAATTTTTGCAGGACGGATGGTTTGGTGTATTTTTTTCTGGCGGCTTCTATGGTTGAGCATTTGGTCGCTTCGTTTAACCCATTAGGAAGGTTATGATGACTATCCAAAACGCCATTTAGATGATTAGGAGACAACGAGTAACAATTCTGAGTCGTACAAGGTTTCTTCTTCTTTCTAGGAAGTTCCTTGTACCTAATGGACTGCGTGTCACTCTGTGAGTAATGAGACAACTCGGAAGTAACGGAAGTAATATCGGAATCGGTTACTTTTGGGGAATTTTTCAAATCTTCGACGTTAAAACTCCCCGTTAATGAGGACGACGATTCAGTTCGCTTATTAACGTCACATTTAGGAAGGGTCTCGTAATCCTTTGTAAAAGGATACGAAGAAGATTGCGCATCGTTATTAATCTTAGGATGAGAAGTCTTCAGACTTCCCGACCAAAAGTTACTACTGGTTGGCTTACTTTTAGGACTGACTGGTTGCGTTTGCGAGATGAAATTACTTTTATAATCTAAATCTTTGTCATTTGCTCTTTGGTTTGGGAACGAAACGCCAGCTGAAAACTTTTCTCTCGCGATAAGAAAATTTTCTCTCGAACACGATAAAGTGGCATCACTCTTGGCTTTAAAAAGCGATCTGGCTGCAACACCTTTTCGGTTATCATTGTCCTTATGAATAGGTTCGGAACTGATTGGTTTTACGTTAAGGGTCGTGACTGGAGGTGATTTCTTTGGTAACGTCGATGATGTTATCGGCTGAGTATCGTTTCCACTACCGGTGACTAATTCCTTCAACTTGCGAGTAAGCAAAAACCCGCTATTACAAATCATTATCACAAACCCATTTGACTAATGGGGCGAACTGAACTTATCAATATAATAATAATAATGATGATAACTTAATTTGATTAAAAATAATTATGATAATATAATAATAATAATAATAATAATAATAATAATAATAACAATAAATTTTGGTCCAAATATTTATGAACAAATTATCTTAGCGCATTATTATTAAACCAATTTGCATCGAAAGTAGAATATAAATAACGAGAGTATTTTAGCCATGCGTAGTGTGATTAGAACGGACCGTCATCAACACATCCACTCTCCACAACGACTCATGGCAGACTGACTGACTAACTGACAATAGTCTCTCTCTAACAAGACTCTCTCAAGAGCCTCTCTTCGAGAAAGGAGAGTTAAGACTCTTTGGAGAGACCTCAAGAACTACCTAATGCAGAATGAGGTTTCTGAGGATTCTCCGAATTTTTCAGATGTTCCAAACAACAAATCGGAAATGAATATGAAAAAATTTTAGGGGCGGCAAAATTATCATGTGAAAATAATCACAGACATGTAACCATCGAGTGAATCCATGTGTGTAACATAAAAATAATGTTCAGCTCATTATAATATCATTATCATTACCATCATCATCATCATTATTATTCCTCGTTCTTTGTTCTTCTAACAAATTAAATAAACCTTACTATGAAATGAAAAGATACGTATATTGAAGCAAACAGGCGTAAACAATTTGTTTACGCTTGCCTACGATTCAACAGGAAAATATACTTTCCATTAAGGAAGCACTTTTCTTAATAATAAAATTAAATTAAATTAAATATAATATAATATGATACAACTCGGAATGATCCCCTGAGAAACTTTTGTGTTACACACGGACCGTGCAACCGTGCATGGAACAAAGAACTCTTCTGACGAATTAAATCCACTATAGTTCGAATAAGTAATCGTAAATGACGACGAATATTATAGTTTTTTCTTTTTCATGATGGAAGGCCCTTCCATCATGAAAAAGAAAAACTATAGTATTTGTCATTTACCATTACTTATTCGAACTATAGTGGATTTAATTTCCCAGAAGAGTTCCTTGTTCCATGCATGGCCTGTGTGTAACATATATATATATATACACTTTTACTTTCGAATCCAAATAGAAACAAATAAAATAACGTTATCATTTCAAATTATTACTCTAAAATCTTCTTATTTCTTTGCTTCATTAGAGACGCATGTCCGAAAAATAAAAAAAAATTTGAACTGAAATCCGAAAAAAAAACAAAAACGAATCGTCAGAAAAATAATGATCACTTTTTTAATTTAAAATTATTTGTATCAATAAAATTGATTGATCATTTTTTTCTCTGCAAATACAAAATTTTATAATTTCTAAAGTGAAATTATAATAAAAATGTCTCAAAATGTCTCGTATAAATAAATAAATAAATAAATAAATAAATACTGTATATGAAGGGTGAATCGTAAGTCCTGTCCAATGAGTGTGTTTATCTGTTGTTCATGTTATGTGTATGTTTCACTAGAGATGGCTGACCCCATGAAATATACCTCGTCAGAAAAAGTGGAACTTGTGCTCCTGCACGTTGCTGGAATGAGTCAAACGGAGGCATGTGAAGAATTCCATCGCCGGCACCCTATGAAGCCAAAGCCGAATCATCGTATGGTGGGGCGAACACAAAGTCTTGCGAGAGACGGGCAGTGTTCATGACCGACCACGCAGTGGACGGCCTCGTACAAGTTCAGATGAGGAGTCGTGTGTCGATGTACTAACTAAAGTAACTTATAGTCCACAGTGTTCAACCAGACACGTAGCACGGGAAACAGGGCTTTCTCAAACAGCTGAGGAGCGCATTCTCAAAAGGTATCGATTTTATCCGTATAAGCTACACCCAGTACATGAACTACTACTGCCTGACGATGCTGATAGATGCCTCCAGTTCTGCCAATGGTTCGAAGAGTGTAGGCGTCATCAGCCGACGTTAGCAGCGGACATCACGTTCTGTGACGAAGCGTGCTTCCGCTTGCATGGGCAGGGTAACCGCCATAGCGCCGTTTACTGGGCAGCTGATAGCCCACACATTATCGACAAAAGGCATCATCAAACGGATCTGCGGATGACCGTGTGGTGCGGAATCCACAGCGACAGGATCGTGGGGCCGGTGTTCTTTGACCATAGTGTCAACTCCGACATGTACCTAACTATGCTACAGGAAAAGCTGATGCAATACATGGACAATATTCCCATCCGTGAAATGCGCCGCATGGTTTTTCAAAACGACGGCGCGCTAATACATTTCTCCAGACCTGCGCGTAAATGGTTAGATACAACCCTTCCAAGGAGATGGATTGGACACCGTGGCCCTGTGGAATGGCCGCCACGGTCCCCTGATCTAACTTCCTTTGACTTTTTCTTGTGGGGCTATTTAAAGGCGCGTGTATACGAAGGACGCCCAAAAACTTTGAAAAAGCTCAAACACAATGTCCGTACAGAATGTGCAACAATCACACCACAAATTCTCCAGAATGTGAAAGAAAGCTTTGTCAGTCGTATTAACATTTGTTCTCGACCTGAAGGAGCGCAATGCGAACACTTATTGTAAGAAATGAAAAAAATATTGAAAATCCTATTCGACATGACTTATGACTCACCCTAAGGAACACGAGTGGTGTTGCTGTGGACATCTTCAAAAGAAGATTAGACGCCTGGCTCAGAACAATCTCCGATGAGCCGGGTGTACCTGTCTATGTGAAGTGGATAATACAAGAAACCAACTCACTACTTCACCAGGCCAACTCGAGAAGAGGGGGCGACAAGCTTGACCTTCGTGAAATGAGGAATCATCGCGCGGAACATTTGAAATAATTTAATATTAATGGGAATTTACTGTATTTGTCTTCAATGACTTCCCAAAAACTTCTATAATAAATTTTTTTTTTCCCCGAAATTATAAAGTTAAATTTAAAAGTCAAAGATATAAATGTTATTTATTGCTAAACTTGTGTAGACGATTTATTAGAAGAAAATATAATTTTAAATAAACATATTTATGGATGGAGCATGAAAATATCTCAAACACTTATATATATATATATATATATATATATATGATAAATTTCACACTTAAACACATAAAATGAATGAATGATGCAAACTCACATGGAAAAAGAAAAAATACTCCAAGGTCTTTCGTGTATTCAGCAATACACCTCGGCAGGGAAAGGCCCTGGAATAATTTTTCTTTTTCTTGTGGGTTTGCATCACATATATATATATATATATATATATATATATATATATATATATATTTATTTCGCACTTTAATTAAATCTAAACCTAATTATATAAACAAACTGTAATAAAACACTCCCTCTTAAGCACAGTGCTTGTCCTCTCACGAAATCCAGGAACGTGATGATAAACATAAAAACGAGGATCCTTTTCTTCCATATCGAGGCTGAAAGTTATTCAGGGCGCATCGCCTCCTCTAAGGTAATACCCCCCAGGCCTCTCCTTTCATTACCCTAATTGGGACAGATCTACAGATCACTTTCGGTAATTAATTTAACCTAATTTAAAGAGTGCTTCAAAATGTACACGTAGAGTGTACGCTTTGTAATGCTCTATTTTTCAGTTATGAGAGAGAGAGAGAGAGAGAGAGAGAGAGAGATTTATGTAGGTCTTATTGTCCGTATGATGAATTCTGTTTGATGTGTCCACAGTGATGGTTTTTCTATACTTCCTTCAAAACATGTCAAGAAGGTTGCCTAATGACAGTCTGTTTACCAAAATCATTATTTAAAAGTGAATGAATTCTTAATAAATATTTTAACTATTAGGTCATCTTTTATCTTTTGCCTTTTGCTTAATTAAGCTTACGTAGCGATCTTGAGTTATTTCAGCGGGGGTCAGAATCTGGGCTTATGCCCTGAATGATATGGATGAATACGAAAATTTAAATATTGCTCCATTGAATTTTGAAAACAGTTATTACGTGTCTTTGCGTCTATTTTAGTAAATATCCAAAAAAAATGATATATATATACGTATATATTATATATATATATATATATATATATATATATATATATATATATATATATATATATACACCGCGTGTCCACAAAGTCCTGTTCTGGTTTTAAAATTTTATTACAACAAAACCAAAATAGATAGAATAATGCAGTTTTTTGCATTTTGTTGCTTAACTAATTAAGTTTTTTTTCCTGATTTACAGGTTGTAATCTGAGTGTCAAGTTGCTCTTGGTAGGAGTTTGAACGAAAATGGCGACTACACAGGAGAAAGCTCAATGTGTAATTTGGTTTGTAAAGCTTGGACTATTTGCACTTTATACTCGAAAAGATGCAATCTCTCGTGTACAACTTTGTGTACCGTTGATCTTGGTAGCTGCAGTTCACTTGAGGTACGACAAATAGACTTTCTAGAGCTGCTTTGGAACGTCTCTTGGACGAGTCTTGGAGAGTCAATCACACTTCTTGTCTCCCGAAACTCGCAAAACCACCTCGTAATGCTGAGTTTGGAGGGAGGATCTTCGCCATATTGACGGCGGTAATTCCATTGAACAGTTGTCACTGATTTCGACTCCACAAACCAGATTACACATTGAGTTTTCTCCAGTGTAGTCGCCATTTTCGTTCAAGCTTCTTTCAATAGCAACTTGAGACTCAGATTATAATCTGTAAATCAGGAAAAAAACTTAATTACTTAAGCAACAAAATGCAAAAAATTGCATTATTCTCTCTCTTTTGGTTTTGTTGTAATAAAATTTTAAAACCAGAGCAGGACTTTGTGGACACCCGGTGTGTGTATATATATTGGCGTCCGAACCACGGGTCGCTACATCATCTGAACGCGGAGGAAGGTCACTCATCAAACTTATAAGCAGACCCACCGTCGCTTAATCTCTCTGGTCTAACGGGAAATGATGTTGCGGCGTGAACACAACATAATCAGGAGTGCCAGAAACATTAGTACACTACTCATTCCAACTACTGAGTATCGTACTGTGTCCCATTGCTTTAACTCCTGTCTTATTATTACCAGCACATCGGGATCGAACTCCCTGATCTCAATTCCTTCACTTCGCTTATCAAAATGGAAATACAAAATTCTATTGGCGGAGGAAACAATAACTTCCATATACAACTCGTAATAATAAAAAACTATGAACAAAAATATTACTAAAAAAAAAGTAAAAATACAGATAATGAAATAAGCAGGAATAAAAGTAATGATTAAAAACTAAAAATAATACGAGGAATAAAAATACCAATAGCGGTGTTAAGTGGAGGTATAAGCAGCAAACATTTTCATACAATGAAGTCCATAGTTTAGAAGACATGAAACCGGACTAATTGGATTGTCCGAGTTCTGAATTCTTTGCATTAGACCAGTGGTGGGCAACCTGCGGTCCATCAGGTTTCTGAATGCGGCCCAAGAGACATTTTACTAACTATTGTTCACACGAATGAAAATTTTGGAATTTCTATTAATATTTCCATAATCTACTGATAATTTTGTTTGATTTAACAAAATTTCTTTATATTAATCTTTCCTTAATCTACCAAAAACTTAGATTGATTTACCTAAATTTCTTAATTTAATGAAAATCACACCGTATTTATCTTTGACTCCTAATCTGAGGAAGCTTATGGAGGAAAAGATCCAACCAGACGTCGCATTGATTATGATGCATTGTAAGGTAAGCATAAAAAAATGTTTCTTTTGCTTTACTATTTGAAGTTAATCACAATTCAATTAATATATAAATAATAATTTTCTCTAACTCTTTATGAAAGTTCCAGGCTGTATTAAGTGCATTTAAGCATATTCGTGGGGCCATGTTTAGCGCACATGCACATTTTTTATCTTGCGGCCCACTGAGGTGAAGGAAGGCCACTCACGCGGCCCACTGAAATGAAGGACACTCACGCGGCCCACTGAAATGAAGGAAGGCCACTCATGCGGCCCAATGAGATGAAGGAAGGCCACTCATGCGGCCCAATGAGATGAAGGAAGGCCACTCACGCGGCCCACTGAAATGAAGGAAGGCCACTCATGCGGCCCAATGAGATGAAGGAAGGCCACTCATGCGGCCCACTCACTAGCCTAGGTTGCCCATCACTGCATTGAGCAAAGAAACGGTATTACCCACTAAACTGCGGGCGCTGGTTTACTTCTCAAATATTATTATACTATTGCTTTATATTATTATCATCGTTAGTAATCTAAATTTTCAATCCAATTCTGTTTATTACTTGTGTGAAATTTATTCAAAAGAAACTCCGCGAAGAAAATTCATTTTATAGACACTCCAATTACAGTGACCAAGCGCCTTCGTCTTGATTTCTTAACACAGTATCAAGGTCGATCGTGTTGATGCTAATTTAAGTTATAAATGCATATTCACCAGGGTGTATAATGGGGTGTGGCTGACGCAAGAACTGTGGGACAGACGAGCAGACGGTCGGACGGACGGACGAACAGACCGACTGACGGATGTACAGGGAGATGAACGGACGAACGAACGGATGTACAGGCGGATGAACGCACGAACAGACGGAAGAACAGACGAACGGATGTACAGATAGACGCACGGATGGACGGACGGAGGGGCAGATGCACGGAAGGATGGACGGACAAACAAGACGGTTGGACAAACAAATGGACGGATGTACAGGTAGCTGCACGGAAGGACGAACGGACAGACAGACGGACGAACGAAAGAACAGGCAGCTGCACGGACAGACGGACAGACGGACAGACGAACAAAGAAACCAAAAACAATGCCCCTTCGGCTCTGTCCTGAGAACCGTAATTAAGAAGTGTTCTTATTGTATTAAAGAAGTCGTACTTAAATATGAATTATATGGAAGCCGTTAACATCAGTAACTTTATTTTTATTTCTGTTAAGATGGAGGACTCTTGGGGGGGTAAAATGTTCTCTATATTACTAAAGCGCGAACAGCTTCTGGTGCTTATATATATATACACACAGGGTGTCCCATAAGTCCGGCATCATAGGAGAAATTCATATTTTTCTATTTCTACAAACCATAATTCATATTTTTCTTATGCTCGGAATGCCAATTTCCCGTCCACCATTCTGTTCAGTAACGAGGCTGTTTTTTATGGAAATGGTGAGGTAAATCGACAGAACACCCGCTACTGGTCTCAAAACAACCCTCCTCTTCAAAGGAACAAGGTGCATCTCGAGTGATGGTATGGTGTGGCATTTGGAAGGATCGCATCATAGGCCCCCTCTTTTTCGATGAACATGTCACTGGAGGCACCTACCTACGTATGCTCAAGGAAGAAGCATTTCCCAGTGTCTTGAACGAAGAAGGAAATTTCCCAACATGGTTCCAGCAAGACGGCGCTCCTGCACATTACAGCACCCAAGTAGGACGTCGAGGGCCTGTGGAATGGCCAGCTAGAAGCCCGGATTTCACGCCACCAGATTTTTATCTCTGGGGCCACTTGAAAGCGCTGGTATACGCAGAGAAAATTAGGAGTGTTGAACATTTGCGGCAGCGCATTATTGGGGCATGTAACACCATTACTCCTGACATCATTCACCGTGTGCTTGCTGACTGGGTATCACATCTGAATTTGTGTATTGAAAACAATGGTAGCCATATTGAGCACGTTCTGTAAATAAAAGCTTTTGTTTTGCCTTTTTTTATTATTTTTCCTATGATGCCGGACTTATGGGACACCCTGTATAGTTGTTTCCTTATATCTATATCATAAGTTCAAGTGAAATTAATTGTTTACGATAAATGGGGAAACCAGTGGAATTCTACAGTGTCGTCATATACACACAGTAAAGTCAGTTGTGTATAAATGGATGCCGGGAAGAGGTAGTCACATCCAATAATTTAGTTAAAATTGTGTAAATTACAAACGTAAGTGGCCATTCTATACTGCAGAGATCGTTTAAAATATGTCAACAGCAGCTGTTTCTCTAAATGTCCGAATAAACAGAGCATTAAAATTCATTTAGAAACGAGTTAATATGCAGTAATTACGAGCAGGAAGACTTTTCAGTTCCTGATCAACTGCCATGCGTAAGAAAAATCAAAAGAATCGAGGTCCACTCATGTAATGTGCAGAAAAATATACACGATTTCTCCCTCTCTCTCTTTACTTAATTCTTTCACTTGTTAAATTTCCTACTTATATATATATATATATATATATATATATATATATATATATATATATATATATGTAAAGAACGACGCTTGTGTAGAAGAGCGTCCGCACAAGATGGGGGGAGAGAACGAGCAAATAAAAATGAGGCACCTCCCAGGAATCGAATCCGGGATCACCCAATTGCCCGTCGGATATGCTAACCACTGCACCAAGGTCCCCAATCAGTCACAACTTGTAATTCTCCTACATACGAGCGGAATCGAATGCCCTGAGGGGGCACCTTCTCATGCCGTACATATATACATTTTAACTGCAAACAACACGCTTGTGTAGAAGCAAACAATTTTTCATTTGCTCTATACACTAAAAAAGGATACCAGCTAACCTAACCTAATCTAACCTTTTATAATGCCATGGAACCGAGGAGTATGCGATAAGTGGCACTGACACAAATGAGGGTTTGAAAGTTTCGTGTACAGTGAATAAACCAAAACTTAACGAAGCATTTCCCAGACTGTGGGGCGTGCTCCTCCTGGGGGACGCAAGGAGGCTAACAAAGGAAATGTAAAGAAGTAAAAATGTAAATATTTTTACGAATTTTATTCACTATACCACCATACCCGATATGCAAAAACTGTTTAGGAAATGCGCCTTGTGTTAAAGTACATTAATAAAGGAAACCTTTAATTTTAATGCTACCCCCGCATTGATTATGTTACCAATAAATTACACTCCTTACATAACATTTACAGTTGAAATAAGGGGGGCGCGAAGGGTTGAATCCATTTTGAAGGGAGCGTTAGATAAAACAAAATATGGGAAACGCTGACTTAACTTAACTTAACTTAACCTAATCAAAAATCTAATATGATCGAACCTAACATAATTTAGCGTAGCGAAACCTAACTTCATCAAGACTGGAATAACTTTTACTTGAAATGTTCCCAGACTTTTTATATTTTTTAATGTTCCGAGGTACCAGAAATGTCACCTCACAAAAAAAAACACCCCACTACATCTGCGAACTGTCACATATAGGTACATATGACCTCACTTATGCCTACTTACACCCGCATATATATATATATATATATATATATATATATATATATATATATATATATATATATATATATATATATAGGTGTGTGTGTGAAAGTAAGTCTTTTGTACGATGCATGATCCTCTTTGCAAGATAAGTGGACCCTCATTTGGAATTATATTGGCTATATAACTGCAATATCAAAAATCAATCTTCAAGTAAACCTTTCAGTCTTACACAAAATATAAACTTACAAATATAATTTTGTCGTAAATTTTCCGTTATAATTAATTAATTAATTAAGAAAAGTTTCATAAGTAAGTTAAAACTCCTCATTTCGTCACAGAGGTTTCGTTTATCTGATTCAGACAATCCCTCATTAACATTTTATGTAAAGCCATAACGATTATATTACGCGTATAAAAACTGTTAAAATTGAACAAAGTCGTTTATAAGGAATTGCTTCAAAATAGACAGTTCGAATGATAGGTCTTAGCGATCATTTATTTATCTATCGACCACCCAAACCTGTTCCCTATGAGTTTGTGGTGAATAATATATGAGAGAGAGAGAGAGAGAGAGAGAGAGAGAGAGAGAGAGAGAGAGAGAGAGAGAGAGAGAGAGTCACGTAAGCTGGATATTTATTACATTTAATCAAGAACAATGATTGTCTAAATTCTAAAAGATGTCCACATACCGTTCGGTTTTCCACACTGTGAGTCAACGAACTAACTAAACTGAATTCATTATTATACGATCGTCCAATTCTAACCAACTGTCCAGACCTCCTATTGAAAAGACTGTATTGTAAGTTATATAGCTATTACCAGCCTGAATCCTTTGTTTTTAGAGTTTGCTAAGCATCCACAGATGATCATCATGGAATATATATATATATATATATAATATATATATATACCTAAGGAACAGGTGTGGTGTTGCAGTGGACATCTTCAAAAGAAGATTAGACGCCTGGCTCAGAACAATCCCCGATGAGCAGGGCGTACCTGGCTATGTGAGGTGGAGAGTACAAGAAACCAACACACCACTTCACCAGGCCAACTCGAGAGGAGGGGGCGACAAGCTTGACCTTCGTGAAATGAGGAATCATCGCACGGAACATTTGAAAGGTTGAAAGGAAAGGTATATATATATATATATATATATATATATATATATATATATATATATATATATATATTATTTTAAACACCGAAAAGTTAATTTTTTTTTTAGTGAATATTTAGAATCTCAAACTGTCTCTCATCAACAATAGCGAAACTGTCTGACCATAACAACGCCTAGTGAACATCAGATTCCATCAATCACTCGTAGAGTTTCCGAAACTGTTTTATTGAAACGGAAACTAAAGACTAAACGATGATCAGCAGTTTTCAATTGATTCTTCCCGAGTCTAAAAAAGAAAACGGAATAAAATTGAAAATGACAAACTATTTTATTTTTAAATATGAAGTGCTGCAGACAGTGGTGTATAACATTTTTATAATTTACATTTTTTTATTTTCAAATATGAACTACGGACAGTAGTGTATAACATTTTTATAATTCCATTAATTATATTGGTGTATTTTGCGATTGTATATAGATTTCACCAGTATAATACGAACAAAATTACGGTACATATTCATTCGTACACGATAAACAGACACGCACCATTACTTAAAGGGTTCATGATTAAAAAAAACAAAAAAAAACATCGTTTCTGAATGTGGTGAATGACATTCTAAATGTTTAAAACAATTATGACAAATTTTAGCCAGAAAGTATAAATTTCACTGTCTATAATTCACATAAATTTGAAAAAAAATATCACTTTTGACAGTTTTGTGCACCAAAATGAAAATAAATGTATATTTCAAATGTTTTGAATAATAGAAAAGTCATCATAATTTATATTATTATTATACACGGGGAAAAGTAAAAAAAGTATAAACTAAGGGATACTAAATGTTAGGTTACCCCTGAAATTATCCACACCAATTTTCTCTACAAATTTTGTGCACGAAAGAAAACGAAGAAACGTAAATTTAAAGTGGTAAACACTGCTAATTTTCAATTGTGGAATTTCTTTTTATTCTCATTTCGAAATTAAACTTAATAAAATTCTAAATCATTCACAACATATAGAAATTGGGAAAATACTCTATTTTATGAACTTTCATTACAAATAAAACCACATTTTCTGCTTTTAAAGGATACAGTTCTCTCACTTTTCCTTAAATAATAATAATATATTGTAAATATTTCAACAGATTTTAGTAAGTAAAAGTCTATTTTAATGAGTAAAAATTACAAGACAAAAATTATACCTGTCATCTCTAAATTTAATATAATAATTACTAGGTATATAATATATATATATATATATATATATATATATGCACTAGAATCACAAAATAACACGTGACCTTATTAATAAGCAAACAACCACAAGGAAAAGGAAACACAAAGTCCGAGCGCTTTCGTGATATATTCACTTTGTGTTTCCTTTTCCTTGTGGTTGTTTGCTTATATATATATATATATATACACAGTATATATATAATATATATAGTGCTCGAATTGAGGGGGGGAGGATGGCACCCTCCTTGTTAACTCAAAATCAAATAACCCCCCCTTGTTATCTAAATAAAATATGCTTTAACAAGAACAACCTAAAAATAATGGAAAAAAAAAACCCCGAGAAAATGAGAAAGAATTGTATGACTCAATTATGTCATTCCAATTAAATTACGTTCTATATCGCGTTGTTGCAGGAAATTGTAGGAAATTACGTTCTATGTCGCGTTGTTGTAGGAAATTGAAAAACTTTAAACTTTTTTTGGCGAAAAAATATATTATATAGATAGAAAACAGATAATAATTATTATTATTATTATTATTATTATCTGATATGGCACATATTCAATGTCCATCTGGTACCACCATTTCCCTCGTTAAAATTTTACTATTCGACCATATATATATATATATATATATAAGCAAACAACCACAGGGAAAAGGAAACACGAAGTCCGAGCGCTTTCGTGATATATTCACATCATCAAGGAGAAACAAAAAATTGTTTCTCCTTGATGATGTGAATATATCACGAAAGCGCTCGGACTTCGTGTTTCCTTTTCCCTGTGGTTGTTTGTGGTTGTTTGCCCCTTGGGGCATTGGTTTCTGCGAGTATGTAGAGGAATTACGGCATTTGGAAGAGTGGAGTCCATGGTGTAGTGGTTATCGCGTCTGACCGGCAATCGGAAGATCCCGGGTTCGATTCCCAGGTGGTACTTCATTTTTTCATTTGTTGTTTTCTCTTTCTCGTCTTGCGCGGAATATCTCCTATACAAGCGTCGTTCTTTACGTTATTTATACTGCGTGTTCTTTGCAGTTGAATGTATATAATGTTACGGCAAGCGGGAGGTGCCCCCTTGGGGCATTGGTTTCTGCGAGTATGTAGAGGAATTACGGCATTTGGAAGAGTGGAGTCCATGGTGTAGTGGTTATCGCGTCTGACCGGCAATCGGAAGATCCCGGGTTCGATTCCCAGGTGGTACTTCATTTTTTCATTTGTTGTTTTCTCTTTCTCGTCTTGCGCGGAATATCTCCTATACAAGCGTCGTTCTTTACGTTATTTATACTGCGTGTTCTTTGCAGTTGAATGTATATAATGTTACGGCAAGCGGGAGGTGCCCCCTTGGGGCATTGGTTTCTGCGAGTATGTAGAGGAATTACGGCATTTGGAAGAGTGGAGTCCATGGTGTAGTGGTTATCGCGTCTGACCGGCAATCGGAAGATCCCGGGTTCGATTCCCAGGTGGTACTTCATTTTTTCATTTGTTGTTTTCTCTTTCTCGTCTTGCGCGGAATATCTCCTATACAAGCGTCGTTCTTTACGTTATTTATACTGCGTGTTCTTTGCAGTTGAATGTATATAATGTTACGGCAAGCGGGAGGTGCCCCCTTGGGGCATTGGTTTCTGCGAGTATGTAGAGGAATTACGGCATTTGGAAGAGTGGAGTCCATGGTGTAGTGGTTATCGCGTCTGACCGGCAATCGGAAGATCCCGGGTTCGATTCCCAGGTGGTACTTCATTTTTTCATTTGTTGTTTTCTCTTTCTCGTCTTGCGCGGAATATCTCCTATACAAGCGTCGTTCTTTACGTTATTTATACTGCGTGTTCTTTGCAGTTGAATGTATATAATGTTACGGCAAGCGGGAGGTGCCCCCTTGGGGCATTGGTTTCTGCGAGTATGTAGAGGAATTACGGCATTTGGAAGAGTGGAGTCCATGGTGTAGTGGTTATCGCGTCTGACCGGCAATCGGAAGATCCCGGGTTCGATTCCCAGGTGGTACTTCATTTTTTCATTTGTTGTTTTCTCTTTCTCGTCTTGCGCGGAATATCTCCTATACAAGCGTCGTTCTTTACGTTATTTATACTGCGTGTTCTTTGCAGTTGAATGTATATAATGTTACGGCAAGCGGGAGGTGCCCCTTGGGGCATTGGTTTCTGCGAGTATGTAGAGGAATTACGGCATTTGGAAGAGTGGAGTCCATGGTGTAGTGGTTATCGCGTCTGACCGGCAATCGGAAGATCCCGGGTTCGATTCCCAGGTGGTACTTCATTTTTTCATTTGTTGTTTTCTCTTTCTCGTCTTGCGCGGAATATCTCCTATACAAGCGTCGTTCTTTACGATATATATATATATATATATATATACACACACACCACACACACACAAAGATCAGTAGAAAAATAAGAAACCGAGAAGATAGAGGATCTCTACAAACCGACATAAACAGAATCTACAAGTGGACGGAAGACAACACTATGAAGTTTAACACCGAGAAATTTCAGCTATTACGGTACGGAAAAAGAGAAGACCTAAAATCCATATGGAATATTATACTCCAAATGGACAGGAAATTCAGAGAAATTCCAGAGCAAAAGATTTAGGGGTTGTAATGACAGATGATGCGAAATTTGAGACACAAAATAAGATAGCAGTAAACAGAGCAAAGAGAATAACGGGACAGATATTGAGAACCTTCAAACGAAGGGATAGGAATGTAATGATTCCTCTACTGAAAACCCTGATCATACCCAAATTGGAATACTGCTGGGGCCTAACATCCCCATATAAAAAAGAAGATATTAGACAACTGGAAGGGACCCACAGAAACTTCACAGCCAAGATCAATGGGTGCAAAGAACTAAATTACTCGGAAAGGTTACGCGAACTAGACCTATATTCACTGGAAAGGAGAAGAGAGAGGTACACCATTATTTACACTTGGAAAATAATGGAGAAACTAGTCCCAAATCTTACTCTGAACCCTATAACTCCCCAAACAACGGTGGAAGGTAGAAACGGTAGACTGTGTCGTATTCCCAAATTGAAGGCGAGACAGGGAACATCTTTAACCCGGAAAGAAAAAAGTTTTGTAGTGAGAGGACCAAAACTGTTTAATCAGTTGCCCAAAGACCTAAGAAACACGAAGGGAGTTGCAGTGGACATCTTCAAAAGAAGACTAGACGCCTGGCTCAGAACAATCCCCGATGAGCCGGGCGTACCTCCTGGCTATGTGAGGTGGAGAGCACAAGAAACCAACTCACTACTTCACCATGCCAACTCGAGAGGAGGGGTGACAAGCTTGACCTTCACGAAATGAGGAATCATCGCGCGAAACCTTTGTAAGGTAAGGTAAGGTAAGGTAAGGTAAGGTGTGTATATATATATATATATGTATATCTACATTATAATAATAGCCAAGTTTTGTTTGTTTGTTTGTTTGTCTGTCTGTTTGTTGCAGAATTGTGTCACGCTTTCAGAAATTGTGAGAAAAAAAAAAATTCAGAAATTGTATTACGGGCGGCGATGTGAAGCTCAAGATTTTCATGACTGTGTTCTTTTCTGTAGTTTAGCAATGGGGGAAGGGTGGAGGTGGGGGTAATCGGGGATGGGTGTGGTAATGGGGAGGGGTGGGGGTAATGGGGGAGGGTGTTAGCCCCCAAGTTGTATGAATGGGGGTGAGGAGGTTTTGGGAGTTACCAGATTCAGAAATGTTGACACAATGTGAAGCTCAAAATTTTCACGGCTGGGTTCTTTTTTGTAGTTTAGCCTGTCTAACCGTCAGCGAAGCGGCGGGAACTGTACTAGGTTCACAGTTTTATGATAAGGTTCACATTTTTATACAGATTGTTTGAGCTGCTATGTTATCTATACGCATACACTTTATTAATAACATTTTGAATTTTTTTACAGGTTTTGTATCAACTATGATACGTGTTAATTAAACTGATAGGATTCCAAATAAATTAAAAGCTTTTGGAATAAATTTTTAGAATAAGCTTGCTCTTCTCCTACGTTGTCCTTCTCTTGCCAATCGTCTTCTTATTTCTGCAGCAGTCTCCATTTTCGTGGTTCATTTTTTTTTGCCGTCATTCTTCACGGCACGGGTACACTAGTATATATATATATATATATACACACACGAGTGTATATAAATTATAGGAAGAGGGGCGACAAGCTTGACCTTCGTGAAATGAAGAATCATTGCACGGAACATTTGAAAGATATATATATATATATATATATATATATATATATATATATATATATATATATATATATATATATATATATATATATATATATATGACGCGTTCGGTGGAGAAGGGGCGAACGCCACAAAATTCGAAAAAATGAGTTTTTTGTCGTATAATTATCCTTTAAAACCTTTGCTTTACCTATGCAAAAAATTAGATGTTAGTCTGCACTCTTTCACGGTAAAATTTAGGTTTTAATGTATCTCAGAGAAATTCACTCCGCATCATTGCTTCACATTGAACACATCTATCTACTTTCTGGTCACTCGACAATGCCCTGTGATGCTCAATTTGGCCAAATTGAACAAAATATAAAAAATAATTACAGCAATATTATTTACACCACAAAAAGATTATGTTACGGCCATAACTACAGCCGTTTCGCAGCGCTTCCTAGTTGTAGAAATGAAACAGGCTGATTTTCTCGATTTTGACGTCCTAAAAACGTGCATTGTCATTAGGAAATCAACAACTACTAAATTTACAGATGCAAGAAAGTTAATATTTGACTTTCAACACAAAGAAGGCTACGTAATATCTACTGCATACCGCACAACCCCAGATAATAGCCATCCCGTCAGACTGCAGAAAGGGAAAAAATCCTACAGTGTCAGTTTATTCAATCTAGCCCAGCAGACACTGCAACCAAAGTATTCCCAATTGCTGCCAATAACTAAGGAAAAAATAAAAGATCT
The DNA here is from genome assembly GCA_023014485.1 of Bathynomus jamesi. Lineage (NCBI taxonomy): Eukaryota > Metazoa > Arthropoda > Malacostraca > Isopoda > Cirolanidae > Bathynomus > Bathynomus jamesi. The sequence continues at coordinate 686,154 of JAJOZX010001009.1, forward strand.
TAAAGAATTATCAGACCTAATGCCTGCAACTGCAGTGAACTATTATACAAGATTGTTAAAGGAACTGGAAGAAACCGAAACAGTTGAAGCAGGTAATACAACATTCGACGAAGAGGACCAAATAATGGATTACACCAGTTAACATCAGAAGCTATCAATAAATAATATTGTAAACTTTCTTGGCGTTTTATTATATCGACATATTACACAACAATATTTTACTCAAATATGTGTTCAAATTCATAACATTTCAATAAACCGGCAAAATACAAAGGTTTAAAGTTTACAAACTTTAACTGCATTTTGTGGCATAATTCGAAAATGTTGCGTTCGCCCTTCTCCACCGAACGCGTTATATATATATATATATATATATATATATATATATTATATATATATATATATATATATATATGATGAAAATAACCACGAAGGAAAAAGGAAACACAGAATGCTGCTCAAGCGCTTTCGCATGACATCCTCAGGAACATTGGAATAAATAACAAGTTCGAGACTATATATACAGTGGCGGTTCCTCATATGGGCAATATGGGCAGCCGCACAGGGCGGCATTTGTGGAGGGGCGGCATGAGCGCCTGCAAAAAAAATAAAAATAAAAATAAGAATAAATAAATAAAGAAATAAATAAAAATAAAATAAAATAAATAATAAAAGATCAATAAATATATTTTTATTAATAAAAAACCATCTATTGCATTTTCCATAAACCTTCCCATAAAAGACCTAAACAATGCAAAATGCTTCCAGATTAATATTATTGGAATAAAGGCCCATACTTTAACATATGTAATGTTATTTTTCTGGGTTTGGTTAAATAGTGAAATCTATATTATTTATTACAGAACGAATCTTCACACTAAGCCACTAAGGTCTGTCAAATAACCGCAAATGGATAAGAAGAGGTCAAAGCTATCAGGTGCTCAGTTTAGAAAAAAGAGGAAAGAAGAAGAGGAGAAACGAGCAAAAGATAAAGGTATAGAGCTATGTCATCTACTCTTCACTGCTATATTGCACTGCTATTTTGTGATATAGCTTTCTGAGTCATTTGAAGTGTACTATTATGTATATATTAGCCATTAACCAAGGAGGTTGTATTATTCATTTGTTTCCTATTCTAAAAGTTTAATAAATTGTGCTTAATAACATGTTAAATTAATTGTACTAGCCTATTCATGCATTGGTCTGTTGTGTTCTATTTTACTATTTTGCAGGGGCACTTTTGAAATATTTTGGAACACCCTCTGCCACTAGCCAGGATGAGAAGCCGTCTACTTCTGCCATATTGAGGCTGAGGAGCCATCTACCTCCTCAGCCTCACATATGTCTCCACAAATGCAGTCTGATCCTGAGGATGAAGACCCATTTGCTTCTACTTCTCCCCGGCAGGACTCTTCAGGTGAGTTTGTGTGCACATATGTCTGTGAGTGTGTGCGTGTGTGTGTATGTGTATGTGTGTGCATCCCTGCAAAGCATTTTGCAAACAGTTATAAATTATAATGTTATTATCACTGGGTCTGGGTTACTGGGTATGTGTGGTGTTTCACCACCATAATTCCATAACACCACCACCATAACAAAGTGCTGTGAATAATGTGTTATCTAACTTAGGTGTGTATACTAATGAGTAATGCTCTTGTTTTTCTATTAGAAATGCCTGGAGCAGAATCGCCTCCTGAGGATGAGTCTCTGTCCACCGACCCTGCTAACTGGCCTTCAGTTCTGACTGAGAGAATTCGGACACAACTGGTTTCCAGGGGACCAAGTCAAGTACCATCTGACTTTGTATTCCCTAGAAACGACAGTGACGGAAGAAGTTTCCACCATCAATACTTCAGGAAGTCATTGGTTAGTGGGGAAAATATAACCAGAAGTTGGTTGGTCTATTCCTTAAAAAACAACAGCCTTTTCTGTTTCTGTTGTACATTATTTTCCAAGAGGAAAATAAATTTAACAAGTTTGGGACTCTCGGACTGGAAGCATGCAAGCTCATTGCTCACATCACATGACAACAGTTCAGAACACCTAAATTCTATGAAAATCTGGAAAGAACTGGCAATGAGGATGAGAAAGGGGGAGACCATTGACAAGCAGGAGATGGCACTTCTGGAGGCTGAGAAGTTGAGATGGAGAGCGGTGCTGACACGTCTCACTGCTATTGTGCATTCTCTGGCAGTTAGGAATTTGGCACTAAGGGGACATACAGAAAAATTGTTCTCACCATCAAATGGCAATTTTCTGAAAGAAGTTGAACTGATGGCACAATTTGATCCTATAATGCAAGAGCACATTAACCGTGTCCAAAAAGGGACCTCCAGTCACACCAGCTACCTCGGCCACCACATACAAAACGAACTCATTGATTTGTCGAGCAGCAAGACCATTTCAGCAATGGTGAGCGACATCAAACAATCAAAGTTTTTTTCAATAATTCTAGATTGCACTCCAGATATCAGCCACACTGAACAGTTGTCAGTTGTGATTCGGGTTGTGTCACTGGAGGGGAAGCCCCATATAAAGGAACATTTCATGGGGTTTTTGGAGGCAGAGGAGTCCATTGGTCAACATTTGGCATCTCTGATTCTGAAGAGACTGGAGGAGCTAAAAGTTCCTTTCATGGACTGTAGAGGACAATCATACGACAACGGGGCCAACATGAGGGGAAAAAACAAGGGTGTTCAATCCAGGCTCCTAGAAATTAATCCCAGAGCTCTGTTTGTTCCATGTGGGGCTCATTCTCTGAATTTGCTTGTGGCCGATGCTGCTAAGGGATCTATTGATGCCACAAGTTACTTCGGCATCTTGCAGAAGCTTTACAACTTGTTTTCAGCCTCCACACAACGATGGGCCATTTTGAAAAAACATGTGAACATCACATTGAAGATGTGGTCTGATACAAGGTGGGAAAGCAAGATCAAGAGTGTGGAGCCCCTGAGATATCAGGCAGCTGCAGTGAGAGATGCACTGATCGAGGTGAGGGACCACACCAAAGACTCTGTAATAAAGGTCGAGGCTCAATCTCTGTCAGAGGAGGTTGGGTCATACCGCTTCGCCATTTGTTCAGTGGTGTGGCATGACCTGTTGTGCCAAATTCAGCATGTGAGCAAGCAGATGCAGTCTCCTAGCATGCACGTTGATGTTGCAGTAAATCTCCTAAAAAAACAGAGAGAGGTCTCCGCAATTACAGGGCAACAGGTTTTGTGGCTGCACAAATGGCAGCCACAGATATCTGTGAACAAATGAATGTGGAGGCTGTGTTAAAACAAAAACGGCTGAGGTCCACAAAGCGGCACTTCTCCTATGAAGCATCTGATGAGCCCTTGATTGATGCTTTGAAGAAGCTGGAGGTGACATTTTTCAATGCAGTGGTTGATGCTGCAACATCAGCCATTCAGGAAAGATTTTCCACGTTGGAAATTGTGGGAGAGAAGTTTGGAGTGCTGACACATTTCCAAAATCTCACATTTGAGGAGCTGACAGAACAATGTGTGAACCTTAGTACTACACTACACTTTAAGGGACAATCTGACTTGGATGGCAGAGAGCTTGCACAGGAGCTGAAGAACTGCCTGACTTGCCATCAAAGACCATATCCTTGCTTGAACTGCTGACATTTATCCATGAAAGGGAGCTCTCTGAAATATATCCAAATTTGTGGACTGCTCTCAGAATTGGTCTTACTCTTCCAGTCACTGTTGCTGAAGCAGAGAGGAGCTTTTCAAAGCTGAAGCTCATCAAATCCTACCTGAGGTCAACTATGTCACAGGAACGCCTTACCGGTCTGGCCATCATCAGTATAAATCATACAATTGCTGAGCAGATTTCATATGATGATTTAATTCATGACTTTGCATCAAGGAAGGTAAGAAGAGTCAGGCTTTAGATGGCAGTTGTGCTGTGGTGCAATTTATTTTGTTTCTTGTTCAAAGTGTAGCATAATAATTACCCTCTCTTAAGTGTCTTATTCTATTTATGTGATAGAGCATTTGTACAATTTAGAAATTTGATTCTCTAGTTTATTTATGGCAGTTGTGCAATTTAATTTGTATTTTTCCTGTTCATAGTATCATAATTACATTCTCTTAAGTTAGTTATTCTATTTACGTGATGAAGGATTTGTAAAATTCAGAAATTTGAGTCTTTGTTTTGGTTCTGAAGTTCCAACAATTAGTCCAATAAAAAGTTATTTTGTGAAAGAGTTATGTCTGTCCTTTATTTTGGGGGGATTCGAATGTGTGTGTGTTGGCGAACAGGGGGGGGGGCGCTGAAGGTGAGGTTCGCCCAGGGCGTCATGTAAGCTAGGACCGCCACTGTATATATAGGTCACAAAAAAAGAATAAAATAGAAAAATAAAAATTGGAGGAGGAGCATACAAATTTATAAGTAAAAACTACCAGAGTTTTATCACTTTGCCCCTCTTGGCTAAATCCGTTCTGAACGAATTCAAAACAACAGGATCAAGCGAAAAAAGACCCTGGCTAATGTTAAAATTATTTGTAAGTTGAATAATGGCAGACTCAAGAATATTTCTTTAACAATGTTGCTTCAGCGAAACAAAACTGAAGCATTATTCCAATCAATACAGTGGGATAACTCTGACAAACGGACGGAAAAGGCACTGGACGACTGTCCCGTTCTAAGAAATATTGATGCTGTTTTACACACGTGTGCAAATCCTTTCCCGTCTGTCCAATGTAAAAGGAATCACATTGTTCACAACCAATTTTATAGATAATGCCTGAATTATTGGTAGGGCTATTTTTTACTATGATATTTTTCACAATATTGTCATATGAAAATATTACATTAATATTCAAACGTTTAAGTACATTAGCAATGCCTAAAAAGCCTGGGGAAAATGGAAGTACTAAAATATTCTTCGACAAAGTGCGAGGGTTATTATTCACACAATAGAAAGTTCGTTTTGCCTTGTTGATAAGATTCCAAAAACGCAGGTGGGTAACACAAATCACTTCCAATACTGTTGATTTTGTCTAATTCGGCATCCATGTATTCCCGACTGGCGATCCTAAGAGGGCGGAGAAACATTGAAGAAAATATGACTCTTGATTGGGGGTGTCATGTCCGGAGTAAAAGTGTACGTAGGACAAATTGTTTTTTTTTTTCGATAAAAACTAAACTTAAAGCCAGGGCTTTCCCTATGTACACGCACATCCAAACACGGGATTGAGTTGTTTTGTTCCACCTCTAAAGTAAACTTAATGGAGGGGACTTGATTATTTAACTGAAAGAGGAAATCATCCAGGTCACGCTTCATGGGCCAGATACACAAAATATCGTCGACGTACCGCAACCATGGGATGCCAACCCCCAGGATTCTCGGAATGTAAGTAATTTCGAAAAACTCCATATAAATATTGGAGAGGAGGGGCGACAAGGGATTGATTACTCATGGCCATCCCAAAAACCTGTTGATAATACAATGTGATTCCTTTTACATTGGACAGACGGGAAAGGATTTGCACACGCGTGTAAAACAGTATCAATATTCCGTTAGAACGGGGCAGTCGTCCAGTGCCATTTTCGTCCATTTGTCAGTTATCCCACTGTATTGATTGGAATAATGCTTCAGTTTTGTTTCGCTCAAGCAACATTAATAGAAATATTCTTGAATCTGCCATTATTCAACTTACAAATAATTTTAACATTAGCCAGGGTCTTTTTTCGCTTGATCTTCTTGTTTTGAATTCGTTCAGAACGGATTTAGACAAGAGGGGCAAAGTGTTAAAACTCTGGTAGTTTTTCCTTATAAATTTGTATGCTCCTCCTACAATTTTTCTTTTATTTTTATTATTTTTCTTGTGACCTATATATAGTCTTGAACTTGTTATTTATTTCAGTGTTCCTGAGGATGTCATGAGACGAAAGCGCTTGAGCACCATTCTGTGTTTCCTTTTTATTTCGTGATTATTTTCATCGTAAATATTATTCACGTGTTAATTTCGTGAAATAATTTTCATATATACAGAAGCCTTGCGCGACTGCATTTGCGCCTCCGGAGCCCGAAGAGCCACGAGCGAGAGATAGAGATATATATACCCAATGAGATATTTGCATGGCATTTGGGCGTATATATATATATATATATATACCGACCGGAAATTCCTTTCCTCACGTCCGCAAACATCCGGGAATCATCAGAAATCGAAAAACGCACGTGGTGTTCAAGGAGAGAAAAACAAAAGGATGTTTGTTTTCTTCAAAAGGCCCGTGAAAAGTTAACGTCTTCCGAGCCTATATAAGCCATAGTTCACTAAACTCGCCCTTACTTTGCTCGTTACTCCTCCTCGTGAATCTCCTCTTTCACGTAGCGCCGTTCGACCTCAGCCGGCCTCAGTCCCTCAAGCAACACCTCAACAATACACGAAACGAATCAACATTTGAGGCAACCTACAATTTCATCCCGCCGGAAGCAAACATCATTCTACCGGCGTCATCCTTCTGGCCCTGGTTTCAATCATCCTTCACCACAATTCGATCAGCGCCCGTTCAACAAGTGTCTCAATAGGCCCTTAGCACATCCTCCTGCCGGTAGGCCATGTCTTCAGAGTTATCTACGGCGAAACGCAATACGGTCAAACTTCACGTAGGCACTCGTCAGTCTTCAGAGTTGTCCACGTCGAAATCGCAGGTCGGTAAGCCTCTTGTCGGCCCTCACTCGGCCTACAGTGTTTTGTTACGTCGTGCTAGACTATTCAGGATTCAAAGCTGATAAGTCCACAAACAATCGCGTAGGCCCTAAAAAGTGTCTTCAATACCGTTCAAACTAACTCTCCCGTTAAGACCGCAGTAGGCCTATTCAAGTGTTGTACCAATACCGTAGTTTTGTATCACCTTGTTATTGTGTTGATTCATGTAACTTACTTATTTTGCATCTGATTGTTTGTGCTCTTTTATGCATTTCATTTTTACCGACCTACTCCATTTACTGTACCATACCATACTTTCATTATTTCAGTTATTATTGGCTTAATTATTTATTCTGTGTTCACCTCTGCATATCTCATTAGCCTACCTGAATTAGTGTATTTACTTAACAATTAGACTGTATAACCATTTCTTATTGCTATTAATCAGTCATCTTTAACATAGCATGAATACCGTTATAGATTTGTTAATCACTGTGAACACATAACTGATTTATTTTCCTAATTAAACACAAAACAACAAAGTAATTTCTCTCTCCTTATTAAATATTGTTTGTTTGGGCTGTAGGCCCACGCTAGTGACCCCTAATTATTAATTTAAATTTAATTCATATATTATAGTAAGCCTACTTTCTTGGCCACATCAAATTGGTGATCCGTAAGCCACTATATGTGTGTGTGTAACATTGGTTTTGATTCTGCCGGAATTGTTCATCCTGACGAAAGTCAAGTTTACCCCACCTTAGACCTACAGCTTAACGTGGAATCCAAACCACGACCCACCACGGGTGGTCGGAAATTACAAAGTCCTCGTCGGACTCAAACTCACGACCTCTCGATCAGCAGCCCAGCGTCTTAACCACTAGGCTACCCAAGATACCTACTTATCTATAACCAATTTTTTTTGTATGGAAGAATGGACAGCTAGGTGAACTGAGCGCCGCCTGCTATCACCGGGAATCGAACTCGAAGACAGGTGATTCGTAGTAAGCGATGCTAACCACTATATGAAATCATTATCATTATTATAAAATATCTCTGTAGGAGACTACTTCGTCACTGGTGATCATTGTTAAATATCTGTAAAAGACTGCTTCTTCACTAGTGATCATTGTAAAATATATCTGTTGGAGACTGCTTCTTCACTAGTGATTATATGCAAATAACATTTGAAATTAAATTTAATGTTCATAATTGAGATAGTTTGGAATAGGTTTTGCATTTTAAGAGAGTTAAAGTTCGTGACAAGAAACTTAAACTTTCGACCCATAATTGGCATGAGACTTTATTCCGAGATGATATTAATGGTATGTGGAAAATTCTTTTCTATAATTATTTTAAACACTTAAAATCGAATACTATTCCATTACGTAAAAGGAGATTGTGTAAGTCTGTTAAACCCGAATGGTGGAATATTGAAATTAATAGTAGTTTAACGTTAAAAAGGAACGCGTTTTTCAAATTTAAAGAAACATATAATTTACCGGACGAAAATACATACAAATTTTGAGAAAGTGAAGCAAAAAACACTTATTAGGAAAAGTAAGCGCAACTATGAGCTATATATATATATATATATATATATATAATATATATATATATTGAACGAACTTAAATAGAATCCGAAAGAAGTCTATAATTTTGTTAGGAATAAAAAAGTAGCTTCGCAGACTATTATTGGTCAATTCATAAGCGAAAACAACGAACAAATTTACGATGATTTACGAATGACTGACGACAGTTTTAAATAAAAAGTGTACTTCTCTTTCGTGTTTACTAACGAAAATATGAACAACATTCCTGTTCCCACAATCATGCTCAATGTTGATCATTTAAAAGCTTCGCGATTGTACTATTAGTGAAAGTGAAGTACTCTCGGCCATAGGTAAAATTAATCCTAATAAAACTCCAGGTCCAAATAAGGTCTACACCCTCGAGTAGTTAAAGAAATGAACTGCGCAGTACTTTCTCTACTTACATATATAATTCGTTTACTAATAATTACATATATATTTAATAATAATAATAATAATAGTAATAATAATAGTTATATTAGTAAATCTTTACATTCTGGAGAAGTTCCGTTCGACTGGAAACTTGCAAACATTATGGCAATATTTAGAAAAGGGGACAATTCGCTTCTCGAAAATTATCGTCCCATCATCCTAACTTCAGTAAGTTGGTAAGCTTATGGAGACGACGTCGTTCGGGACAAAATAGTTAATCACTTAGAAATTAATAATTTAATTAAAGATTCTCAACACGGCTTTCGATGTAGTCGTTCTTGTCTAACCAATTTGATCGACTTTTTAATGATATTGTAAATATATACAGTGGCGTACATAAGGGGGGGAGCATAGGGGGCATAGGCCCCCATTGTAAATATTATTCCTACTCTCATTAAAGATATTTGAAAAAGAAATTTTCAAAAATCGATAACTTTGCAACATTCACCACAAAAAAATCTTGATGTCATATGGAATTTCAGTTATTTCATGGTTACCAGGACATGTTATTAACTCACAACTTAAAAGCAATTTTGGCTGGCTTAGGAATGTTTATATACAGTATGTCTTTATACGTACGATTAATTTGTGCAAATTTAATTCTTTGCCCATAAATTGGAACTAAAATACAACTGAAGCCTTCCAAGATGCAATTAATTTTGAGTCCAAATCAATCATCATCAATTTTGAGCTCACACACACAATATATATATATATATATATATATATATATATATATATAAGCAAACAACCACAGGGAAAAGGAAACACAAAGTTCGAGCGCTTTCGTGATATATTCACATTATCAAGGAGGAACAGAAAATAGACAGAGATTACAAAGTAAATGAGTTAAATAGACAAGCAAAAAATTCACAATCGGCACCTCAAATTAAAGGCCTTAAAGCCCTCTAAAGATTTTTTCAATTGATAACATAATCTGTAGGCTGCTAAATTACTAAATATGTATATAGATGAAATTAGACAAAAAAAAAACAATACAGAGAACAAAAATTATTATAATGGTTATTAACACTAATATTTAATTAAAGCAGGCAATTAATTGGCAAGAATTTAATGAAAAACAAATAGATAACGTAGATAACAAATAGATAACATAATCTGTAGGCTGCTAACTTACTAAATATAAAAAGACTATATAGATGAAATTAGACAAAACACCAGTACAGAAAACAAAAATTATTATAATGGTTATTAACAATAATATTTAATTAAAGCAGGAAATTAAATGGCCAGAAATTAATGAAAACAAAGGGAATGGTGCCATCGTCTTACAGAATATTACAATTTTTCTACAAACAGTCTGGAAAAGTTGTTTTCCCAAAAGCAACCCAGTTGAAAAGTCCAATAAACCCCCCAGCAACCAAAGATTATACACGAAAGAAATATTACAATTAAAATAGACACATAAGAATGTTAACAGTTCTTACAATAATATTTATTTATTAACCAGGGCAAACCATTAAGGGGGCAAGAATGCAGTCAAGAAAACAGTAGGCCCTTCGCCAGCTTTCTGACAATGCACGAATCTAATTTATACAACCCAGGACTAATATTAAGGACCAAATCCGCATTATTCTTGATCACACTTGATTCCAGTATATTTCTGCTAACAATAGATTTACTAAACCTTAATTTGGAAGCATTTTTCCAATCAATGGGATGATTAGTATCTCTTACGTGAATGAAAATGGCGTTAGATTCCTGGCCACTTCTTATACTGTATTGATGCTGTTTAATACGTAACTCAAGGGTCTTACCAGTTTGGCCAATGTAAAATTTATTACATATTGTGCAAGGGATTTTATATACACAACCATGTTCACTTAACGGGGAGTTCTTAATCAATGAATTCTTAATTACATCTAAATTTTTGAACGCAATATTTACGTTAAAAGTCCTCAGCAGATTCGGCAGATCAAGGAAATTTTCTCTGAATGGTAACACTAAAACATTTTTTAACGTAAATATTGCGTTCAAAAATTTAGATGTAATTAAGAATTCATTGATTAAGAACTCCCCGTTAAGTGAACATGGTTGTGTATATAAAATCCCTTGCACAATATGTAATAAATTTTACATTGGCCAAACTGGTAAGACCCTTGAGTTACGTATTAAACAGCATCAATACAGTATAAGAAGTGGCCAGGAATCTAACGCCATTTTCATTCACGTAAGAGATACTAATCATCCCATTGATTGGAAAAATGCTTCCAAATTAAGGTTTAGTAAATCTATTGTTAGCAGAAATATACTGGAATCAAGTGTGATCAAGAATAATGCGGATTTGGTCCTTAATATTAGTCCTGGGTTGTATAAATTAGATTCGTGCATTGTCAGAAAGCTGGCGAAGGGCCTACTGTTTTCTTGACTGCATTCTTGCCCCCTTAATGGTTTGCCCTGGTTAAATAAATAAATATTATTGTAAGAACTGTTAACATTCTTGTGTGTCTATTTTAATTGTAATATTTCTTTCGTGTATAATCTTTGGTTGCTGGGGGGTTTATTGGACTTTTCAACTGGGTTGCTTTTGGGAAAACAACTTTTCCAGACTGTTTGTAGAAAAATTGTAATATTCTGTAAGACGATGGCACCATTCCCTTTGTTTTCATTAATTTCTGGCCATTTAATTTCCTGCTTTAATTAAATATTATTGTTAATAACCATTATAATAATTTTTGTTTTCTGTACTGGTGTTTTGTCTAATTTCATCTATATAGTCTTTTTATATTTAGTAAGTTAGCAGCCTACAGATTATGTTATCTATTTGTTATCTACGTTATCTATTTGTTTTTCATTAAATTCTTGCCAATTAATTACCTGCTTTAATTAAATATTAGTGTTAATAACCATTATAATAATTTTTGTTCTCTGTATTGGTTTTTTTTTGTCTAATTTCATCTATATACATATTTAGTAATTTAGCAGCCTACAGATTATGTTATCAATTGAAAAAATCTTTAGAGGGCTTTAAGGCCTTTAATTTGAGGTACCGATTGTGAATTTTTTGCTTGTCTATTTAACTCATTTACTTTGTAATCTCTGTCTATTTTCTGTTCCTCCTTGATAATGTGAATATATCACGAAAGCGCTCGGACTTTGTGTTTCCTTTTCCCTGTGGTTGTTTGCTTATTAATAAGATCACGTGTTATTTTGTGATTTTAGTGCATATATATTAGTGATGTAGGTCACATCCGCATCCGCATCCGCGGAACATCCGCACATTTTCTCGCATCCGCATCCGCGTCCGCATCTGCACTTTGGACTGCGGATGTCGTGTGGATGTGGACCGTTGAGATAAAACGTCATTAATAAGTGGAAATTATCAAATTCTACTATATTAATAGAACTACAGTAGTTCATTGTGCGCAAAAGTGATGCAAGCGACAAGACGAGAGGCTGTTCTTGTATGAAGTTACTCTCTTGCAACCTACTTAGATCCACGTTACAAAGCTAAGTTATTTTCACCTAGTACATTAGAACGAGTTAAATCATCACTTGGCAAAGCAGTTGAAGAGCTTCAATCTCTTGAATCTGTCGCTTCGCCACCCACCAAAAGAATAAAAGTTTCAGTGACAGAACCAACACCTTCAAGCAAATCTATCACAGAATCTGTCTCTCAGTTTCTTGAGTCAAGCAGCAATGACGAGACCTACGCGATGTCAAAAGATGTAGTGAAAATGATCGAGAGCTATCACCAAGAAAAACGCCTGGCTGCATGTGACAATCCAATATATGATGAAAAGAGAAACAGACTGGCAGCAGAAAAGGCAGAAAAATTAATGTTCCTTAAGCATAACCTTCCTATAAATAATTAAGTTTGAACATTAAACGATGAACATCTTAGTTTACTTTATTTTAATTACTCATTTATAAATATGCCTAATAAAACTTTAAACTTAATATAAATAGTTATCAAGCTAATTAAAGATCTCTTTCTATAAGGGTGGAGGTTGGGGAAAGAGGTCGGTGGGGTGCATTTGAGTTGGGTTCACGTCCCGCATCCTGGTAACACAATTATGGTTTCTAATTGTGGCTGAAACTCAACAAAATATAACGAATTTATTTGCAGACGAATTCACTAATTGATTTCTATATTAGTTAGATGCTTGATATTATTTTATATGTTCAGAGAAAAGTACAGCAATTATTGTACAATTAATCAATTATACTACATTATAGCTACAGCTCTCTCTATAATAACTTATTATATACGTTAAACACAACAAATCTCGAATATATCCTAAAAAATAACGAAAATGTAGACATCCGCATCCGCATCCGCGGATGTTGAAATCAAACATCCGCATCCGCATCCGCGGATGTGAAAAAAATGACATCCGCTACATCACTAATATATATATATATATATTAGTGATGTAGCGGATGTCATTTTTTTCACATCCGCGGATGCGGATGTCTACATTTTCGTTATTTTTTAGGATATATTCGAGATTTGTTGTGTTTAACGTATATAATAAGTTATTATATAGAGAGAGCTGTAGCTATAATGTAGTATAATTGATTAATTGTACAATAATTGCTGTACTTTTCTCTGAACTTATATATAAAATAATATCAAGCATCTAACTAATATAGAAATCAATTGTGAATTCGTCTGCAAATAAATTCGTTATATTTTGTCGAGTTTCAGCCACAATTAGAAACCATAATTGTGTTACCAGGATGCGGGACGTGAACCCAACTCAAATGCACCTCACCGACCTCTTTCCCAACCTCCACCCTTATAGAAAGAGATCTTTAATTAGCTTGATAACTATTTATATTAAGTTTAAAGTTTTATTAGGCATATTTATAAATGAGTAATTAAAATAAAGTAAACTAAGATGTTCATCGTTTAATATTCAAACTTAATTATAGGAAGGTTATGCTTAAGGAACATTAATTTTTCTGCCTTTTCTGCTGCCAGTCTGTTTCTCTTTTCATCATATATTAATCCAGCACTGCTAAATAATCTCTCGCTTGGTACGTTTGTTGGAGGACAGGCTAAATGTTTCCTTGCAAGTTTACTCAAGTATGGATAGATATTCTGCGTATTTTTCCACCAATAGGATTGTCACATGCAGCTAGGCGTTTTTCTTGGTGATAGCTCTCGATCATTTTTACTACATCTTTTGACATCGCGTAGGTCTCGTCATTGCTGCTTGACTCAAGAAACTGAAAGAGAGATTCTGTGATAGATTTGCTCGTTGAAGGTGTTGGTTCTGTCACTGAAACTTTTATTCTTTTGGTGGGTGGCGAAGCGACAGATTCAAGAGATTGAAGCTCTTCAACTGCTTTGCCAAGTGATAATTTAACTCGTTCTAATGTACTAGGTGAAAATAACTTAGCTTTGTAACGTGGATCTAAGTAGGTTGCAAGAGAGTAACTTCATACAAGAACAGCCTCTCGTCTTGTCGCTTGCATCACTTTTGCGCACAATGAACTAGTTCTATTATTATAGTAGAATTTGATAATTTCCGCTTATTAATGACGTTTTATCTCAACGGTCCACATCCGCACGACATCCGCAGTCCAAAGTGCGGATGCGGATGTGAGAAAATGTGCGGATGTTCCGCAGATGCGGATGCGGATGCGACCTACATCACTAGTATATATATATATATATATAGGGTGTCCCGTAAGTCTGGAACCATAGGGCAAAAAGATAAAAACGGCAACAAAAACGCCGAAGACACATTTGGGGACTGTTTGTTAAATAAGTGAGGATGGTAGCGGCTGTGTCATCATCGGTGGATGTCCTCGGAGGTCCACTGCGTGGTTTATCTCTTATGGACCCTGTTTCCCTGAACTTTGCTACAAGTTTGCCGACAGAGCCGTGTGTTATCGGCGCGCGGTCCGGATGCAATCTGTTAAATTCCTCAGTGACCTCCCTCTGACTCCGATTTCCTACGAGCAGAATTACCTGGATGCGTTCTTCCTTACTCAAAGACATCATGGGCACTTGCATAAATGGAAAAACATGACATGAATTACTTATTTTGCCCTATGGTTCCAGACTTACGGGCCACCATATATATATATACACACAGTGAAACCTCGTTAAGTCGAACTCGGTTAACTCGAAATCTCGGATAAGTCGATATAATTGTTAAGTCCCTGCTAATTTACATAGAAAATACTATACTTCCACTCCTCTTATCTCGAAATCGGATAAGTCGAAAAACCGGATACCTCGAGGTGAATTTGAAGACCCGGAGCGACCTTTTCATATACTTAACTCGAAGTGTTAATTTTCTGACGATCCTGCCCATTGCCTTGATACATTCTAATCGTATCACCAATCCTGTGTATACCTGCTTATTAATTTCGGAGAAGAAGGCTTGTCCCAGGGGGATAGTGAGGTGGATCCCTTTGCCCGGAAAGTCGTTACAATACTTAATTCCTCGAAGTGTTAATCTTCTAGACCATGGGTCGGGGAACTTTTTTGGGTATTACCCAAAAATCTATTTGAGTAAAATGAAATTACCCCCAGACTTCAAAGTAAACAAAAACAAGCCAATTGCTCTTAAAATTGTTGCATATGGTCTCTCTCATACCGCACGCATTACCCCCAAAAATTTTAAATGTACCCCATTTGGGGTAATTTACCCCTGTTCGCCGACCACTGTTCTAGACGATGCCGCCCATTGCTTTGATACATTCGAATCGTATCACTGATCCTTTTTATAAGATACTGTACTGTATTTGTACTATATATAAAGGCTTAAAACTATACAGGATATTCAGTCGTATTTTCATCGGCGTCGCTGGAAGTTGTGCGGTTTATTTAGAGACTTTTTACTGCCCCTTTCAAAATGAGTAAGCGCAAACTTAACACCAAAGATATCAAGCAGAAGTACGAAGCGCTGCTTGAAGTTGAGCGTGGTTTAAAGTCTAAGTTGCAAATTGCTAAAGAAAATGGTTAACCGTAATTTCAATATTGAAGGTAAAGTTCAGGATTTTGTCACTGCAGACGACCATCTTGCGACTTCAGGAATATTAAATGAGGATGAAATAATACAAGACATCACCACAGCTTCTGACAATGAATCAGACAATGATGAACCGGAAAACCACCCTTCTCCCGTGATAAATTCAACACAAGGAGTTTCGATGTGTAATGAACTAAGAAAACTCCTCCAAGCATCAGAAGGAGCAGATGAGTGCCTTCAATCTCTCGCAAAAATTGAAAATTTTATTCGTAATAAATCCCATGCTAAGCAAAAATCAATAATTGAGTTTTAATAAAAAAATAAAATTTACCCACATAAGTTGTTCCCTCTATTATTAATTACATACATAGAATGTAACTTTTTCAATTAAAGACTGTAATTTACTTTTTAGAATACAGTAATTACATACTATGTATATTGCTAGTGTTCTGTTTGTATATGAATATCTTATACTGTATTTTTTTTATTAAACCTAACATGTTTTTATTCTTTCGTATTTTCCTTGTTTTAATATGCATGCTGAGAACAAAAGATAGCATGAGAAGAGCATTTTTATTTCACGATCGGTTAACTCGAATATCGGTTAACTCGAAGTGATTTTCTCAGGCCCTTCGACTTCTTTATAGCATCATATATTTTATAATTAAAAAAAAAAAAAAACAATGTATTGTTATAGCAATTGCCAATGAAAGGTAAATTAGTAATCTAAGTGATCAAAATGTTATAGTGAGTTGTTTGCATATAAAATTTAATTAACTACGCCAAGTATTCAAAATGTTCTCCAGCGGCATGAATGCACTTTTGAATGCGTCGACTAAGCCTGGCCTTGTTTTATCAAAGGCCTTTTAATCGACACAACTGCAGGTACTGGTCACTTGATAATCCACACGTTTATGCGGATAAACATGTTAATTTACTAGGATTAACAGCATGGTGTGGTTTATCATCCAGGGGTTTGGTTGGAACATTTTTCTTTAATGGGACAATTACCGGTGCCGCATATCTCGACATGCTGCGGACAGAAATTATACCTGCAGTTCGGAAGTTATTTGGAAACGACGACTTTTACTTTCAACAAGATGGAGCCCCCCCCTCATTATCATTGTGATGTCAGAAGGTACCTCGATGAAACGTTGCCTAACCGTTGGATAGGACGAAGAGGAAGCGTTGAGTATCCGCCACGTTCACCGGACTTGACTCCACTTGATTTTCACTTGTGGGGCTACCTGAAGGATGCAGTTTATGGTACAAGACCTACAACACTCGAACACCTTAAGGATGCAATTAGGGAAAAGTGCGGGACCATCACGCATCACAGCATCCACATTAGTCCATGTCTGCGAATCAGTTAGTCGACGCATTCAAAAGTGCATTCATGCCGCCGGAGAACATTTTGAGCACTTGGCGTAGTTAATTAAATTTTATATGCAAACAACTCGCTATAACATTTTGATCACTTAGATTACTAATTTACCTTTCATTGGCAATTGCTATAACAATATATTGTTTGGTTTTTTTTAAATTATAAAATATATGATGCTATAAAGAGTATATAGTTTTTTTGGGGACACCACATATATATATATAATATAATATATATATATATATAATATATATATATATATATATATATTGTGTGTGTGTGTGTGTGTGTGTGTCCCCCACCTTTAATAAATGCTGTGTACGCCCCTGAATATAAATGACGAGAGTAAAACAGTAGATATTATATATTTCGATTTTCAAAAGGTGTTTGATAAAGTGCCACAAAGGAGATTATTTAGCTAAAATTTAGTTTCACGGAATTGATGGTAATGTTTTCAAATGGATTAAAAATTGGCTAAGCGTACGTAAACAAAGAATGGTCATTAATGGCAAAGCATCTAACTGGAGAAGTGTATCTAGCGGCGTACTTCAATGATCAGTTCTGGAACCAGTACTTTTTATTATTTATATCAATGACATCGACTTGGGAATTAAGAGTATAATTTCAAAATTTGCGGATGATACCAAACTTGGGGGGGGTGGGGGGACGAAAAAAATCAGTGGTAGAACGTTTGCAGATTCAAGAGGATAATAAATTACCCCAGTGGGCGGAAATTTGGCAAATGAGCTTTAATATAAAGTAGATAAATGTAAAACTTACATATTGGTGGAAACAATGCTAAAGAAAAATATTCTATGCACGACAAGACACTAACGAGCGTTACGGAAGAGAAAGATTTAGGTATTATTGTTGCCGACACCCTTAAACCGAGCATGACTCCAGATTTGAAAAAATTTACTGGAGCACAGCTCTGAATTTACTTTTTTTTCCCTTACACCACTAGATAGGTTAATGATAGTAAACTCTTGAATTGACGACATACCAATTACAAATTGTTTTAGCTAAACATAATAATACAATAATGTACTGTACAGTTTATAACTCACCTTAAGTTTATTTATTCATTGCAGCAGCAACAGTGGACGATGTTAGACCTTGCATGTAGGCATTTGTTGTGAATTTACCGCCATGTATGCTTGGCCACTGATCAATGGCTTTCTGTGTGATCATTACAGCAGATCTAGTGCCTGGAGCTGGACCCTCCTTCACAATTCTGCACAGCTTAGTCAAATGAGATGGCTTAATGGATCCTTTGTGTTCAACAATGTAACCAAGAATGGAGAATGTCCCTTCAGCTGGTGCTTCACTCCAGGCAGTTGATCCATCTTTATCAAAATGCTTTAATCTCTCTGTGATTCCTTTCCACAGCTGTTCTATATATTCTGTCAGCCAATTTATCACTGAGTCTTTTGTAAAACTACTTTCAGATCTGGTTCTGGATGGTCTAGCAACTTCAGCAACCTGGTAGTAATCAGAACGTTTCTTGATGTATTTGTAAACTTCATTTAGGATGTAATCCTCAGCTGTTAGTTCCTTTTGCTGCCCTGTGGTATCGTGCTTAAATTCAGAAACTACATCATTTGCATTTCCTCCATTAGCTAATTTGGAAATTGTTTCCATCACTCTTAACATAACAGTTTTCCCTCCTTCTTTATAAAATATATTTTCTACAAATTCTGCACTAACTGTGGTTTTTTGAGCTACTTGCCAACATAATCTTTGTTACATAGGAAATCAATACATAGAACTTGGCACTAATTTCTTTCTCTTGTGGATGATAAAAAAAAACACAATTTTCCACAAATCTGTCAAATTGATCAAATTCGTAATTAACCATGCGAGTATCAGATTTGAGTTTTGGTCTCTTAAAACCAATGATATTGTCAAGAACCATATTGGTATAGTCAAGGCCTGATCTCAGATTTGAAGAGTGATTCTGAATAAAGTCTAAAAGCTCACTTAGTTTACAAATTTTCTTCAATGCATCAACGTGGGCTCTGTTCACAAGATGCATTAAGTCCCATCGAAATTTGAAATTTTCTCCAAACAACTTTTTCATTTCGTTTTTAAATGGCTCGTTGTCCTTACAAAAAGCCCCATCTCCAACCATTCCAGATACCTTGGATTTAATTGCTTCTTCAGATAGTTTCAAATGATTAGGAGACTTCAACACATCAAAAATTTCATTGGCCAAATAAACTCCTGATTTGCTGCGTACTAAATTTATCCCAGCAAGTTTTACAGTCTTATCTTCTTCACTCATAACTAATACAACTAGCATGCTTAATCCCAAAATTGTTCCAATGTCAGCTGTTATTGTTACTGAAGTTTGTTCTAAGAACCACTTTACAGTTTGTTCTTTAAGTTGATTATCTAATAGCTCACAAATTGTCTCGCACGCATGTGTGCTATGATTCAAATTTCCAACCTCACAACCTGACCTATGTAATACAGCTAGAAGTACTGGATATAGAGCCCATGCAGTGTTTGTTTTCATTATGTAGTATAAGATGTTGCCACATAAGTCTTCTATGCGTTTAGTAGTGTTCCAAGAAGATGTTTTCATCATTTCATAAACAGCAGCTCTTTGATGATGCTGAAGTTTAATTAAATGTCTCTTCAGGTGGGTTTTCAGATTTCTAAACCATCTCTCTTGATTTTCTCCTTGTTTGCATACATAGGTTAAATCTTTAACATTGAAGTAACCTTTTATGTTAGAATGTTTGTCTGAAGCACATGCTTTGGGGTCTGTGCAAGCTATGCAATATAATGTAAACATTTTATCATCAGAAGCATCATCAATATCTTCTTGATTATCATCATCTTCATCCTCAACAGCTATATCTACATCAGGCATATTAGTGTCACTATTTGCAATGTTTTCCATTATATCACTTGGTACTGAAAATGAATCATCAGCATGCCCTAGATCCTTCTTTTCCACCAATTTGAATGTAGATTTGATCAAATCATTGTTCAGGATTTCTTGTATTGATTTACACTTGCTTAAATGGGCTATGGAAATGTCAAATTTGTTGCTTTTTGCTTTATTAGATTTGGATGCAACACTTGAACTTGAAGGCATATTTTGACTCTTCTCTTTATTAACCACAACAGCTTGGTGAGTTTCTTTTGTTAGGCGCAAAATTGCATTCAATGTCTTCTGGATTTGGGAATTTTCAAATTCCTCTAAAGCAGTTTTGTTAGTCTGATGCGCAGATTCCTCACTTACCTTTTGTTTCTTAGGTGGAGGAGAAGCACTTTCTTCAGTCTGTGAAACATCTAGTGAAAAAGTTTCATTTTCTAGATTAGCAGTTGATGAAGTTGGTTCATTTTTCTGAGGTCTAGCACTAGCACATTTTGTGAACAAACTAAATGACTGCTTTGCCGTATCTCTTTGCTGCACTTCATCCTGGTATTTCTTTACTGCAATATCTAAGCTGTGGGCCCAAACTCTGGGACCTCTTGTATTGTAACAAATATTTTTTTTGGAATTAAAATGTTCCTCCCAGTTTTGCTTCTTTGAATATTTGTTCTTGCATTGACCACAAAAGTAACCCCTTTTAACACCCTCACTTTTCTCTCCAACTTCATCAATATTAGGATCCATTATTGATTATTGACTACCTGAAAAAATACAAAATAAGTAAAAGTTAGTAAATATAGTATGGTAAAAGTGAGTAAAAGTAAGTAAATATAGTACAATGAAAGTAAGTAAAAGTAAGTGCTTTAAACTTAGTAAAAGTAAGGAAGAGTAAGTAAAAGTAGGTAAGTTAAAGTAAGTAAAAGTAAGTTTAAACTTAACTAAACTTTTCAATTCTAGAGTCATGGTGGATTACTTAACACCGCACAAGTAATTATCTGGCCAATTTATCAAACCTGGCCGAGATCAATGGAACATAGTCCAATCCTGATAATTTTATATTAAAAAAAATATACGTTTTAATAAAATTTTAATTATCAAAACATTGAAGCTTAACAAAAAATAAAATAATTGTTAAATATGGAATTACCAACTAAACTTAAAATAACTAAATTTGTAATTTAAAAAAATTGGTTTGTACAAGAACGTATACGCAAAAAAATTGCATAACGTCTAGCGGATGAACAAAACCCAAACCCAAATTTACTTTTTCTCATGGTCAAATTTACTGGAGCAATGCTCCCAAGATCCCAGGAATCTGGAGTCATGAAACCGAGTAAGCAATGTATCGAAGTGGTTCGGAAAGCAAATAGAGTTTAAGGATTTATTGGTAGATCATATAAATTTAAGTCCGAGAAAACAATGTTAACATTATATAATTTCTTAGTACGACCCCATTTGGAATACGGCCTTACTAGGGTGTGTCAATTTTAGTAAAGTCAACAATTCAAAAACTACTAATGCTCAAATGATGTCATATTATCTAGCAAACTTAGAAATATCTTTAGTGTTGTTTAAAAAAACCATTTACCTTCTTATATTTGACCATAAAGGTTTGAAATATAACCTAAATATGACTGTAGCATCGTATATCAATGTGCCATTGATATGTGTGGTCAACTTTGGTTATTTTTGGTGTGCAGTATGGTTTCTAAGTTTCACATAGTCACAAATGCTGGAGTTTTGATTGTGAATGCGTGTGTTTTCCCTCCTTTTTGACAATTTTGTTTACTTCGTAATGTAAATAATGTGTAATTCAAATTATTCGAAATGTTGTGTGACCCAAACTTTCTGTATATTTTGATATGATAGATATATGAAATTGTCATTACTTTGACTAATTAAGTCTTGTACCTATAACAACACAACCTTTTATCTGAGCTTATAGGAAGATATTAAGAATTTCAATTAACTTAATTTTATGTAATCATAATCAGTAGGCCTATCCAAATTTCAATGACATTTCTTTTGTTCAAAGGTCCACAGGATGAGTCAGAAAGAAATCAGAACCCGAAGCAAATCAAGTTGTCACCTAAGTCATTTGGTGGGGACTGGGAGGGAACTTCCCCCTGCTGAGCTGCCCACAGCCAGAGATCTGCTGAGGTATGGTTTGTTGAGGAGAGAGATGAGTGAGGAAGACAGGAGGAATTACCCAGTTAATGACCTGATTAACAATGGCATTGTTCCAGGGCTACTGGCTCAGTGGAGAAAGGCCAACGCTCTATTCACAGGACCTGTAATCAACACTGAGGTCAGGATCAGGGCTAAAGTGAAGGCACTGTGGGATGAGGCAGTGAAGGTGTCCATTGGCAATGTGAAGCCAGAGGTCAGAGATAGGTTCATGATGAAACTGGACAAGTTGGTGGACATCCTGACCTGTCACTCTGTGATCAGGAGCTGCAGTGAGCTTGGGTGCAACCCTGTGAACAAACTAAATGACTGCTTTGCCGTATCTCTTTGCTGCACTTCATCCTGGTATTTCTTTACTGCAATATCTAAGCTGTGGGCCCAAACTCTGGGACCTCTTGTATTGTAACAAATATTTTTTTTGGAATTAAAATGTTCCTCCCAGTTTTGCTTCTTTGAATATTTGTTCTTCCGAGGAGAAGGAAGGCAGAGGAGTCAGCCAAGAAAGAAGAGGAGTTGAGGGATGAGTCACTGCTGGAGATGGAGTTGGAGGAGACTGGAGATATACGAAGGCAGGGAGGAGAGAGGAGGACGAAGACGTCATACCAGAGGCTGCGACAACTTCTTCCTTGCCTGTGGCTAAGAAGAAGAAATACAACACTGAAGATATCACCAACATAGCTCTGGCTAGTTTGAGACATCACACTGGGCTGAGAGAGACTGCAGAGATTGCCACTGCTGCCTAGATTGATGCTGGTCTTATTACAGAGTTTGACACAGCACTGGTGATTGACCACAATAAGGTGAGGAGGGCTCAGGAGAGACTGACTAAGGAGCTGGTCAAGAAGTTTGATGAAGAGATTCGGGAAAATGGCATCACCTGTATCTTCTTTGATGGGAAAAGAGATGACACCAAAGTGATGATGGAAGCTGAGGGCAGTGACAGGCAGTTTCCTGGCCTCATTAAGGAAGAACACTACACAGTGTGCAATGAACCAGGTGGGAAATATTTGTGGCATTTTGTACCAGAGGAAGCTGCAGAGGAGAGAAGTCATGCTGCGGTCATTGCTGATCATCTGGTGAACTGGATAAGAGAGAGAGAGAAGCAGACCAGACCCTTTTGTTGAATTCATAGTGGGAGTCTACATGCCAAACTGGTTCAACAGCAAGTTAAATCACAGCTGAGTGGAGGGACCCAGGCATGTACTGTACCAGCTGGAGCTGCTCAGAAGTCAGAAGAAGGAGGTGATAGGAATAGTGATGCCTACAGTGAAGAGATCAGCCTGGTATGCACACTCTGAGGCTGTGCTCCAGGTCATGCTGTGCAGTGAGGTGGAGGAGGAGAGGAGGGAGACACTGAAGAGGATACTGGAAATCAGAGGT
This sequence comes from Bathynomus jamesi, assembly GCA_023014485.1. Taxonomy (NCBI): domain Eukaryota; kingdom Metazoa; phylum Arthropoda; class Malacostraca; order Isopoda; family Cirolanidae; genus Bathynomus; species Bathynomus jamesi. The sequence continues at coordinate 709,637 of JAJOZX010001009.1, forward strand.
GAAGGAGATGAGGACACACAGATAGGAGACTGCAGTGTCAGACCCAGGAAGACTCCTGACATCAACCCAGATGCCACCAAACTCTCGGAACTTATTGACTGGAACTCTGGCGTGACTGAGCCTCCTCTGACCTACTCCCTCACCACTACTGCAATCAAGGAGTTTCTGGATAGACCAATGGAAGTTCCTGCATGGCCCTCACACACACAGTCAATAGAGAGGTGTGTAAGGATGACAACTGAAGCAGCACAACATGTTTACTCACAAGAGAGGAGGGAGGCGTACATCAGTGGCCAGGTGGCCAGTAGGAAGCTCATGTCCAGGAACAAGAACAAGGCAGACATGGCATCCTTGGCAAAGTTCAAGAAACCTATCTATATTTCTAAGTTTTAATATTGAAAAACAATCAAAATGTCTTTAATTGTTTGTAATGTATGTAAAATGTAGTTATATACAATAGAAAAAATATTTGCAAAAATTGCTGATTTTTCGTAAACTTCAACTTCAAATATAAGTAGTTAGGAGTGGTCAAATCTGGATTTTAAAGCCATATTTCGATTTAGCACATAAAAATGCATCATTTCGTCACTAGTAGTCTTTGAAAATCTAAATATTTCACTTAGCTCCCTAAAATTGACACACCCTACTGCCTTACTGCGTTCAATTCTGGTCCCCATATTTACGACAGGAGAAAGACAGAATGGAGAGAGTGCAGCGACATGATACTAAAATGATCCTGAGATTTAGAAACAACTCATACGCTGCCGGTTTAGAAACGTTAAATGTGTTCTCATTTGTAAAAGGGCGGAGTCGAGATGATTTAAATTAGGCCACGCCCTGTTTGATTTGATTAGGTTTGTAGGAGTATCAGTAGAATATCCAATCGAGGAAATGTTCGTTACTCTGCGTTACAAAGCTTTCGGAGTTCTTAAAAATTCTTCAAAACAACATGATGCTGTTATAAGCATTCTATAAGAGTTCTTATTGAAATAGTTATAACTGACACCTAAAATATTTTATTTTTTGTGACAAGGAGAGCCCTTTCTAGATATGTAAGACGTATATCCAGGAAAAACTTCCTAGAGAACTTTGCAAAAACTTTGTTATGGCTCTGTACACCTTCCTAGAGTTAAGCCCAGATAGGGCAGAAATATCATCCTTGGAAGATATTCTAATTTCAGAGGGAGGAGGAGATGGAGGAACAGCACCGGAATCGTCCATGGTTGAGTTACAGGCGAAAATTTGAGCGAAGAGTTCAGCTTTGTCAGGAGAAGAGACGGCAACTGAACCGTCCGAATAGAAAAGAGGAGGGAAAGAAGAGTGAGTAAAGTTATTGGAGAGGTTCTTAGCTAGATGCCAGAGAGAGAGAGAGAAGAGTTAGAATTGGATAGGTTTTCACATTTTTGTCGGCTGAAGGAATTTTTGGCGAGTTGAAGAACAGATTTTGCACGATTTTGGGCAGAAATATAAGCTGAGTGTGAGTCAGGAGTTTGTTGGCGACGGTACCATCTGAAAGACTCCTCTCTGTTGCGGATATCATTAGAGCAAGTAAAATTAAACCAAGGTTGCTTTGCATTAGTAGTAGGAATAGACTAGAGAATGTACGCCTCCATGCCCGAGAGAATCACCTCCGTGATGCGCTCAGCACACTTGGAGGTGTCCCGGCTACGGAAACGCTAATCATTCTATGAAAAATCACAGAAGTACTACCTAAGAGCCTCCCAAATCAGCGGCGCCAAAGTGACAAAGGCGCTTCCTCTTAGAATGATCCAAAGGCCGAATTGGAGCGATAGGACAGGAAACAGATATAAGATTGTGGTCGGAGGAGCCCAATGGAGAAAAAAGTTTGACAGAATAAAAAGGATGAGAGGTAAAAATAAATCCAGAATGTTGGACCTATCTCCAAGACGATCGGGGATACGGTAGGGCAAATAAAGCAACGAAAACAAAAATAGAAAATAAATAACTTATAAGCATAACAAGATAAATGGATTCACGAATAAGTTTTAAAATAAAAAAGAACATCAGCCTCTAATACCAAACTAGCCATATCAAATGGCACAACTATAAGGAACTTTAATCCCTGCCTCGGGGCGGCAAAATGCTAAGTACACCTCTGTGTGTGTGTGTGTGTGTACATAGAGGGTTAACAAAAGTAAATAATACACTACGATGATTGTCCTCAAGAACAAATGGTAAAGCTCATCAATGGAATGCTATAAGGTGGGTCACTTTTACATTATGCAAAAGTTAAACCAACACGATTCTAAATATTGTATATTGATTCATTCAGTCTGTTATTATTTATTTTATTGTTATTATCAAATCAAAAACTATGAAAACCCAATGGTGTCTATTTACTTTTGTCAAAACTCTCTATATAATAATAATAATAATAATAAAGTTTCCTGTCTACTGAATGACGTAATCATTCGTACAATAATCCCTCATTTTAAACCACTGATGACGTCATGAAAGATGTCATTATCGCAGCAAACTAACGGACGATGATATTATGACTGACTCAGTTTTTAAGCTTCCCACGACACCAGCCCTTGGGCAAAAATGGGGGAACAAGGAGAACCCTGGCTGAAAGGGTGAGAGTGGGTGGGCACTTAATAAGCAAGTGGGTGTCAGACGTGTTTCCCGTATGTATAATAGAGCGGAGTGATTTTTTGACATTTTCTAATGTCATCATCAGTGCTAAGAACAAGATAGGAACCTTTTCCAGTTTGTGTACCGTTTTTCATATAATTTATTTTTGATTGGTCATACAACCGCCGTCGATTATAACAACTTTTTAAGAGAGGTAAGTTCTTGATAACCTAACCTAACCTAACTTAACGTAACCTAACCTAACCTTCTGTTTTACTCTATGCTGTGCCTAACAGAAGCAAAGAAACACTAGAAAGTTGCATAAAAGCCAACATTCTGCCTGGATCTACTATTATTAGTGATATGTGGAAATCTTACGATCAAATTGATAAAATCCCACATTATAACTTTCGTCACTACACTATAAATCACAGTGAAAATTTTGTCGATCCAGCGACCGGTGCCCACACTCAGCAGATAGAGAGCACCTGGAGTAGAAAACGGTACATAAACTGGAAAACGTCCCAAGATATATATATATATATATTATATATGATCACCTAAAGATCAGGGCCCCCCCAGCCTTCTTTAGTTAGCTTTATAAGGCTAACTAACGAAAATATCACGACCTAACCTAACCAACTCGTCAAGGGCGTACAGTTGACCTAACGATTGGTTAGTTTAGGTCGTGATATTTTCGTTAGTTAGCCTTATCGGCTTCAGGTGATCATATATATATATATATATATATATATATATATATATATATATATATATATATATATATATATACAGGGCGTCCCAAAAAAATGTATACACACTTTAACAGCTGATAGCTCAATTGATGTTTCTTTCTTTCCAAGTTAAACCCATTAGAATTAATAATGGCAGTCAGACTAAGCTTTGAACAAAGGAAATTCATTCTAAAATGCTACTGGAAATGTGAAAACGCATTTGAAGTGTAAAGACAGTTTAGGAGGGAGTTTCAAACAGATCCACCAACGCGACTTACCATCACTCGAATTAGAGATAAGTTTGAAGCCGATGGAACTGTTCAGAATGTCCACAAGAAGCGTTCCGGAAGACCACGGACATCGACAAGCCCCACAAAGCAAGAAAGTACTGGAAACGTATCACCAAAGTCCAAGAAAATCTGTGCGGCAAGCGAGTCGTGAGGTAGGAATTTCAGAATCGTCTGTCCAACGCATTTTGAAGCGCTGTCAATGGAAAAGTTACATTCCAAGATTAGTCCATGCTATTAATGAAGATGATGATGATCCGGACCGAAGAGTGGAGTATTGCGAGTGGTACTTGGCACGATGTGGATGTGGATTGGACGAAGGGGTTTCGTAGAATACCGTCCGCGTTCACCAGACCTCACACCACTAGACTTTTTTTATGGGGATACTTAAAAGACAAAGTCTACGCTATAAAACCTGCAACAGTCGCTGAATTGAGAGCCGCCATTGAACGAGAATGCACACAAATACCAAACGAAATGTTTCGTGATGTTTGCGATTCCATTGCTTCGCGTTATCAGCAGTGCCTGGACCAGAACGGACGTCAGTTTGAAAACAGGCGTTGACAAAACAATTAAATAATGTCTGTAGATTCTATTACATTTTGAAAATGAAATGTATTTTAATAAACACTGCCTTTATAAGTATTTAAAGTGTGTATACATTTTTTTGGGACGCCATATATATATATATATATATATATATATATATATATATATATATATATATATATATATATATACACGCACTAGAATCACAAAATAACACGCGACCTTATTAATAAGCAAACAACCACAAGGAAAAGGAAACACAAAGTCCGAGCGCTTTCGTGATATATTCACATTATCAAGGAGGAACAGATAATGTGAATATATCACGAAAGCGCTCGGACTTTGTGTTTCCTTTTCCTTGTGGTTGTTTGCTTATAATATTATATATACAGGGTGTCCCGTAAGTCTGGACCCATAGGGATTTATAATATATTTTTTTATATTATTATTTTATTATTATTATTTTTTATTATTTTTTATTATGATTTTTATTTGTGGGGCCACTTGAAAGCCAAAGTGTACGAGGTCAAACTTCAGAACATTTTCCACCTTAAAGCACGCATTGTGGAGGCGTGTCAAGAAATTTCTGCGACTGTGATTCAGAAAGTGCTGTCGCAGTGGAGATTGCGTCTTCAACTATGTGTGCGACACAACGGCGGACACTTTGAACAGATTATGCAATAAATTTTTGGACTATTTTGTAATTTTATTATTTTTCCCTATGGGTCCAGACTTACGGGACACCCTATATATATATATATATATATATATATATATATATATATATATATATATATATATATATATATTGTGTGTGTTTTCATAGATAAGTATAATTTCATTATTAAATACAGATGCCGTATACAGTTGTATTGTAAAACTTCCTTTAGCAGACGTACACGAGTTACAGGCTGTTAAAATTAAAGTTAAAATTAAGCGATTGTAAACTAAAAAAAATATATATATTACAAATGAAACCTTGAAGGAGGTTTATTTTTTAATCAAAAAATTTGTTACGATTTTAAGCTAACAAAATACTTGTGTTCAAAATTATGAGTTCCAATTTTGTTAAAATTTAACAAAATAAATAATGTTACTTCAAAATCAATTTCATTCTGATTAAATACATATCAAATCCATTTACTTGGAATTAATCATTATTTTCAAATTTCCTACAAGAAGTTAAGTCAAAGCCCAAGTAAATATACTCTTAGGTTTAATATGAATTTCTGAACCAAATTTACTTTGAATTAACAATTTATTTTGTTCAATTTTAACAAAACTTAAACTCATAATTTTGTTAGTTTAAAATTCAAATTTCTTTTGTTTTACTAAGTTAAATATAGTTTGGATCGCCTTTGTTAGTTAGCCTTATAAGGCTAACTAACGAGAATATCACGACTTAACCTAACCAATCGTCAAGGGCGTACAATTGACCTCTAACGAATGGTTTGGTTAAGTCGTGATATTTTCGTTAGTTAGCCTTATAAGGCTAACTAACAAAGGCTGGGACCCCAAATCTTCAGGTGATCCTATAGTTTTTTTTTTTAGCATTCCTTGTTGGAAAAAAATATGTACAAACATACAATATTCTATATACAGGGTGATCGAAAAGTCTCTGTACGCTACGACCATATATGTATGTATGTATGGTTGTGATGCACAGTGACTTTTCGGTTACACTGTAATAAACATTCATTATAACCATTTTGAACATCCGAAATAAAGCATATAAGCAGCACAAAGTTAACAATTCTTAAAACAGAACAAAACTTCTCCCGTCAATTTACTTTCAGAACAAACGTAGGTAAAGATAGAATGGAAGCAGAGGCGAGAACAGTTAACAGTCTTACGAAGTTTGAAAAGAGGTTTACCGCGAAAGTAAAAGTATACTTATATATGTTATATAGATTATGTGGGCAACTTGAAGAGTGCAGTTGACCGCAAGCAACCTACACACACACATATATACTTGTATTGCGAAATAATGACATAAAAATGAAATGCAGCCTATATATATATATATATATATATATATATATATTATATATATATATATATATATATATATATGTTTCTTTCTGTAACACACACACACTCACATACAGTATATATATATAGTATATATGGTATATGTTATAATGTTATGTTTCAGACCAACAAAGACCCTAGGATTCACTCATGGCTGGTCCACCTAACTGTGTTCGTAATTGTGTATTGTGCATGTCCTCCGTGGTGGCGGAGGGGACCTACAATTTTACGTGGGTTCCGAACCACAAGAACATAAGAAAATAAGAAATTTTTATAGTGGGCACACTAGGGGCCACGTCGGCCCATCGAGGCGGCTCCACTATGTAAAAACTGCCTGTACATTGGCAACAACCAATTTTTACAAAACTAAATAATTATCAATTTAAAACTAATTAATTATCAATTTAAAACTAAAGATAGAATCTCTGGATCCAGAGGATCAAGTCATAATATATATATATATAACATACGTGTGTCTGTGTGTGTGTGTTTCTTTTACTGAATGGTATATATGATGCAGACCCACGAGGAAACCTCGTCAGGTTTCCCTGAAGAGGTGTACTTCTGAATACACGAAAGTCCTTGAAATCATTTTTCTTTTTCCTTGTGGGTTTGCATCATTCATTAATTTCACGTGTTTAATTGTGAAATTCATCCCATATATACATACATAAAACCTTGGTTAACCTTGGTTTTGCTTCCGCCCGAATTGTTCATTCTGTCGAGGATCAAGCTTGTTGCTCTACCTTGGACCTACATCTTTACCTTACCTTACCTTAAATTTACCTTAAAGCGCTTCTGCCTCAAGGGTGCGCTGCTCCCACGAAGTCCACTCAGCGCCTCCTGAGGCGGGGCCACGACGGGGTCGCCACCCTTCTTTTCTCTTGCTCCTGCCATACGATTTGGTCCCCTATTGAATTTGTGGGGGCTGGTCTGGCAGAGGAATACCCTGACACTGTGGGTTGGTCGGGTATGTTGGCTAAAAACATGTCCAAGTGTTTTTTAAAAGTATCTACTGGGACTGCACTTATATCTCTAAGGTACTGAGGCAAGGAGTTAAACAGGCGAGAAGCCTGCCTAGAGATACTATTATATTGAAGGGTTTGAATCCTTCTCAGACTGTTTGGTGGGAGGTGATATTTTTTACACATTCTGCCAGTTCTTGTTAAGGTGGGCACAATTGGTTCAGTATTGGCGGCAACTAAAAGCCCTTCTAGAATTTTCCAAGTGTAGATTAGGATGTATCTCTCAAACCTTCTCTCTATGGAATAAAGGTTGAGGCCTCTAAGCCTATCCCAGTAGTTTAATTTGTTTTTACTCACCTGTTGCCCATCAGGTTGTTTAATATACGAGGTAAAGGTTCTTTGTAGGCCCTCAATTTTTTGCAATTCATTCTGTTTGTGGGGAAACCATAATTGAGAGCAGTAGTCAATGCGTGGAAGGACAAGTGATTTCCACAGGGTAAGCATGGTCATACTGTCCCTAGTTCTGAATGTCCTCAGTATATATCCTATTAGTTTTTGCATGATGAGGTTACTTTGTCAATGTGCCTGTTGAATGTTGCATCTTCAGATAATATAATCCCTAGATCCCTGACATGATCAGTTTGTGCAATATCTTTTCCTGTGGGTCCAGTGTAGTTGAATTGTTCTTTCAGGTATTTATTTGGTCCATACTTAATTAGTTCAAATTTGTCTTCATTGAAGGCCATATTGTTTGCATCTGCCCATGCATATATAGTTTGTAGATCTTTTTGTAGCTCTACACAGTCTTCTTTTTCTGTAATTGGTCTTAGTATTCTGGTATCATCTGCGAATGACAGGAGAGAGCTTCCTAGGTTTACAGTTTATATTGTTTAGCATTATAATGAATAGAATTGGTCCTAGTACTGTGCCTTGCGGCACTCCACTAATCACTTCTTTTCTATAGATCTTGCTCCATTTACAGTTGTTATTTGTTTTCTGTCAGAGAGAAAGGCATGGATCCATTTTCCTACTTTTCCACAAATACCAAGTTCTTTAGTTTATGGAATAATATACCATGGTCAACCTTGTCAAAAGCTTTTGCAAAGTCTAGATAGATGACATCAACATTGTGGTTTTCTCCCAAGTATTGTAGGATTGTATTGCAATGGTCTATAAGTTCAGTAAGGCAGGATCTCTTGTGTCTGAAGCCATATTGAAAGTCTTCTAAGAGATGTTCATTTTCTATAAACTGACAATGTGCCTTTTCAGACTTTTCTCAATATTTTAATAATATGGGAAGTCAAAGATATGGGTCTATAGTTCTTGGCTTCCTTTCTTTTGCCTCCTTTGTAGATTGGGGTAATATTTGTCCGAACTTGATCTCACGACCTCCGATACGCAGCCCAGCGTTTTAACCAGTGGGCCACCCAAGGTACCAATTTACCTACCAACCTATTTTTTCTGGAATGATGAACAGCTGGGTAAGCTGCGCGCCGACTATTTTCGCCGGCAATCGAACGCGGGCCGGTGATTCGTAGTCAGCGATGCTAACCACTACACCACGGAGGCGCATATATATATATATATATATATATATATATATATACCTTTCAACCTTTCAAATGTTCCGTGCGATGATTCCTCATTTCACGAAGGTCAAACTTGTTGCCCTTCCTCTCGAGTTGGCCTGGTGAAGTAGTGAATTATATATATATATATATATATTATTAGTGATGGATCGAATAACCGCAACCGCAACCGCACTACAACCGCCCAAAAATTCACAACCGCAACCGTAACCGCAACCGCCGTTCCATAAGTGCGGTTGCGGTTGTAAAAGCTTAGTTAATTTTAATTTTAGGTTAATTAGAAATATTTCTTTTTTAAAAAAGAAAATGATGGGTCTCCTTATGCGTGCTTAAACGTGACGTCATACGGCTGCCGTAGTAAAATTGGTTTAAACTGCGATCTAAGTTATTACTCTGTGAGCTCCATGAAGTAACATTTATTTTTATTTAATTTTCTTCAAACTAAAATCGCCTTTAGTACAATAGTCAATAAAGCTTATTCCTGCTCGACGGACCTCTCGGGTTCGTGTAACTTGGTCAATGGCCTTGGTTGGCCAAAGGGGTGGTTTCTCGAACGTGACTCCCCCCAAAAGGGGGTAAAGAAGTGGTCTGTGTTAAAACGGACCTGCGCAGTCTCAACTCGCTGCTAGTTGACAACATCAGTCCTCGTTCTGCTTTGATTGTTATCGGTGTAATGTTATGAGCTCTTCATATCTACAACGGTTTTTCATATTGTGTAATGTTAGTTATTGAATAACGATACAACTGTGATTGCATTATTGCTCTTAACTGTTACTGTATTGTAATTACTGACAGTGATAACTGATAAGTACTTATTTTTTATTTTTCGTGTTCACAGATTTTAAATTAAGATTTGAAACATTATATTAACAGAAATGGAGACCAGTGTGTGGTGGAAATATTTTAGTAAGGAATCCACTGACACTGCAAAATGTGATCTTTGTAATAACTATATTCTCGCAAGGGACGTAGTACAACTAATCTTAAAAATCATATGAAGTCAATGCACAAAGAAGAATATGAACAATTAACTAATGAACAAAACGAATTATCGAAAAGAAATCAAAGGAAACCGCACTTGAACAAATGAGAAAAGAAACAAAGCAACGAAATGAGACAATAGATCAGTTCTTTCCAAAAACTAAAGTTTGGGATATAAATAACCACAAATCAAGATCTCTGGATCAAAAGATCGCCGAAATGATTGTAATGGACGATTTGCCTTTCAGTCATGTTGAGGATATAGGTTTCATGAGGCTGTTACGTGAAACTAGTCCACAGTATAAAATAAAACAGACACATTTTTACGAAAACCTTGTCTATAACAAAATGTACCCTTTGGCTGTGGATAAAGTGAATGACATACTGAAAGACATGAAAGATAGCAAACTGTCATTTACTACTGATGCTTGGTCAGATACTTCTGCTGGTGTATCTTTGATGTCACTAACGGGCCACGGCATAAACAGCAAATTTGAAAGAGTTAATTTAGTGTTGTGTGCTGAACCTCTTAATGAACGACATACTGGTGAATATTTGTCCCAAAAATTTGATGAAATGATCAAAATGTGGCACTTGGACGCAGCTGTGCATGTAGTGATGAGAGACTCAGGAGCGAATATTAAAAAAGCTCTATTTCTCAGTGGTGTCAACAACTTGAACTGCACTGCCCACAAACTCCAACTAGTGATCAAGTCAGGATTATCTACTCAGAAATCTGTCTCTGATGTTATTGCCAAGGTACGCTCCATAGCTGGCCACTTTAACCATTCAACGCAGGCCCAGGATGAGCTGAAAAAAATTCAAAGTCGTCTTGACAAATCGCAGCTTGCAGTTATGAATGACACTCCAACAAGGTGGAACAGCACTCTTCACATGTTGGAGCGAATATCAGAAGTTAAAGAGCCCCTTTGCCTGTACTTTACTATTAATTCCAAAGTGAGAGATCTAACTAAGGCTGATTTTTCTTTGATCGACCAATGCGTCAAGATTCTGAAACCATTCGATGAGATCACCAGAAGTTTGAGCTCTCGTTCCTCCTCCATATCAGAAGTAATTCCCTTAGTAACTTCACTAAAAAGATATCTGAATGACTTGAGCGAGAGTACTGAAGGAGTAAAGAGTATGCTTCTCACAATGAGTACTGAACTTAACAGAAGATTTGACACTCTAGAAGTAAATTTTCTATATTCTGTCGCGACCTATCTCGATCCTAGGTACAAGGGAAAATTCTTCTCTTGTCCAAATGTTTTGAAGCAGGTTCAGGAAGAACTAGCAAGACTGTGTGAAAATGTTGATGTGACAAACCCTGAACCAGTCAAAAAGCAGCCAAAAAGAGCCCGAATGACTGATTCTCCTGAGCCAAGTTCTTCAAAGTCGTCACTACTGGACTCGATGAACGCATTTTTGAGTTCAAGCAGTGAAGAAGAAGAAAGTTCACCAAGGATCAACAAGAAGATGCGAGTTCTTCTAGACAACTATCACAAAGAAAAAAGAATTGCTCCCGACGATGATCCTCTTCAGTGGTGGAAAGATAACGAACTAAAATACAAAGAACTTGGCTGTATTGCAAGAACATATCTTGCTTGCCCTTCAAGTAGCATTCCAAGCGAGCAGCTCTTCAGTGGAGCGGGAACGTTATACGATGAGAGGCGTTGCCGCTTGAAAGGTGAAAATGCAGCAAAAATATTATTCTTGAAATTCACACTGCCTGTCATTAAGTTTGACATCAGTTTTTCAAATGAATAATAATCGATAACTTTCCAATGGGTGGAGGCTGGGGAAAGTGGTAGGTGGGATGAACAGTGCGATGGGTCCTCGTCCCTCATCCTGGTAACACACTTAGTGCAAAATATGGTTTTAATTAATTTGACCTATTCTTTCATAATAGCTATATAAGTTTAGAATATACTTCATTTAAATAGTATTTATTTAGTAAATACCTTATGTTGAACACAAGTTTTGCAACACACAAATAGCGGTAGCGGTGTATTGCAAAACTTGTGTTCAACATAAGGTATTTACTAAATAAATACTATTTAGTATATATTATGTACCAAGTGTGGCTAAATCGCACTATAGTGGCTAAATCCAGTTAATAATTACGCATTTTTCCTAGTATATATACCGCAACCGCAACCGCGGTTGGAAAAAATTCGACAACCGCAAACACAACCGCAACCGCGGTTGTGAAAAACCGACCACTCGATCCATCACTAATATATATATATATATATATATATATATATATATATATATATATATATATATGGGATGAATTTCACAATTAAACACGCGAAATGAATGAATGCTGCAAACCCACAAGGAAAAAGAAAAACAATTCCAAGGCCTTTCGTGTATTCAGAGCTACACCTCGTCAGAGAATTCCCTGACGAGGTGTAGCTCTGAATACATGAAAGACCTTGGAATCGTTTTTCTTTTTCCTTGTGGGTTTGCAGCATATATATATATATATATATATATATATATATATATATATATATATATATATATACCGTATATACTATCGTTTAATTCTTATAATTTTAACATTTAATATTGTTATAGTTATTTCTCTCAAAACCGTACTCATGATCGAGTGACCCAAATGGATTAGAAGCTCTAAAAATTACAGATACAGAACTAGAGGTCGTACTATATATATATATATATTATATATATATATATTATATATATATATATATACACTGCTCCAGAATAAAGATTTTCATACTTGCGTTAATACCGAAGTGTATATGGTAAGTCAATGTCCTGCCTCAAAGATATTTACTGTATAGTTATTTTTGAGGCAGCGCTTTTGACTCACCCTATATATATATATATATATATATATATATATATATATATATATATGGTGATCCAGAGAAATGGGACCCAAAAGAAACCCCTGTAACTCTTAAAGTATAAGTCCTTTTATAAAATCATACGCATCATTCGAAAGAGGATAGTTACAAGTTTGTACAGGATTGTATAGGTTTTGACAATACAAGACAAGATAAGATAAGATACAAAAAAAATAAAAGTGTTAGTTAAAACTAACCCTTCAAGATGACTGCATGGACTGTGGAACAGCTGCGTTTCATAACTGAGCAATATTATGAGCATGGAAGAAGTGTAGTTTCAGCTCTTAGAAGGTGATTTTGACATCTGAAAATTTGTCTTGAAAGATCTTTGAGCTGAAACTACACTTCTTCCATGCTCATAATATTGCTCAGTTATGAAACGCAGCTGTTCCACAGTCCATGCAGTCATTTTGAAGGGTTAGTTTTAACTAACACTTTTATTTTGTTTTGTATCTTATCTTGTCTTGTATTGTCAAAACCTATACAATCCTGTACAAACTTGTAACTATCCTCTTTCGAATGATGCGTATGATTTTATAAAAGGACTTATACTTTAAGAGTTACAGGGGTTTCTTTTGGGTCCCATTTCTCTGGATCACCCTTTATATATTACTTTAGAACTTATCAAACTAAAAGGCAAATGAATCACTGAGGAATTTGTTAGATTAAGGTAAGTTGTTGGTTAAGGATATAGGTGAAGTCAGGTTAGAGGTTAGGTGCCTGAATGTTGGCAACAAGAAAGACATTATTCGGTCATTAGCTGTGTCAAGAAACACGAGCGAAATTACTGTTTCTTTTTACCGATGTAGCGCACAATTTTGTGAAACGTATTTATTTTGGACATTTTTTCGCTGAAATGTAAAATGTCAACATTAAAGGGCATAAAATTTAAGTTTTACATTCACCACGCAGTTTGACATTTTGTCATTTTGCAATTTACAAACATATTTTTCATTCGATAATTCTACGTGGGAAGATGTTTTCAGAATCACTGTTGGCGATGCATTATGTATGAAAATGTTTGGAACTTGAAAAAATAAAATATATATATATAGGCCTATATAAAATTATGAAGCCTTCTCGGAGGTAATGAATTTCTTAAGGTATTCAGAACGTTCATGCACCTGTTCTGATATGTACGAAGGTCAGTGTATGACAGTGGGGCTTCTGTGCGCGCGTGAGCGCGCGCATACACACACACACACACAGTCTTTATATATATATAAGCCATTTTTTTAATTTATTTTTTATTATTTACATTATTTAACGTCGGTACCACGTCTGTGGCTTGTCGCGGGTTACCAACTGAACCGTTATAATAATGTTGACTGCAAATCGTGTCCAACCGGAAGCGAGTAATATATATATATATATATATATATATATCGTAAAGAACGACGCTTGTATAGGAGATATTCCGCGCAAGACGAGAAAGAGAAAACAACAAATGAAAAAATGAAGTACCACCTGGGAATCGAACCCGGGATCTTCCGATTGCCGGTCAGACGCGATAACCACTACACCATGGACTCCACTCTTCCAAATGCCGTAATTCCTCTACGGCATTGCGCGGAATATCTCCTATACAAGCGTCGTTTCTTTACGTTATTTATACTGCGTGTTCTTTGCAGTTGAATGTATATATATATATATATATATTATATATACACGGTGAACCAAAAGTAGGTGGACAGTAGGTTGAATACGGTTTGTGTTATATTATATTATAACTATGGTGTTCATTATAACTATGGTGTTTGTGTTTTATTATATTAATATTATAACTAAATTTATTTAAATTTTATTTTGTATTATAGTATACAAAAAAATTAAATATGTATTCTCAAAATAAACGTTATCATTTACTGTCCACCTACATTTGGTTCACCCTATATATATATATATATATATATATCGTAATTATAACACATGACCTACCTGTGCTTGCCGGTAACTGTAAGGTTAGAACGGTCATAAAGTATAATGTTTATGGCGTTTACTGTTGTCCGCACTTGAGTTTTACATACATAACATGAATTTTAGATTATAAAATCAAGGACCAATACTTGTATCGTAATACAATATATATATATATGAATTAGGTCAACTGGAATAAAGTCAAAGACTAGACTGGAATAAAGCCGAACTGGAATTGAGTCAAATTGCAGAGGACATGGAAGAAAATCTAACGTACTGTAGTTAAGTCGATCTATTATTTAATGACGGTTAAACTATTTTGTCAGATTATGTTATGTTAAGTAATGTTAAGCTAACTTAATTTAATTATTTAGATTAAGTTAATGAAGGTTAGATTAAAAAGTAAAAACACAATCGAACTGTAATTAAAGCAAATTTAACTGAATCGAATTCCATCTTATTCCAGTCCTTCCTAATTCACACACACACCACACACACACACACACACACACACACACACACACATATATATATATATATATATATATATATATATATATATATATATATATATCAGCCTCAAACAATACACAAAGAAGAGATAAATTTTAAGTTGTGAGTATTATGAAGCAAAGTTCAAGACGTTTGAGGATACTTTAAACTTTTCCATTTTGGTTCGTTCCGAAAATAAAAGTTAACTTCGATAACGATAATCCGTTAACCCCAATTTTTAACTCCGATAACGATAATCCGATAATTTTACTACAAAGTTAACGGAAGTTAACGATAATCCGTTAACGATAACTTTTCTTTACTAACATTTTAAAAATCAAGGAAAAAGCTTTAAAACCCATAGAAAATGTTTATTTATGCAAATCTAACAATAAATAGGTATTTAACTGTATTTTTATCAAGTTTTGCAACTTTTTTGCTTAATAACTTTTTTTTTTATTTTTAATAAAAAATGTACTGATTACATGTTTTGAAACCCTTGTAACCACTAACCATTAGCTAAATTTTAATTTACCAGAGAATTATTATGGCGGGAACTGAAAGGTAAAATTAAATTTTAGGCACATTTATTAAAGACTATGACACAATGTGCTGGTTGCCCTTCAGAAAGACCAACTTCTCAAGTTAGGCCCAACTGCCAGTCTTGACCTCTTGGGCCTCCCCAACCTCCCCTTGCGAGATCTGGAAGCAGACTGAAGTTATGGCGGTTTGAATTCATTCGCCGAGCGGTGATCTTCCGTGAATGACTCCTCGCAGTTAACGTGTTAACGGACTTTAACAGACTAAATATCGAGTTATCGGAAGTTAACTGGTCCGATAACGATAAATGGAAATTAACTTCCGTTAATAGTCCGTTAAAAAAAGTTAACTTCGTTAATTAACTGTTATCGGATTAACGCTTTAGTGCCCAACACTGTATATATATATATATACTGTGTGTGTGTGTGTGAACACTGATTTTGAAAAACTGATTATTATTCGGGTTCAATTGAGAATGAAGCTAAAAATTAAATAATGAATTTGTAAAACCGTATCAGAAAACTTTGAATGTTGATTCTTAATTAAATTCAACGTTCAAATTGATGTAACGTTATCTATTTTCTCAGCATCTAATAAAGGTTGACAGCGTCAAAATGAAGTTAACATTGACATTGGTGACACTTCAATCCACGAAACAACTTTGAACTAACTTCAACACTGAAAACATTTTGTCACTGTGATTTATTTATCAATGAATTTCAAATCAAAGTTTGTTCAGGGTTTTTACGTGTAACTTAGATACCACGCGAATCTTTGTTACTCCCTTTTTAACCCCAGAATATCTTTCGTCATTGAGGCCGCCCGTACACAGGACCGTCTTGCGACTCACGACTGACGACATGGATCGTGACGACTCCAATCGCGCGTGATTTTACATTAACAGAATGGGGGAGCCCCGCACACTGCAGCGACCGCGAATCGCGTCGCGATCGCTGTAGTGTGCGGGGCTCCCATTCTGCCAATGTAAAAATTACACGCGATTTGAATCGTCAATCGCGAGACGATCCTGTGTGCAGCCGGTCTAAGACTAAAATAAAGACTACAAACAACGCTTCCAATAACATTTTTTTACGTAAATATAATGCTCAGAAGTATAAAAGAATTCTTTGTTTAGCGTTTAGCGCTTCCTTACATCTAAAATCTTTTCAAAGCATTTCTTAAGTATCTATTTCTTTACATCATTTTTACATTACATTTAAGAGGGACAAAAAATATGTAGTTTTACATCAGTTGAGAAGAAGCTGCTCATAAAAGAAACTTTAATCACAGTCACCCCCCCCCCCCCGCTCCAAACCATGTGCTTATCTCCGCAGAAACGAGGTACCTACTTTTTTAAATCCAAATATCTAAAAAGCTAATTAACCAAACTCAGTTTAACCTAACTTAACCTAACCTTGGTGTCATCGGACCGAGAAGGTTCTAAAAAGTGTTTCGGCGGTAGAAAGGGTTCTTATAGAGTTACAAAGGTTTGTGGGGTACTCAAATACCACGTAAATCCTGAACACACTTTGATTTCAAATTCATTGATAAATCACAATGACAATATTTTTTCAGTGTTCAAGTTCAAAGCTGTATTCTGTTCATTCATTAAATACTGAGGTACTCGCTAATCTAGCCTAGCCAACCTAACCTAACCTAACCTAACCTAACCTAACCTAACCTAACCTAACCAGGACCAACATACCATTTTTGCGACAATACTTTTTCTAGATTTTATTTATATAATTTTTTTAATGTTCCGCGGTGAGGTACCAAAAGTGTACCAACCCCCAAAAATTGCCCCACAACATCATCTGTGACTTATCATCCACTCGACGTTATGTAAAGGGTGATCCAGAGAAATGGGACCCAAAAGAAACCCCTGTAACTCTTAAAGTATAAGTCCTTTTATAAAATCATACGCATCATTCGAAAGAGGATAGTTACAAGTTTGTACAGGATTGTATAGGTTTTGACAATACAAGACAAGATAAGATACAAAACAAAATAAAAGTGTTAGTTAAAACTAACCCTTCAAGATGACTGCATGGACTGTGGAACAACTGCGTTTCATAATTGAGCAATATTATGAGCATGGAAGAAGTGTAGTTTCAGCTCAAAGATCTTTCAAGACAAATTTTCAGATGTCAAAATCACCTTCTACGAAAGTAATCCGTCGGTGTGTCAGAAATTTTTCCCTAACTGGCAGCATTGGAAAAAGAAAACCAACTGGAAGAGTGCGCACAGCAAGGATAGGAGATCATTAACAGAACTCATGAAATTGTACAGGATAATCCTAACATAAGCATCAGACGTGCTTCTCAGCTGTTAGGAGTTGGATATGGAACAACACACCGTATATTCAAGCAAAATTTAATGCTCTTTCCATATAAAATTCAAACAGTGCAACAACTAAACGATGGAGATTTCGCACGAAGACGACAATTCTGTCAATGGATCCAACAGAAGGTAAATGACACCACCAATTTTCTAGCAACTTTGATTATGTCAGACGAAGCCCATTTTCACTTGAATGGAACTGTAAACAAACAAAATTGTCGTTTCTGGGCAACAGAAAATCCATTGAATATTACCGAAATCCCGTTGCATAGTCAGCGTGTAACTGTTTGGTGTGGTCTTACTGCATCTCAGATCATAGGGCCGTACTTTTTCGAGGATTCCACCGGAAACACGGTCACTGTAAATGGTGATCGCTACGAAAAATGTTGACCGATTTCCTTATTCCTAAATTAAGAGATCTTTGTCTAGAAAACCACTGGTTCCAACAAGACGGAGCTACCTGCCATACCACGAGGAACTGCATGGCAGTTTTGCGTCAAACGTTTCCAGGCGAGTTAATCTCAAGATTTGGAGACGTTGAATGGCCCGCAAGGTCTCCGGATTTTTCTCCCTTAGATTATTATCTCTGGGGATTTTAAAGAGTAGGGTCTACAGAAATAACCCAACGACCTTGCAAGATTGAAGGCCGCCATCACAAATGAGATACAGGCCATACCACCGCACACTCTTGCAAAAGTGATGCAGAACTTACAAGCGAGAACACTGGAATGCTTGACAACTAATGGAGCACATTTGAAAGAAGTCATTTTTAAAAAATAAATATTTCATAATAAACTTGTAACTCTACTCTTTCGAATGATATATAGTTTTCATGAAAGGAATTAAATATTAAGAATATTTGGCTTTTTTTTATGGGTCCCATTTATCTGGATCACCTAGTATATATGTACATTATAGGGTGGCCCACTTTTCAAATTTTTTTGAAAAGTATAGGTGATCGTGGTTTTTCCCATTATTTGGCACTATACTAGCACATTGGTACCATTTTTACAAAAATTGATCAATATTTAGGGGTCTCGCATCGACCTTGAAATTACTAGTTTTTTTTTAAAATGCGTACTTTTTAACTTTTTACTGAATCAAGATAAATCATTAAGTAGGGATGTTTTCTGAATCCTCTTAATGAGAGAAGTCGTTTGGTGTGCCTGCCAATGTCATACGACTAACGGTTTAAAGGTTGTGCCTGTATACAGGTAATACCAATGTGCTATATAGTGCCAAATAATGGGAAAAACCACGATCACCTATACTTTTCAAAAAAATGAGTCACCATACCCGGCGGAATGTATAATGTATATAGGTAATTAGAAAATGCACTATGCCTGTGCCAGGTACCCTAACCTAAGATCAAAAAAACAGATCATAACATTTTGAAATTCTGTCTGAGTTCCTCATCCTTTGTCATGGACAAATCGATGGCAACCATAACTGGAAGAACTCTTGAAGCTACAAATAGAGATTCATCAAAAGGAAAGGCGAAAATAACATCGCTACCTTCTCTAAGATCGGCCTCGGAAATTTTTTTAGTTGGCCAACCGTCGTCCTCCATCAGTGGTAGCAAATTGCCAACAACACGGCAGGTTTTGCAATACTTCTTCAGTGTTATCCAGTACACTGCTAACAGGAAAGACGCATTCAAAGAAACCGTAAACGACGTCTTAAAGTTTTGGAACATGGCCCGCATTAAAACAATCACAAAGCTCAACTGCGAACGGAAGCTAGAGGCATTGTGGAAAGAGTGGCACTTACTCCAAAAGAGCAGAAAACGAGAAACTGACGCCGGAGGAAAACGGCAGAAGTTTTCGGACAGTGTGGACAAGCTGTGGGATATCGGAGCATCTGACGCTGTCGAAGATATAAAGAAGAATCGACTGCTGTCCGACAAGGACAACAAAGAAGACATTGACTTCTACCTCGATCAACGTGGTCCTCGGGTGGCAACGATGAGCGGGAACGATAAAGTTTTCGCTGTAAAAAGAAAGCTACAGGAAGGAAGAAAACGTCCTCGCCAGGAGCCGCAAACCTCAAAGTGTGCATACGAAACCGGAGATGAGGCCATGGAGAATGATGATACTGGCATGTCAGGAGAGTCGGAGACAGAACTAGCGTTCCCCCTGCCGAAAGAGCCAAGTGTGTCTGTCAATCTTCCTCGCCGCATCCTTAATGCACCTGCTGTCATGGCTGATCGTTTCCGCATGTCCAATAATCAGGTGCGTATTGTGTATAGTATTCATCGATAGCGTCAGTTTTAAAGTGTCCCGTAACCCACATGTATTCTTGACAGTTTCCTTTCCACTTTCCATTCTCTACATAGGTAGTAAGCATTGTGGCTGCTATCACACGTTCGGCGGATCCACCAGCAGACCTCAATCAGTTCAGCATCTCGAAAGAAACGGCTCGCCGGGGAAGAGTGTGTTTCTTTCTTCCTTATTTGTCTGCTATTTGCTGATTTTTTTTGAAAAGTATAGGTGATCGTGGTTTTTCCCATTATTTGGCACTATACTAGCACATTGGTATTACCTGTATACAGGCACAACTTTTAAACCGTTAGTCGTATGACATTGGAAGGCACACCAAACGACTTCTCTCATCAAGAGGATTCAGAAAGCATCCCTACTTAATGATTTATCTTGATTCAGTAAAAAGTACGCATTTTAAAAAAAACTCGTAATTTCAAGGTCGATGCGAGACCCCTAAATATTGATCAATTTTTGTAAAAATGGTACCAATGTGCTAGTATAGTGCCAAATAATGGGAAAAACTACGATAACCTATACTTTTAAAAAAAATTGAAAAGTGGGCCACCCTAAATTATTGTACAATGACGCTCATAAGTATTCGTACAGAGAAATATGGTTATATTCATTCATGGCTTTTGTACCATGCAAAGGATAGTTATGAAAAGTTTAACGTTCGTTTGAAAAAAATTAACAAATAAAAATGTTAGTTTAACTCCAATATATAAACTTTTCGTACATTTACTTACAAAGTAATTTAATACTGTATGTGTCCACATTTTTCTTGAATGACTTCGGTGATTCGTTTTGGGTATTTTTCTACGAGGTTTCGACATCTCTCAGTACAAATTTTAGCCTATTCTACTAAAGAAAATTATTGCAATTCATTCAGATTCGAAGGGTTTCTCTTGCGGACACCTTTTTTCAAATCAAACCATAAATTCATGATTAAATTGAGATCTGGGCTTTGACTCGGCCACTCGAGAAGCTTGAAATTCTTTTGATGAAGTCATTTCATGGTACTCTTACTTTTATGCTTTGGATCATATCTTGTTGCAGTACCCAATTGCGACCCATTCGCAACTCCCGAACTGAAGGCAATACATTTTCTTCTAAAGGTCCTGATATTTGTTCGAATTAAAGATTTCACTGATGACAAAAAGCTTTCCTGGACCATAAGCACTAAAGCATCACCAAAGAAGCAAACCACCACCATGTTTAACCGTAGGAAGAACGTTTTCTTCCCTCGACTGTAGTATTTGATTTTCGCCAGACATACCGTTGCTCGTTGCTCCCGAATAATTTAATTTTGGTCTCGTCTGTCCACAGAACTTTCTTCCGGAATGCAAATGCATCATTTCGATGATCCTTGGCGTACTTTAAATGAGCTTCTTTGTGCGCTTTTCGTAGCAGAGGTTTTCTTCGTGCAACTCTTCCAGGCAGACCATTCTTTCCCAATGCACGACGTACAGTGGAGGGATGGACATCGATCTTAGACAGTTTTGATGTTTGTCAAATATCACCTACAGTCACTCGTGGATTCACAGCTGCCGTTCTTTCAATCCGTCTAGCTGTACGTTCCGAAATCTTGATAGAGTTTTGATTGCTTCAAAGCTTTTCCATTTCTTTATAAGTGCAGCAAACGTCGTAAATGGAATTCGAAATTCTTCTCCTATCTTCCTTTAACTCTTTCCAGACTCGTGTGCAGCAATGATCTCTTGAGATCTGTAGACAGTGTTTTACGGCGACGATCCATTTTTTTTCTTATGGCTTGTACAGTCATTCGTCTTCCATAAAAATTCACAAAGAAATTTCTAGAAATCGGAATCGCCAACAGTCTCTAATCAGTAAACAGCCAACTACTGATAAAAATTTAAAATTCTTCAAGCAAAAGGTGGACACACAAAGTATTAAATAATTCTTTAAATAAATGTACGAAAACTTTTGCACTTTAACTTTGTTTTATTTTCCTCAAATTCAGTTTGATGTTTTACATTTTCTTTTATGCAGGAAGGAGGGGCCAAGGGCGAATGCCCGCAAAAAACGCCCCCCCCCCTTAACTAATTATTTTATTTGTTAAATTTTTCCAAATGAACGGTAAACTTTTCATAACTATCCTGTACATGGTACAAAAGATGAGGACAATATAATTGAAATATTTCCCTGTACGAATACTTATTAACATCTATATATATATATATATATATATATATATATATATCCTCTACTCACATAAGAGTTTTTACGATTTCCCTTTTGACTTCTTTCTCTAAACTAATGTCAAATGATGTCAACAAATGTCAGACTTTTGAAAATGTCAAGTGAGGGTTGGAGGGTGGAGGGGCCCCACACAAATAATTCTTCATCCAATCTTTGCATGCCTTTCATTATTCCGATCAATTATATATATATATATATATATATATATATATATATATATATATATATATATATATATATATATTAGTGGTGGGCCGGATATCCGCATCATTTTTAACATCCGCATCCGCACTTCTGACTGCGGATGTTATGCGGATATTACCTCTAATAAATTATGCAATTTACAATTGAATTAGCTTATAAAGTAGCTTATAAGGCTCAGTCATGCACATTTCACGTAAAGTATTAATTATTAATGAACAAACAAATATATAAACCTCAAAATATAAATACCTGCTGACACAGAAAATTGAATAAAACTTGTTTCATTGAATTTTCTGTGGCTGAAATTCTTGAGAAAGTTATTTTTATCATAATGAAAACATTAATATTAACTTTAATTCTTATGTATTGCCTGCCATAATAGTAATATCACGAAATTTGAAAAATTATGTCATATATTCATAATTCTATATTATACTGATAGATTAACTAAATATCCGCATCCGCGGATATCGAAATTAAAAATCCGCATCCGCAATCGCAGCTGTTGAAAAACTGACATCCGGTCCACCACTAATATATTATAAATAATTATATATATATATAATATATTATAATATATATATATATATATATATAAAACCTTGGTTAATCTTGGTTTAGCTTCGGCCCGAATTGTGCATTCTGACGAAGGTCAAGCTTGTCACTCCACCTTAGACCTACAATTTAACGTGGAATCCGAACGACGCCCCACCAGCAGCCCAGTGTCTTAACCACCAGGCTGCCCAGGGTACCCATTTATCTATCAACCAATTTTTTTTTAACTGTGTGGAAGAGTGAACAGCTGGGTTTGTTGCGCGCAGCCTGCCGTGATCACCGGGTCTCGATCCTGGGCCCGAGGGATTCGTAGTCATCGACGCTAACCACTACACCACCGAGGCGCATATACAAAATATATATATATACAAAATATATATATGTAAGTTTTTCAACATCTGCGGATGCGGATTTTTAATTTCGATATCCGCCGATGCGGATATTTAGTTCTATTTTTTGTTTCTCCTTGAAGATGTGAATATATCACGAAAGCGCTCGGACTTCATGCTTCCTTTTCCTTTTCCCTGTGGTTGTTTGCTTATATATATATATATATAATATATATATGATGAATAAAACCACGAAGGAAAGGAAACACAAATGGTGCTCAAGCGCTTTCGTCTAATGACATCCTCAGGAACACTTTCGTGAAATAATTTTCATATATATATATATATATATATATATATATATATATATATATATATATATATATACTGGAGAAATATTGGAGTCATAACTACAAAATATGGAAAAAAAGATATTAGAGGTTTTTCGAATTTTATTCTGCGTTTGTATTTTTCGGGGTTATTCCACTTTGAGACGAAGCCTCGTTTTGAGTTTACAAATACAGCGTTTTTCCGTGCTGAGTCAACAGACATATATAAAAAATATTATTCCAAACTACATTAAATACAGGCCCGTAAACGGACGGTTTGCAATTGCGGATACTTGTGGTTTTGGGGTCCAGTTTGTGTAGAGCAAGCCTGAGGTAATACGAGCATGACTGTGATCGATACGATTAAATTTGTGTTGTCTCAGGGAGGAAACACAAACTCGCGGTGTATCTTGTTCCTGAAGAATCATGCACCAGAATTGATAATAACTGGAGGTGTTTGCGATACAACCTAACGAAAATTGCAATAAATTCAATACGGATGTTCTTTTCACTAGACTAACACAGAGCAGTGTTGCTTTCAGTAATGACGAACCACGTACGAAAGCCTCGTCAGTACATTGACCCCGTATTTGCTTGGCAATGCTGCTGCGAGCTACTCGTACCCTGGAACTATGTAATTATAAGATATATACACACACTTCCACTGTACGAACGCAAAAACCAGTTCGAATTTAGACTAACTTTATCTAAAATATTATCCCTTTTTGTTCGAGGGATGAGCATTGCGCGAATCAGTCTCGGTTATTCCCATTCCGATCTTTGTCCAGGAATGAGAAATCTGAAAGTGGGAATCTCAGAGGAGGCAATTCTCAAATTGATCCATCCCATTCCCAGTGTAAAATTTCTCAACTGAAGTTATAAAGTTTTCATAGAAAATACCTCTCAGGCCTAAAATTAAGTTACACCCAAATTTTTACCATTTTTCAAACTAGGAAATGCTTTTCCAAAATCTGAATTCCGAATTCAAGCATTCCCATTTTCGGACCACGCGAATGGGTATGGGAATGGCCATCGTCAAGTGAGAAGTAACCATACACGTAAATTATAAAGTGTACTATAAAACGATGCTACATTTTTGCTATAATCCAGTACAAATGATTTATGATTCTTCATATTGATATCTATTAAATCTATTATACTATATATATATATATATATGGGTTCTAAGCTCGTGATCTTGAGTGCTCTTTGTGCTCGTTTGTACGTGCTTGTTCCTGGAGGTTTCACGTGCGCCCTCCCGGCCCTAGCACCCAAGGATGATGGGGCTCGACCCTGCAGTCCTTGTCATCCTTGGTCTTTTTCCACTTCGACTGTCCCCTCCACCTTTCTTTTTCCTCTGTCTTTCCTCTCCCTTTTTTTCTTGTTTTTCCGCTGAGATATGCCCTTTTAAATAGAGGCGAATCGGTTCTTCCTGAACTTAAAAAAAAAAATATATATATATATAATTTGTTAATTTTATCAGTTAAACCAAAGAAATTCAGCTAAAAGCCTAAATATAAAGGGACTATAATTCAAAGATACACGAAACTTAGTGATATATATGAATATGAGAACCAAACATCTTAAAGCGTTTTTTGGACTACTTGTCAGAATGAAATCCACAGTGGCTGGTTTCAACAATATGGTGCAACAGGCCACACGTCTTGTCAGACAATGGCAGAGTTGGAATTAATTTTCGGTGATGGCATAATTTCTAAGGGATTATGGCCTTCATCTCACCTGATTTATCATCATCAGATTACTTCTTGTTTCAGTAAATAAATTTATTCAATATCCAATAACATTTTTCTTTATCATTTCTCAAGAAAACCGATTGCAGAAACAAATTTTTCATTTTTTTGAAAAAATTAATAATAATTAACATCAAATAGCTTTCATTTTTCCTCTCTAGACAAATTGTATCTGTAGACAAATTATTGTAGATAAATTGTATCTGTAGACTAATTGCTGTAGATAAATTGTTGTAGACAAATTGTTGTAGATGAATTGTATCTTTAGACAAATTGTTGTAGACAAATTCGCTGGACACCAGTTTTATTATTTCTCATATCACAAAGTTTCATGTATCTTTGAAGTTTAGCTAGTTTCTACTTAGTCTTTACTCGCATTTCTCTGTATTAACTGATAAAATGAACACTATATATAATATATATTAAAAGAATTAAAAGAAAAAGAAAACATGAATTGAGATCCATAAGCGACAAGTGCAGCAAATGTCAGAGCAGACGGATCACTGGAATAACACTTGTCTATATTGGATTTCAAGTGAGATTTTATTATTCCAATCTTTTATTTGTGACTGATGTGAATGAGGGTCGTTTGATGCGAGGAAATATTTTACATTTTATTTATTCAAATGTGATTTTACTGCACAAAATGCTAGAAGGATTGCATACTGTAAACGCAGATATCAAAGAGTGTCGTATCATCGGACGACACAAATATATGCGAAGATATATTAATTAAAGGTGCCATAGACATATTTCAAAATGACATCGAAATAATATGATGGGTGGAAGACAACACTATGAAGTTCAACGAAGAAAACCTTCAACTTATAAGATATGGTGACAATAGGGAGCTACAAGATAAAAGGGTACAAAACATGGCAAGGCAGACAGATAATATCATACCCATATGTTGGGCATCTTGGAGTAATAATGTCATCGGATGCAGAATTCAGAGAACAAGAAAAATGAAGACCAATGATCACGACAATAATCCTTGAAACTCAAGTCCGTGGAAAGAAGATTTAAGCGATACAATATGGAAAATACTCGAGGGATATGTCACAAACTCCAGAAATGAAATAAGAACACATTGAAATGAGAGAAGAGTTAGATTCTGTTTTAGCCCAGCTGCGGTGGGATACGGGGTCCTGAAAATGAAGATGGAAGATACTCTCAGAATACGGGGCCCATTATTCAAACATACTGCCAGAAGAACTGAGGAACCTCCACCACACCAACCCGACTAAGTTCGAGAATAATCTCAACAGATTCCTGCGTAAAGTCTCTGACCAGCCACGAGTAGCTGACTATAAAGGCAGGACGAGAGTAGAATACAACTCTCTCTTTCAAAAAGTCCCCCAAATGAGGCAGGATGCTGCAGAGTGATCTGACACAGGTTGATCCTGAACTTTTGTTAAAACCCCAACAAAGTGTGTGTGTGTATTTTATATATATAGATATATATATATATATATATATATATATATATATATCTATATATTATATATATACACACGCATTATTATCATTACTCTTATTTTAACTTTGTTTATTTTCAATCCTTTTATTATTACTACAGGGTGCGCGCGCGCACGCACACACACGCACGCACACACACACACGCACCACACTGTATATATATATATATATATATATATATATATTCTGACTAGTACTATCGTACATTCAGAGAGTATATATATATATATATATATATATATATATATATATATATATATATATATATATATATATATATATACACCCCTCGTTAACCTCGTTCAGGTTCCGTTGTGGTACCTTCACACGAAGGTCAAGCTGGTGGCCCCACCTCTAGGCCTGGCTTTGGTGGAGGAGCGAGCTGCTCTCTTGCGCTCTCCAAGTACATAGCCAGGTACACCCGGCCCATCTGGTACCGTCCTGAGCCAGGCATCTAGTCTTCTCTTGAAGACTTCAACTTTGACCCTTGTAATGTTTTCTGAGGTCCTTTGGAAGATGGTTAAAAAGTCTTGGCCTCCCAACAATCAAGCTATATTCCTTCAGTGTTGAGGGGGTTCCTTGTCGGGCCTTTAATTTGGGAACATTACACATTCTGCCTTTCCTATTTTCCAGCGTTATTTGGATGGTAATTGGGTTTAGTTTGAGGTTTGGTACCAGTTTTTCGATCATTTTCCATATGTAGAGTATGGTGTACCTCTCTCTTCTTCTTTCCAGGGAGTACAGATTTAGTTTACGTAGTTTTTCCCAGTAGTTGAGTTCTTTGCAGCCATCAATCTTGGCTGTGAAATGTGTCTGCGTTTCTTCTAGTTTATTAATTTCTCCCTTTTTATATGGGAACGTCAAAAATGAGCAGTATTCAAGTTTTGGTATGATCAGTGTCTCTGCAGGGGAATCATTACTGTCTTGTCCCTCCTTTGAACGTTTTTAGTACCTGTCCCGCGACTCTTTTTGCTTTGTTTATCGCTATCTGATTTTGTGTCTCGAATTTGGCATCATCGGATTATTACCCCCAATTCGACCGCTTTCATGCTTCTCTGAATTTCCTGTCTATCTGGAGCATAATATGCAGTCTGTTTAAGTTCCTCATTTCTACCATAACTTAAAGCTGAAATTTCTCGGTGTTAAAAGTCATATTGTTGTCTTCTAACCATTTGTATATTTTATTCGTGTCCCTCTGCAAGGCCTCCACTTCATTTGCATCGCTGATTTTTCTGCTGATCTTTGTATCGTCCGCAAAGGATGTTACTATACTGTTGCTGTTTACTCCACTGTCTATGTCTGTTAGCATGATAATGAACAGGAGTGGGGCCAGTACTGTACCTTGTGGTACTGAGCTGCGTACTTCTGATTCTGATGATGATACACCTTGAATTTTGACGACCTGTAGACGTTCTCTGAGAAAGTTGTAGGTCCATTTTCCCACTTTGCCTGTTGTTCCCATATATTTAATTTTATGTGCTATTATACCATGGTCGCATTTGTCGAAAGTTTTATCAAAATCCGTGTATATAACATCATAGTTTTGAATGCCTTAAAGTGCATCTAGGACAGGGGTCGGCAACCTTTTGAACGCAGTGTGCCAGTTTACAATTAATGCCAATATTTTTACGGCCCTGCGTGCCAACTATAATTTTCATATGCATATTTCGTAGAACGGTCCCTTCTATTTCAGTCCCAACAAACAAATCAAAGCGTTTTTGATTTGTATTTTAACCAAAAATACACAGTTTGATACTGTCCTTTATAATTATTTAATTTCAATATATAATAATATATACAATATATAATATATAATAATATTCACTATAATAATAAAATATCATTTTATATTATCAATTTTTTTTTAAATTGCAATTTTTGGGGAATCACATGGCGTACCTTGGACAACCACCTCACATGCCTATGGTTGCCGACCCCTGATCTAGGATATTGTAATGTTATAGTGCTCTATAAGTTGTGATAGGCATGATCTTCATGATCGGAATCCGTGCTGATTTTCGTTGAATCTTTCCAGTGTTTCCAAGAAGTCAGATTTTCTCTCTGACTATTCTTTCAAATACTTTGGTGAGGTGGGACGTCACTGACACTGGTGTATAGTTCCTTGCTTGAAATCTATCCCCTCCTTTATATATCGGGACAATGTTCGCTCTTTCAAAGATGCTCGGTATTTCCCCCGTGTCTAGGGATCTTCTCCATATCCAGTATCGTTCATTTTTACAGTTTTTAATCAATAATGCGTTCTATTTGTCCGGAGCTGCAGCTGAATGTGATTTCATTTGGCCTATAGCTCTCGCTACATGGGGTAAAATCAAAGTCTGTCATACATTCTCCTTGCAATTTCTCTTCGAAGAATGCATCTATGTCAGGTATCGCTTTGTCACATTTTGGGGTACTGAAGACCGATTCATACTGGGCTCTCAATGTTTCAGATATTTCTTTCAGAGCGTCTGTTAGTTCATTATTTCCTTTCCTTAAGGGCCCGATAGTAGCGCGCGTTTTTGTTTTCCTTTTCGCATAGCTGTAGAAGTATTTTGAATTTTTCTTTATTGCTTCTACCGCCTTTTCCTCTTCCCTCTCTGTATGGTCCTTAATCAGGTTTGTATTTCCCTATCGATACCTCCAGTTTTTCTTGTATTACTTTCCTGGCATTGTTGTCTCCGTAATTAGCTAACTTCGCCGCTTCACTATATATATATATACAGGGCCGGATCTAGAAGTTGCGAGGCCCTAGGCAGATCTAGAAATTGCGAGGCCCTAGGCCTATATATATGAAAATATGGACTTAATTATCGGTACTATACCAGCAATATTAGAATCCCGCATAGACAGAACTATGCCAGCACTTAAAAATTAAACCAAACCAAAATAATCACGCATGGAAATTGTATAAGAAATATAAATAAACCATACAAATAAGTATAAATTATAATATGAATCAAGATTTGTATCGAAAATATAAGACAATGATTTCTAAGATTTATATAATATTATAGGTAATGACTTTCCATAGTATACAAACGTTTTTCATATGTGATGTATAGAGATGTTGACATTTCATTTTTTATAATAGTGAGCGATCGACTTAGCAGGCTAAATATTAATGCTTTAATATTTGTTCAGATGCTCTTTGAATATTACAGCAATGCTTTTCTACTTTTCTTCGAGCTAAACTCTTCAATTAATTGAGAATAATCTAATGAATTTGTTATATCGTTTTCTATTGATAACAAGAGCTAATGATTGCAATCTCGCTTGAGACATGGTGGAATGCAAATATGTTTTAATAAGTTTGAGACGCGAGAAACTTCTTTCAGCCGAAGCAACAGTAACTGGGATGGTTAATACTATTCGAAGTGCAACATAAACATTAGGATAAATCTCACTTAGTTGTTTTTGCACTATATAAACAGGGCATTTCCGAGATCTGTTTCTCAGGTATAAACCTGCAAAGTACTTTAAGTTCTTCATAGAGTTCTAAATCATTAATATCACTTGAACAGAACGCGCAAAACGGCTTGAGCGAGGCCCCCTTTGGCACGAGGCCCTAGGCGATCGCCTAGTTCGCCTATAGCTAAATCCGGGCCTGTATATATATATATATATATATATATATATAACCTTTGATTTATTGTAAATCGTGTGTGAAACGCTATAACAAATGTCAATAAACACGAATTGAATGTACATCGTCATTGTTATATAAAATGCACAGAATTGTTATTGCCATTAATGTCATCATTTGTAGAAAAATTGTAGAACTAGTTCACTGTAAAAACCGAGTTTGAAGAAAGAAATGGCTGATGAAAACGCTTTAAGGAAGAGAACGGTTCAATTATATTAACTAATCTAATCAACTAATTATTACTAAGTATGTTTTACCTATTTTGATTAGATATCTTAATGAACTAAAATGAAATGTAGCATTTACTAGTTCCATTAGTTCAACTGAGACAATAGATGAAACAATAACATTTTAGTTCTTAAATATTGTAAAGAGCAATTATTTTTTTTGTTATTCAGGTGACAAATTGAGAATAAAGAGCAAACAATCGCCTTTCTAATTTTTTTTATCAGGAGTATATATAATATATGTGTGTGTGTGTGTGTGTGTGTGTGTGTGTGTGTAGTAGGACTTAAGATGATATTTTAATTTCACGGATATCTCAAGCCGTTACTAAAAATATACATGCTGAAAATGGAAAAGCTGTATAGTGTAGTATGTTTAATCAAACTAAAAACGTGTCAGATGGACAAATTTTGAACTTGTCAAACTGTTTTGATGGGATTAAGTGGAAATAGAAACACGAAAAAGAAAAAAAAATTGTCAAACTCTAACGTGTCTTAATGGGTTAGAAATATGTTGAAATCTAACTCTAAATTTTGGACAGGTTTAATGTAAAAATGAGCAAATTATAGAAAAAAAAAAGTGTCCAAAATTTGACACGTTTTATTGTGTCAAAATCAAATTTGAAATATACACTATATTTTTCGTAGGCTCTTTGACCATATCCAATATGAAAGTACAAATTGTGATCTATGTGGTAATTTATAATTAAAAGTATTTAACCTAAATTATATTAACACTAAAAACCAGCTGTTGAATTCTATAAATATTCATTATTTGAACATAGAATATCTACGATATGTTAAAGTAAAAATAAATTAGTTACCCTTTTGTTAAAAAATATAGGAGAGAACGGGCGGGGTTGGTTGGTACGTTTAGTTTTTCTGGTCACTGTAAAGATCAAGCCATCGACACTAAAACTAACCTAACCTAATAACTTTTCAATAGAATATAAAGTTGATCAGATGTCGTAAGGCCGCATATAAATTATTGTACTTTTCCTCCTATGATTTTGTTAATTGTTCTTTAATTAACAGCGAATTTTGACAATACAGTGGCACAGCGAGTTAAGAATTATTTGTTGAACCATAAAATAGCCGCGATAACTTTTTATAGGATAAATGGTTATGATGATGTGAACCTCGAAGCCAAATGAAGCCGTTTGGGGTTGGTTGGTACGTGACTTTGGGGACAAATTGGTACAGTGTACTAACCTGCTTGGGAACAGATAATACGTGTATCAAAACTGTGACGGTGATGATGCCATTATCCAAAACACGTAAACCATTGAGGCTTCGAGTTGTACATTCACATTTTTAAAAATTATTTTATTTTAGATTTGTTGAAAAGTTATTAACATCAAGGTTTTTTTAACATTATTTGGAATGAAGTTAAAATAAATGTTCATATCTTTTATTACATATCTTAGGGTAAACTGGGGAAAAGTGTTTTTCATTTGAGTATTTTGAAAAATATTGAAAACATTACCGTAGCAAAGGAACTTAAAACATTACTATATATCTACGCTATAATATATTATAACGCAACGGTTGTACAATTTTATTTATTAAATATAGAGTGGCCTACGGATCACCGATTTGATGTGGCTAAGAAAGTAGACTTACTATAATTACTGAATAAAATTTAAATAAAATATTAGGGGTCACCAGCGTGGGCCTACAGCCCAAACAAACAATATTTAATAAGGAGAGAGAAATTACTTTGTTGTTTTGTGTTTAATTAGGAAAATAAATCAATTATTTGTTCACAGCGATTAAAAATTCAATAAAGGTATTTATAATGATTAACAATTATATAACAGCATTTATACTATGTTAAAGATGACTGGTTCTTAGCAATACGGAATGGTTATACAGACTAATTGATAAGTAATTCAAATGGGCTAATGAGATATGCCGAGTGAACACAGAATAATAATGAAGCCTATTGATAACAGAAATAATGGAAGTACGGTACGGCACAGTATATGGATTAGGTCGGAAAAATGTAATGCATTAAAAGAGCACATAAACAAACTGATGTAAAATAAAATGAGTTATAAGAAAGAACGCAATAACAGGGTGATACAAAACCTACGGTATTGGTACAACACTTGAATAGGCCTACTGCGGTCTTAACGAGTGTGTTAGTTTGCACGGTGATGGACACTTTTAGGGCCTACGTGATTCGGCAGAGCTTGCAGAAGCAGGACGTAACAAAAACACTGTAGGCCGAGTAAGGGCCGCAGAAGCTTACCGAGATGATGAGCAACTCTGGAGATTGAAGACCTACGTGAAGGTTGACCATATTGCGTTTCGCCCGTCGAAGATGACCTTGGAGACTGTAGGGGGCCTGTTGAAATACTTGTTGAACGGGCGCCGATCGAATTGTGGTGAAGGATGAGTGAAGAGCGAAATGGGTTTGTGGCTTGTAGCTTGTAGCTTAATAGGAGGTTTATGGACCTGGGCCTCGAAGGGTGCTTCTGTAGTCAGACTGGCCTTGCCGGCGAGAGGATGAGTGTTGACAGCCGGTGGAGACTTGTTGAAAAGAGGCCAAAGGAAAGCGCCTACAGCCGTGATGTTTCTTGCAGGATGGAATTGTAGAGTCGCCTCAAGTGTGTCTTCGTTCCTTGTATGGTTGAAATGTGACTTGAAGGACTGAGGCCGGCTGAGGTCGAAGCGGCGCTACGTGAGGTGAGATTCACGAGCAGAAGTAAAGAACGGAGTGGGAGGCTTACTTGATGATAGATTTCGTGTAGGTTCGACAGGAGCCTTGGAGGAACAGCAGGCCGCTCTCCGGCGAAGGCCGGAGAGCGGGTGGCTTGACGAGTGGTGCTACTGACGAAGGTGCTGAGAGTGAGACGTGACGACCAAAACGAGAACATGGCAAGTGAGGAGTGAGAATGATTTGAGGAAGAAACTGCATTTTATAGGCCTTGGTGACGTCCTCTGGTGGTCGTTTGGGGAAATACCACAAAAACTGTGTTTCCTGTGTGGGCCTGTTTCATGCCCACGTGTATAGCCTTTGTTTTGATTCCATAGTGTTTGAGAATGGCGGGGAAAGGAATTTCTTTGTCTGACTTCTACAAATATATTTATCAAAAGAAAAAAGTTCAAAATTCGGGATACATAAGGTTTGATAGTACTAAGAATAGGAGATCACTTTCATGATATAATTAATAAGTTGCCGTCCATATTTGTTATATAATACTAAAAAGATAAAATTTGGAATATACCTACGTACAATGAGCGAAAAAATACATATGAAACACCTCCTAACGATTGTCTTTGTTGATTAACTTTACTCGTTCAAGTTACTACGAATATATTTTGGGGTAAAGTAAATTATCACAGATAATCATTTTAGCTTAGCATCCATCATTACTTTAACACAAGCGAAAGTGATTAAAAATTTAAAAATATAAAATTTATAACCTGTTTGACCTACTAGGTATAAATCGATGAATCGGTACGGAATTTAAATTTATATATACTATATATATTTAAATTTAATATATATATATATATATATATTATATAATTATATATATATATATATATATATATATATATATATATATATATATATATTGTATATAAAATTGTTTTTTTATTATCTATTTTTAATTTAATACAGGTTTATTTCAGTTATTTCAGACAACTGGATAATGCTCGTAATTACGAGAATAGCTAACTCGCGGATACAAAATTATAAAAAAAAAAACTTAGAGAGGGCCATTGATGTTGCCAAAAATGATGGCATGTCAAATTATAACGCTGCGGAAGAATTTGGAGTCCAAGAGAAACCTTGGCAAAGCATTGTGCTGGGATAAAGTGCACAAAAATAGGTGCAGGACAATATACTTATCCGTCAAATGAACAAGAAAAATGTCTTGTAACATTATGTCAAACTCTTGCTGGATTTGGAGTTCCAGTCAAAGTCATTTTATTTCGTTATTATTAACAATAACCTCCTAAGAAAAGATATCCGGAGGTAAAGTGAATATTGGTTTGAAATTATAGATATTTCACTTTACCCCACATTTGGGGTTAAAGTGAATATTGGCTTGAAATTATAGATATTTCACTTTACCCCACATTTGGGGTAAAAGTGAATATTGGCTTGAAATTATAGATATTTCACTTTACCCCACATTTGGGGTAAAAGTGAATATTGGCTTGAAATTATAGATATTTCACTTTACCCCACATTTGGGGTAAAAGTGAACTAGTAAACCTGGTTTTAAAAAAATTTAACACATTGGCTCATCTACATTATTTTATTAATTTTAATCATTTTTACCTAATGGTAGAGATCTATAATGCAAATTTGAACAGTGTGCTTACTCCATAACACTATATTTTACAAAGTTAACTTAAAAAAAAACCCAAAAGCAGTTCACTTTCGCCCGGGTTACCCTATATATAACAAATGTACTTTATTTTCTATTGGAATAAGTGTAATTCTTGACACGTACTAACCTGTCCCAGTAAGGATATGGTTCGTCTAACGTTTTGAATTAAATTGTCTTTTGTAAAGAAAATTTCAGAACGTTGAAATATACAGGAACGCGCGTTAATTACTCGAATGTAAATTCATATATGCAAAAATTCAAAGCTTCATCATCCATTGTTTGGTTTTAACAATGGTTTTTACCAACCAACCAACCAACCAACACCAACCAACCAACCAACCAACCAACCAACCAACCAACCAACCAACCAACCAACCAACCAACCAACCAACACCACAACCAACCAACCAACCAACCCCGGTCTTCCCTATAGTACAAATGTGACTAAATGAAAATTTAATATACTAATAAAGTAAATGTAATTTTTAAATTATTAAGTTTTGTATATAAAAGTTTTGAGACGAGTTAACTACTCTTTATAAATGATTACACTATTAAAACAAATTTCCAGTTCTAACTGGAAAGGATAACTCATCCATAAATAAGTAGCGTTGTACAAATATGGTATATCATATTCATGTAATATGAATTAATAAATGAGTTACCATTTTTAACCAAAATTTAATATCAAGTTCAAAGCTAAATATGAAACCAAAGCTCTTCGAAGCGACGTACATGAAACGCAAATACAATACCTTGTCAATCTTAATGTGTAATCCTGTCCTGGCACTAATCTTGGAGAGGATTTACTATATCAGCTGACATGTTTTTAATATCCAGCTGGACACGGTATTATAAAAAAAATGGACAGGTTTACGCAGTGGACAGGTTTACGTTTTTCAGTGTCGTGACTTAACGAATCGTTATTGTAAAGATCAGACATTG
Source organism: Bathynomus jamesi (assembly GCA_023014485.1). NCBI lineage: Eukaryota > Metazoa > Arthropoda > Malacostraca > Isopoda > Cirolanidae > Bathynomus > Bathynomus jamesi. The sequence goes on from JAJOZX010001009.1 coordinate 745,828, forward strand.
AGTAAAGTAATTTTAAGTGTTAAAGTATAAAAATATAAGAGATATGTAATAATTAAGATAAAAATACGCACGAGAATATTACATATCGCTCACCTGAGAAGTGTAGACTGTAGAGTGTATTGTACTGTAGTTTGACACATTTACTGTATACACAGTATACATGAATGTCTGATCCGCTCTTGGGCTGCCCTGGCACACGTGCGACAGCATGCGGAAAAATAAGGGGAACACTAACAGGGGATACTATGAAGAATCACGTATATCGTAAGCCCCTCGCTCGCTCCGGATTTAGTAAGCGGATCTCATTTACCCAATGGTAGATATCTTAATTAGCGGATTTCTTAATGGCGCTCATCTCAAGCTTCTCTCTCTCTCTCTATGTATGTATGTATGTATGTGCACAGGGTGTCTCAGAAGTCGCGCACCATGGGCTTTATTCAGATTTACGAGGTTTACGAGTCGAAATGGTTTATAAGTGATGTTTAATTACAATACAGTATATGTTCAAATAATAAAATTAATAGTATGTACAGTTAATCAAAAGGCTATCTTAAAATAATTAAACTGAATGAAGCTACATTAGCCAATGATGCGCGACTTCTGAAACACCCTGTATACAGTATATAAAAACCCTTTATATTGACCTTAAAATGAGAGATACTTTATTTAAATCGGATGAGTAGTCTTTTTACAAATTAAACTTGAACAATAGTTGCTAAAAATGAAGTTGACAAGGAGGGTAATTAGAGATTTAGCTGAACATTAAAGAAGTTTGCAATGAACAAAAACCAATTGAAAAAAACATTAATGCAGCAAGTGTTTTCAGTGTGTCTTTTATTATTATCAATGATCAATTGTTGTAGCCTTGTGCGCCACTAGCGAACTGCCGTACGAATGGTGTCTTGACGGAGCTCATTCCAAGCTGTTAAAATACACTTCTCGAAGTTAATTGACATCTTGAATATTTTGTGTGTAAACTTTGTCAACTAGACGTCCCCATATGAAACAGTCAACTATTTGGCGTCCGGACTATTTGATAGCCATGAAGTGCATGGATGGACATGGAGCGCCGTCGTACTGAAAAACATAATTCTCACCTAATTTTTAATTTCAGGCAATATCTTACTCAAGATATCGTCAGAGTAATGTTTTGAATTAATTTTCACACCTTTACTGACGAAAACAATGGATGTTTTTCCAAAACGAGAAACACTGACAGAAACCATCACAGACTGACTGAAGTGATGTCTCTCTCGAAGGAGTCTTTTGCCTTTTGGAATGTCTTGGTTTTTCTTACTTTAGCGCACACTTTATCATTTTCCGTATTTCGAGACCGTTCACTAGTGAAAACCTTTTCATTCGTAACTCAAATGATAGACATGTCTTTATTTGATCTAAAAGGCGAAGCAGTCGACGGCGACATTGCACACGTTTTACTTTGGACTGTTCAGATATGCGATGCACTTGGAAGCGCTTAAATGTTTTTAGACCAAGGTTTTTTCTTCCAATTTGATGCACTGAACTTTTTTCAATACGGGTGCGATTAGAAGTTCTCCGTACCCTAAAACTTGAACGGTGATTGCTTTCTTAGCCGCAAATAAGTTCACTTACAGATTCAATGTTTGCCGTGGTCCTTGCTATACACGGTTGTTCACTCCTCGGCTTTCGTGCATGAGTTCCCGTTCCACAAATTTTTTCCAACAAACGTTACACACTAGTACAGACCAATCTCGATTAAGATACTGTTTTACTATTCTTTTAGCACCGAAACCAGGATGGATTGGTTTAAACCATGATGTTTTTTGGTTTTCTGATGGAAATTTTTTTTATTTTTTTTAATTTTTTTTTTATGCATTTGCTTTTTATTCTTAGTTTTAACGATATTTTAATACTTAGTATGAACGTAAATCAATGATAACAATTTCAAACATCAATTTCATACATGTAACATAATATTGTGCTTATTTTTTAATTATGTCTGTCACACTATCAACAATCAATCAACATTAAAAAAAATGTCTGTACTTTCAGCTAAGGTATTTTACTATTTTTCAATGGAAATCCTGACAATAAAGATTGTCCCAACCACTATTAAAGTATCAATTACGCATAAAAATTAGAAATTTAGTTTACCATTGCACGAAATAGGGTTGGTTGTTATTTTACTACATAATTTTTATTTACCAACATAATTTACATTCCTAGTCACCGCATTTGACATGTTTTGTTTGTATGAAAAATATGATTACGGCACCTAAATAGTGTTAAAGGAATTGTTTTTGCTATTATCACTATTGTTTAGAAGTAAATAATAAACAAGCTGGTTTTATAAGTTTGAGTGTAAACATAGGTAAGTTTCTTTCTTGTAAAAGTTAGTATAATGCTTAAATAAAATAACATGAAAGATAAAATCATTTTATTACAATCAAACACTAACGAACCAAAAAAAAAATATTAAAACCAAAATTTTTTTTTTTTTTTTAAACAGTTTTTTTTTTTTTTTTTTTAATAATAACCATGGTTTTTTTTTTCCACCCTGACCGAAACCTTTTTCCTTGTGAAGAAGTTTGATAGCAATTTCGTTTTCCTCAATTAAACGCGCCATAACAACTCAAAATAACAGAATTAACAAACTTTCTTCGCGTGTTGAGAATCAAAACTGATTGCCGCGACGGCAATACACCTAGCCTAGCCCTCTACAACCCATAACAATGCACCAACTAGCCTAACCTAGGCTTACCCTGAATCGACGAGTAATCCCAAAGTTGACCATTTTACTATCTGACTATTCATTTGCATGAATTTAGCATTTTTTCTACTTTCGTAACGTCAACGTTATTTTGTAATGAGTCTTGTTCATGTTGAATTAAAAAGACTACTCATCCGATTTAAATAAACTACCTCTCATTTCATTTAGTTATCCATAGAATTGTAGTTTTGTTGACCCGGTGAAAAAGGTGGCCACGTTTTGGGAGACGCGGTATATATACACATGTATACTGTCCTCAAAAAAGTGTCCACCGTTTTCACCGGACCAACAAAACTACAATTCCAAGGAAAACTCGTGTTCAACCCATTTGCAACATCCTGCCTCATTTGGAGGACTTGATGAAGGAGAGAGTTGCTTTCAATTCCCAATTTTCTACTGATTTTTGTATCATTTGCAAAAGATGTTACTGTACTATTGATGGTTACTTCGTTGTTTTGTGTCTGTTAGCATGATAATGAATAAGAGGGGCTGAGGGTAGTACTGAGCTACGTACTCCGATTCTGATGATATTTCTTGGGTTTTAACAACTTACTGACATTCTCTGAGGAAGTTATAGATCCATTTTCCCACTTTATCCGTTATTCCCATACGTTTCATTTTACGTACTATTATACCTGATCACACTTATCGAATACTTTAGCAAAATCCGTATATATTACATCATAGTTCTCATTGTTTTAAAGTGCATCAATTATATTATTATAATGCTCTATTAATTGTGATAGGCACGACGATCTCCTTGATCGGAATCCGCGTTGGGTCATATTGAATCTGTGACTCCAGAAAATCACAGATTTTCTCTACCTTTCTTTCAAGTATTTTGATGAGATGTGTCAGTAACACTGGTTTATAGTTCTTCGCTTGAGACTTATCACCGCCTTTATATACACAGGAACAATGTTCGTCCTCTTCAGGATGCCTGATAGTTCTCCCGCGACCAAAGATCTCCATATCCAACATATTTCATTCTTATAGTCAATTCACACTGAACCCAGACACCCTTGAACACTTGTTTCGACATTATCCTGGGTGATGTAAACACTATCGGAACAATAAACACGTGTCCAGCAGGCTCCAATTTTTATTCCAGAACATTGTAGAGCAATAACTTCCCTCGCCCATTTTTTCTTAGTATTTCGGAACAAAGTCTCAAACTGTTGGGGAGGAGTGTGTGAATTGAATGTTCTTTCTGCCAATAAAATTTAACTTAAAGGTTTAAGTTCGTCTTCTATGCTTCCAAAGAGTTTACTTTATTTATAGGCCTAGTTTATTAATTATTAATTACGTATGGTGCGAAAATTCTGTTATACCCTATACCTATATATATTATATATATATATACCGGGTGTCCGAGAATTATCTGTACAATCTTTGGCTGTTATTAAAAGTCAACCATGAAGTGTAGAAATTCCAGTCTTGTCCCATTTTACAGAGAATCTCATTAAGTTTTTTCTGATACCAAGTTTTGACAAGTTTTTTAGAAATATACGCGGGTGACAGACATTGATGATTTAAAAGCAAGAATCACAGCTGCTATTGAGCGAATTGATGTGGATATGCTGCAGCGTACATGGCAACATTTGGAGTATCGATTGGATGTTTTGCGAATCACTAATGGTGCACATATCGAATGTTTGTAACAACGTTACTTTAATAAAAAAAACTTTTGAAAATACAGATTCTAAATAATCTTGTTTAAGAATTTTACGTGTGTTATCAAGAATTTTATTAAAAGATGAAATTGTACAGATAATGTTCGGACACACTGGAATTTCTAAAAAACTTGTCAAAACTTGGTATCAGAAAAAACTTAATGAGATTCTCTGTAAAATGGGACAACACTGGAATTTCTACACTTCATGGTTGACTTTTAATAACAGCCAAAAATTGTACAGATAATTCTCGGACACCCTGTATATATATGAATTTTAGGTGACACGATAAATGAATTTCACTGATATATATTACTAAGAGACTATCTTTCAAGTAGGACATGTTACAGCAAAATGGTATTTTTCTCTCCCAAAGCAAAAAAATTACCCCTAAAAAAACCTATCAAAGAAAACTTAACGCTCAGTGTTCCGCAATTCAGCGAAATGCATTGTGAACGCGTCACGCAAAAGGGATAAAATTTAATTCCGGAATTGGAAGAACGAGTATTCTTGGAAAAAGTGTTTTAAGACAACTGTCCAAAGGATGTCGAGGTTCAGTGTGAATTGGCTATTACAGTTTTAAATCATTGAGAAGTTCCGTTTGTCTGGACTTGTAGCAGATGAAGGTGGTTTTGTCATACAGATCACACTGTATCTTCTGGAGTAAAACCAAAATCAGTTATATTCTCTTGTAAAGTTTCTCCAAATAAGGCATTTTAACCAGCTACAACTTTGTGTATATATATATATATCATGTGTTTGCCTCTTTCAGTTATCAAGTTTAATTCTTTAAAGGTTATTATTCTCTTTATCTTTCCTTTTACTCTCCGATATATATATATATAATGTTGAACAATAATTCTTCAAAATACTGGCCAGTAAAATAACAGGAATTTTAACTATAAAAATATTTTTTAGTTCGTTAGCCTTTAAGAAGTCCATTGCTCAAACTAATGTCCATCTGTAACAATATAGTATACTCTTGTATGAGCCGTGCTAAAAAAAATAAATAAAAAAAAAATATATATATATATATATATATATATATATACTGTATAGTTCCTTAAGGCAGAGACAAATGGAGACTATAATTTTAAGTGAGGGAACTCTTCCAGAACTAAGAACACGAAGTTCTTAAAGACTGCTTCACATTGGTCTTTTAAAGGCATTCAAAATTCTTTCTATTCCCTTAAAGATTTGTGCCGTGACTAATATATATATATATATATATATATATTCAATTTATGGGGTGGGAAAGAACGGGAACCTTTTGGGGGACGGGGTGTAAAGGGGGAGGTAAAATTTTTACAATTTCTTCAATTTTAGAGAATTGCAAAACCTCCAATTTTGAATTTCTACCTTTTTTTTTTTTTTTTTTTTTTTTAGGCTCACGTCGTATTCTCATTAGTTTTACGAGACAAAGTGACGATGAATTTTGCTGAGAGAGAGAGAGAGAGAGAGAGGAGAGAGAGAGAGAGAGATTCACCTTGAAATCCGCAGAATTTGGATCGAAGATTCACAGACAGCGTTTAGTCTACACACGCTGGGAAAGACTTACAGATAATAAATACGGTCATGTACGTAAATACTTACACACGAGTTCTACACTAAATACACTGTATTGGGTGGCTAAACGGTGCACATAAAACTAAATTTAAGTATTTTTCGGGAAAATACACATTGAATACACACTTTAGGTTAAGAGCAAATATTGAAAATATTTATCGATCGATCTATTTACAGTATATTATATATATATATATATATATATCTATATCTGAATCTATATTTACATGTATATCTAAATCTGTATATTTACATGCATCTCGTCTTTATCTATATTTGCACATTTATATTTCTTTACCTATATATATATACAGAGTGGGTAAAAAGAAAGTGACCCCTTAGAGGTAAACTGTCATATTAAAAAAAGTAAGGGGACTAGAGCTCCCAAACTTCATAGATGCCTACATTAGCATGTTGTTCGTCTTAATTGAGAAGTTGCTCGATATATCCCCCTTCCTGCTCAACGCAGGCCTCCAAACGTGGACGCCACTGATCAATACAAATGTTTACATATCGTTGAGACCTTCTCCCAGCCGAGCAGAATTCTTTCGCGTAGTTCATCTACGTCTCTTATATTGGTACCAGGGATGTAAACTTTGGACTTCAGGGCTTCCCAAACACCATAATCTAGTGGTGAAAGATCGGGGTTACTAGCCGGCCACATATTGGGTTCGATAAAATGCGGTGTTTCGTTCTCAAGGAATGTGACAGTTTGGCGTGCTCTGTGAGCAGGGGCTCCATCTTGTTGGAAAGTATATCTTTCGCCACTAATTCGTCGACTATCAGTTAGATAGAGTGAAAGATATACTTTCCAACAAGATGGAGCCCCTGCTCACAGAGCACCCCAAACTGTCACATTCCTTGAGAACGAAACACATTTTATCGAACCCAATATGTGGCCGGCTAGTAGCCCCGATCTTTCACCACTAGATTATGGTGTTTGGGAAGCCCTGAAGTCCAAAGTTTACATCCCTGATACCAATATAAGAGACGTAGATGAACTACGCGAAAGAATTCTGCTCGGCTGGGAGAAGGTGTCTCAACGATATGTAAACGGGTGTATTGATCAGTAGCGTCCACGTTTGGAGGCCTGCGTTGAGCAGGAAGGGGGCCACATCGAGCAACTTCTCAATTAAGACGAACAACATGCTAAGGTAAACATCTATGAAATTTGGAAGCTCTAGTCCCCTTACTTTTTTTTTAATATGACAGTTTACCTCTAAGGGGGTCACTTTTTTTTACCCACCCTGTATATATATATATATATATGAACACCTCTAACTGTTTTCCATATTTATACCCACTTATTCGTTTCACGTTATCCTTTTTTGTCTTCCTTTACTTCTTAGTACCTCAAATTTTCGTGTGTGTTTGGTTGCATAAGGTAATGTGTATGTATGGTGTGAAAATTATTGTTTCTGAGTGGAGGTTCGCACCTGCATGAATGTGAGCTTCGTGTGAGAGAATTTTACTCGTAATTTTCTATGACTGTCCACTTTCTCATCTTTGCTCCTCTACTTCCTCCTCCTTCTTTGGTTAACCAAGAGTAAATCGTGATCGGGTCTTTGGTAGCCTGTAACTTCTGTAATATTTGAAGACTATATATAAAAAAAAGGAAATTGACTGTTATATAATAAGAAATTAACTGATATTTTTAATATTCACCGAGATTTATATTCTTGGTAAAAACTGGACCAAATTATTTATCACCTGATTCGGATGCCGTTCTCTCTCTATATAAAATTACGTTATATTATATTTTAATATCAAATTTATCCATTTTTTATAAATATGTTATTCTAAAAGCCTATATATATATATATATATATATATATATATATATATATATATATATATATGAAACAAAGTTGCCCCCACCAGAATTTGAACCCGGGATCTCTTAAGGAGTCGCGAGCACTACCCCCACACACTACTACGTCTTATCCTAATGGAGGAAAATTTAGTTTTATCCAAAACCACCCGTTGTTCATGCGTGTTATTCCACACCCACACACACACCATATATACACACACACACACACACACACACATATATATATATATATATAGTCATACACACAAACTCAGAATGGTCCCCTGAGAAACTTATATGTTAAACACAGACCGTGCATGGAACAAGGAACTCTTCTGGGAAATTACATCCACTATAGTTCGAATAAGTAATGATAAATGACAAATACTATAGTTTTTTCTTTTTCATGATGGAAAACTATAGTATTTGTCATTTACCATTACTTATTCGAACTATAGTGGATGCAATTTCTCAGAAGAGTTCCTTGTTCAATGCACGGTCTGTGTTTAACATATATATTATATATATATACAGTATATGTTTACCCCGTATGTTAGAATGAACAAAAACACTTATAATTATACATATGAATGTTATGCTTTATAATTTACTATTCTGCGAACAGTGTTTTTTTTCATACATTAATGTAATCTTTTTGCGCACAGATGCGGAAACGAATTCCCCCCCCCGTTTCAAAAAATTGTAAAATCCCTCAAAATTAATAATTGGTAAATATTTTACTATTAAACAATATTTTTTCGCGAGTATATATATATATAATACGTAGTTTGTCCTTCTGTTTGGTCCGACGTTTTTTCCCAGAAACCGCTCAACGTAGGACAGGGGACCCATCCTTACACCGTTCGAAAGGTCTCTATTCTGGGAGGATCCTGAGGATAATTATTTTTTCGTTCGTGCGCGCACGCGCAACTTTTAAACGAATCCAGATTGAGAAAAAGTTCATGGAAGAAAAATGTTCCTGTTTGGTTTATTTTGGCGGAATATATATTGAAAATTTTTTACTGGGTACGTGTGCGCGTGCGCGTGCGCAACTTTTAAACGAAGCCAGATAGAGAAAAGGTTCATAGAAGAAAAAAATGTTACGTTTTAATAATAAATAAAATGATAAAAACAATAAAACATATACTCGGGAAGCCAAATGCATTTTTGTACGAGCACGAGAAAATTATTAACCTAACCGAAGCTTACTGTTAAATCATGAAGCAGCTTATTTAGTTTTACGTGAACAACTCTCGCAACAATATCTGGCCTATGTTCTGGTCTTTGATAAGCTTCAATGCTTTAAGCGATTTCAGTCTATCTTGGATTACGAGTAAACGTAATAAATAGATCGGGCTTCCTAAATCTTTTTACAATTGCCAAAGCGTCTAACTAATTCTCCTGCATTGCTCTCGGGATGCCTCGATAAAGATACTAATTTGACCGCAAATGTTTTGTATTTATATTCGTAAGCCTGTTTTTACGCATAAACAACTTTATGTAGCTTTTTCTACAGTGACAAGTTTTGATTCTGTTAATAATTATTGGGGTTTGTTTAACCTCCTTCGCAATATCTAAGGTCATATGACTGAGGGGACCTATAACTTTACGTGGGATCCGAACCACGGGTCGCTACATAATCTGGACGCGGAGGACGGTCTCCCATCCAACTACTACCCAGACCCAATGTCGCTTAACTTCGCTGATCAACGGGAAGCGGTGTTACGCCATTGGCTACGATGGCTACGACGTAGCCCTTGATTCTGCTAAAGGCTTTGGTAAAAGAATAACTCGAAATCGTGTACTTCAAGAAGTAATGTTGCAATAAAGATACTAATTTGACCGCAAATGCTTTGCGGCCCTCTGCTAATATATATATATATATATATATATATATATATATATATATATACAGGGTGAGTCACGACGAAACGTCATAACTTCGGGAGCTCATTGCTTAGGTCATTCCCAGTCAAAAACTTCATATGAACAGAGGTCCGATTCTTAACGGTTATGGAGCTATGGATGTTTGAATGTTTAAAAATAAGAATAAGCGAGCAAATAGCTGCTAAAGTTTTTATTCATGAATTTACAATAACTGTTCAAAATGACTACCCTCGGCCTCAATACACATCGCGGCTCTTCTCTGATACACCAGCTCTTTCATGCGCCCCCACAGATAAAAATCTAGAGGGGTTAGGTCCGGAGACCTGGGTGGCTAATTTTGTGCACCACCACGACCGATCGATCGACGAGGGAAGCGATCATTGAGACGCGTTCTCACTGCACGGCTAAAATGGGGAGGAGCTCCGTCTTGTTGAAAGTACATACACAATCGCGTTGCCAAAGGTACATCTTCTAACAGTGGCGGCAGTTCGTCTTGCAGAAATCGTAGATAAATGTCACGTGTAAGACCACCTTCGAAGATAAACGGACCAATCGGCTGACCGATATTGACACCACATATTGACACTGAACTGATGTTGAAAATTACTTTCCACAATAGCATGAGAATTCATTTCTGACCACACATGTGAATTGCGAGTGTTTCTTTGACACAGTCGCGGTAAATTGAGCCTCATCACAGAACAAGACGTATCGATGCAATTGTCGATCGGCAGTGAGCCAATTACAAAATTCCAGCCGTTGGGCACGATCCCCAGGTTGGAGGTACTGAACGCGCTGTGCATGGTATGGATACATGCCTTCTTCGTGTAACGTTTTACGTACTCTCGTTTGAGGAACTCTAAGACGTGTGGAAATCCTTCGCGTACTAACATGAGGACTCCGCTGTACCATCTGAATAATATTTTCTTGTTCAGCCACATCTTGTACCGGACGCTCAGATAAAACAGTAACGCTAAGAAATGAACCGCTCTCTCGCAATCTCCGGAAAACGTTGCTAAACACTCGTCGATCCGGAATTCTTCGATTTGGAAAACGTCGCTGGTATTCAGCGACAGCAGCAGTAGTATTTCCATCGCAAAATCTGTAAACATACCCCATATCGGCAAAATTGGCATTTGAAACGTAAAAGGCATACTGAACGCACAAAACATCAACTATACGCTGGGAAACACAACACTCTACTGCGTAGTTCGGTTCGGTAACTGTCAATTCAGTTCAAGGTCAAGCATGAGCATGCTTGAAATTCAAACATCCATAGCTCCATAACCATTACGAATTGGACTTTTGTTCATATGAAGTTTTTGACTGGGAATGACCTCAGCTATAAGCTCCCGAAGTTATGACATTTCGTCGTGACTCACCCTGTATATATATATGTTTGCAGAAATTACAAATATAGTGCTATATCTTTTTATGCATTAACAAGTTTAGTTACGTCATTGCTACGTCGCGACACCGCTCCCCGTCAATAAGCGAAGTTAAGTGACACTGGGTCTAGGTAATAGTTGGATGGAAGACCGTCCTCCGCTTTCAGATGACGTATACAGTGAACCGTGGTTCGGTCCCCCTCCGTCATACGATCTTTGCTATTACGGAGGAGGTAAACAACCTCCAAAATACACGCTCTCATGCACGGTTCTTCTTCCATATTTTTTGCATATACATTTTTCACACGTTATTTTTTAGTAGAATGGCAGAAAACCATGTCCGGGGAAACATTTTACAAAAGACTTTTCACTTAAACCACACACACACACACACACACACAAACACACACACCACACACACACACACACACAGAAATAAACCCAAACATAAAAAAGAGTTGGAAATGTCAGTTAAGTTCTCACAGTGTGTGTATATATACACACACACGTGTGTGTGTGTGTGTGTGTGTGTTTTATTTATAGGGAATATGTCGTTTTAGTGTAAAGGGTAAAGCCCAATAAAGCCTAAAGCTTAAGGGCCAAATTAGATAAAATAAATAGTCCAGTTTCACAATTATTTATGCCATTGTAAATTGTAAAATCAATGTATTTATTTTATTATTAATAAAGGTTATTCAATTTAATTCAATTCAAAACTAAAGACATGTCCACCATCCCTTCCCAAAAGTGCTCTACCATTCTATATAAGTAATAGTAATAGTAACTGAATGACATCGGAAGATGTCACTTTTACAGAAGTCTCCGCCCACGGAGGTGGGATCTGTACTCGTGCATCTCTCTCTAACGTGTATTTAGATTAGAATTGTCCAATCAGGAACTCTGTTTAATTTCTTCCATCAAAGGCCGACCAATCAGAGGAAGGAAAATATTTTTACACTTTGAATCCGATACTATATATATATAGTAGAGAGAGAGAGAGAGAGAGAGAGAGAGAGAGAGAGAGGACAAGATAGTACTCTTCTTTGAATTGGTGAGGGAAAAAACTCTCTCTCTCTCTCTCTCGTCAAACAAAAGCTATAATTTATGCTTAATTTAATCTGAGCACACACTAACACATTTTACGTCATATAAACGAGCCCTTAAAAACGTTACTCTTAATAAAGCTTAAGATTAAAAAGTCTATTTTATGAAACTTAAATAAAGAAATAGATTTTATTTAATGAATATTTAAGTTACAGTAAATTAAAATAAGAATTAAAGCAGTTTTTATCCATATATATATATATATAATATATATATATATATATATATATATATATATATATATATATGCTGTTGTAAGAGCTAATACTGTCAAACAAGTCTTTTCTACAATCACCTTTTTGAACTTTGGATTGTGTACAAAGTGTTCGGTTATCTGATCTTACCATACATAACTAAGTATACGATACAGTTACGAAAAGAAAAAGCCTTTCAAAATAAATTCAGAAAAAATTCATAATTGGTTGGAGAAATATCTAACCAATAAAAAATATACCTCATCAGTTTGATGACAGTGTATTCGGCACCCAGTTAAAAAAAAAAAAATGAAGGTCTCCTTCACAGTGATATAATTTGTTTTCTGACCAATTAACCAATTATGAATTTTTGCTCATGAAAATTTCAGTATTTGTTCATAGACTATTTCTTTCGGCGAACTTGTTTCCATAATTGTACATTATCAGAGTGAAGCATTTCCCCAGTAATTACCAGAAATTCTCCCTTGTCCGCACACAATTCGATCTTGGAAACTACAATTATTTAATCAAACAATTTGTACCACTGACCCATGAATGCGAGGACAGGTAGCGAGCCTTTTAATAATTTTAATAATAATAATAATAATATAATAATAATAATAAATAATAATATTTGGGTTGTTTATGTTTAACCACCTCCGTAACGGCAAAGGTCGCGTAACGAAGGGGGACCTACAACTAAACGTGTGATCGAAACCATTATTACACCCCATCAAAGGAAACCCAGATGCTCACCTTAAGCCTTGAAACCCAAACTTCGGGCCAAGAGTCGAGGTCGGGGCTTTAAAATTAGGTAATATCCAAAGACGTTACCACTGTACCACTGACGGCTATTAATAAATATATTTTAATAATATACACAGATAATAACGCCATATTTTTTATTACAATTTCTTAATACAGAAGTTGAAAATAAAATTCAAATTTTGTTTTACGATCGAAAAGTCATTTTTCTGTACTATTTTCAAAATTTTACGACGACAATTTTATTTTTTTATTTTTTTGGGGGTTGGTAATTTTATAAAAAAATTTGCACGGTTCGAATATTTTAAATTCAAATTTTAAATTATTAATCTCGTTGAATATATTATTATCCGTTCGTCAAAAATATGTTCGGTATATTTTCAATATACCTCGATATAATTTTTACATATATCAATTATTATTTTATATATATATATATACTGTATATGGTGATATTTTGGGGTTGTTTAACCTCTCATAACATTATATGACGGGGGGAACCTACAGTTTTACGTGGGATCCAAACCATGGGTCGCTACAGCCTCTAAAAGCAGAAGAGGGTCACCCAAAAAACTACTGAATAAACCAAGCGTCACTAACCTCGCCGTTTTAACGGGGAGCAGTTTTATATATATACATATAAAAAAATTATAAGAGATAGCTACATATATATTTGTTTAAATAGATAGAGAGATAGATGATAGATAAATAGATAACGAACCTGTTTTGGTGTTAAAAATAAAAACAATAAAGTAGAATATCGTCAAAATACGTTGCGGGATTTATTTCACTTTAGCCAAATCATTCGACTAACTTATTGGTTTGGTGACACGAGAGAGAGAGTTACAAGGAGTTACAAGGAAAAGAAGTACCTCAAAAGGCCTTGCGGCCCATACCGAGGAGGTACCAATGGCAACGGGTGCCAGGGAAAATTTTGTACACACTCAAATAGTGTGCAAGATTTGGTCTAACCTTTTCTTGAACTGATCCACAGAGGAACTGTTCACAACTTCCGAAGGTAACCTGTTCCATGTGTCACAGATCTTATACGTAAAGTAATTCCCACACACACTAGTCCTAAACCGTTTCAAATCCAACTTCCAACCGTTGTTGCGAGTTGGGTTATCATTTAAACTAAACATACTTCTAAAATCGACATCGTTGAACCCGCGTAAGAGCTTGAAAACCTCGATCAGTTGACCGCGCAGCCTCCGAGTTTCAAGCGAAAACAAGTTCAGGGCGCGTAACCGTCGATTGTAGCCCATATGCCTAACGGAAGGGATTAACTTTGTGGCCCTCGCCTGCACTCGCTCCAGCCTCTCAATATCTTTCCTGAGGGCGGGCGACCAGAACTGCACAGCATACTCCAGGTGCGGCCGAACAAGGGAATTGTACAGTGAGAGCACAATCTCCTTGTTCCGAAACTGAAATTGCCTCCTGATATAACCCAATAGTTTCTGGGCTTTCTTTTCCACCTCTACACACTGTTTCGTAAACTTAAGGTCGCTGCTAATTAGCACACCCAAGTCCTTTTCTAAATCAGTCACCTCGATATTACTACCTAACATCGAGTAGTCCGACTTGGGATTGGCGTAGCCAATGTGCATCACTTTGCATTTACCCAAGTTAAACGGCATTTGCCATTTTTCGGACCACTCTCCTATCCTACCTAGGTCCGCACGCAGTTCCTCGATCGCTTCGGGCGTCCCAACATTGGCCCCAAGCTTGGTGTCATCAGCGAATTTGGCGATCCGACTGACGATGCCACCGTCGATATCATTTATGTAAATGATAAACAACAGTGGCCCCAAAACGGAACCCTGAGGAACCCACTAGTGACCGAGGCCCAACCCGAACTAGCACCTTTAATTACCACCCTCTGCCGCCTATTCCTCAGCCAGTTTTCAATCCACCTACCTATTTCCCCACCGATACCCAGCGCGCGCACTTTCGCCATTAGCCGGCGGTGAGGTACCTTATCAAAGGCTTTCTGAAAGTCGAGATAAAGTATATCAATCGCCCTACTCTTATCGTACTCACTCAACATGACGTGGAAAAACTCGAGCAAGTTGGTGAGACACGACCTATGCCGTCTAAACCCATGTTGGGAGTCCCCAAGCAGCTTGTAGGAATCCAAATGGTCAACGATCCTATCAGCTATTATCCCTTCTAATAATTTACCTACAACTGAAGTGAGACTAATGGGACGATAGTTCCCTGGACTTTCGTGATCCCCTTTCTTAAAGATAGGGGTCACGTTGGCTTCCCTCCAGTCACCAGGCACCTGGCCCATCTCCAACGATTTGTTGAAGATTGTAGCCAGGTGGGGAGCCACCTGGTCGCGCACTTCTCGCAACACTCTGGGGAGAAACTGGTCTGGCCCAGGAGCCTTAAACGCGCTGTTTGTCTATTCTATTGGCAACGACTGTCGCGGTACATCTAACACTATCCAGGCCAGCACCTTCGTGCCTCACGCCTGGCTCGGGGATGACGCGGGTATCCTCCCTGGTGAACACTCCCGCAAAGTACTCATTAAGCACATTAGCGATGTCCGCGTCGGAGGTCCGCAGAACGCCGCTTCCGTCCTTTTTCTACTATTAACATAACTGAAGAACTCCTTAGGGTTCCCCTTGCAGAGGCTTGCCACCCGTAGTTCTTCGTTACGTTTCGCTAGCCTAACCTTCGCCTTCACTTCCCTACACAGGCGGACATACGCTTCAGTGTTCTCATGGGAACGATTGGCCTTCGCCCTCCTATACGCTACTTTCCTATTTCGGATAGCCGAAGCGATGTCACGATTGAACTACCTAGCTGCGTTGAAGCAGGGGTGACCGGTTTTGAGGGTATGGCAGCAGACTGCAGCACCATAAACTCGTCCCGGAATGCACTCCACACTCCCTCAACATCGCCGCCAACCTCTAACCCCATCTCTCCTACGGTATCCCTGAGGCTAACAAAGTTCGCCCGCCGGAGATCGAGCTTACTGCCTCTCGAGTTACTACGCTTCACCCGAGGGACGCACACACGGAACCTAATAAGACCGTGATCACTCCCGCCCAATGATTCGTCAACGGTGAGGCCAGTGACGAGGTTGTCTTCGGTCGTGAATACTAAGTCTAGAACGCTTTCGCCTCGTGTAGGCTCGTTGACCCACTGAGTGAGGAAGTTCTCATCAGCAAAGTCAACTAGCCTCCTCCCTTCAGCATCGGCAGTCCTGTTTTCCCACTTTATGCTGCGACAGTTGAAGTCTCCTAAAACTACACACACCCTATCCCCTAGCAGGCTACTGAGTTCGGTGTACAGGGCTGTATCCTCCTCGAGGAGGAGATGCGGAGGTCTGTACACCAAGATTAACCTATAGTTCGTCCCTCCCACGTTCAGATCGACGCCAAGCAGCTCCCGTTCCGACCGGAACTGGCAGTCAACCGGACTCAACGTGTCTCTGAGAGAGAGAGAGAGAGAGAGAGAGAGAGAGAGAGAGAGAGAGAGAGAGAGAGACCCTAAGATCCACTCTAGGCTAGCCAAAGGAAGTAGAAAAGTTAGAAATAGCAATGAAATATAGATCATTGAAAACTTTGTAAAGCTTTGACGCAGGAATAATGGCAATAATAAAGTACAGAACAGACGAGACTCTCTCCCTCCTCCGCCAGACATTGCTGACAGAAAATAGTGGTGAAAGAAGATTTACAGGAAAGTAGGAAAAAGTATAATGAAAAGAATAGCTTCAGAGTTCATTCACACCATGCATACACTTATCTCGTGTACTCAGTTACGCATTAGAAGATAGCGGAAAATAAACGATGGCATGAATACTAAATTACTTAATATAATTTTAAAGATTTTTTATTTATTTATTATGTACAAACAAAGAGAGAGAGAGAGAGAGTGCCAAGGAGTGGCACTGGAAGTAGCCGATAGCAAGGTTAAATAAACACATATGTTAATAGAAGCCATGGAGCTATTTCCCTTTCGATCCTTTTCACACACACACACACACATTTAACCTCATGCCGAAATCTGTCATTATATTTAACAATTTTCACCATAATAAATGCATTATTTTATTATGAATGTTTCTTTTTAGGATAAAAAGTTAAATTATTATGCCAAATATCGAATTATCGTCAATAAATTCAGTGATTTTTCTTGATCGCGTGCCCATGTGGCATGGATGCCCTCAGGATATGGCGCAAAACCTCTAATTTTAGACTAAATCTTCATTATTTTTGCTGCTGGGTTAGGAAACGTTTTCGGAAGGGACTGTTAGCTCTCTCTCTCTCTCTCTCTCTCTCTCTCTCTCTCTCTCTCTCTCTCTCTACAGGGTGTCCCATAAGTCCGGTCTCATAGGAAAATTTATTGTAAATGAAATTTACAAAACTAATACGTTGGAACTAAAACAAATGCTCAAATTGATGTGTTGTTTTGGGACCTTTTTTTGTTGCAGGTAGAATAACACGAATGACTCATCTGGAAGCGAGTACACTCCCGAGGAAAAGGCCTCTTGGGACACCCTGTATATATATATATATATATATATATATATATATATATATATATACAGAAAGAGAGAGAGAGAGAGAGAGAGAGAGAGAGAGAGAGAGAGAGAAAGTGGTGGTGGTGGACATACATACATACATACTAGGGCATGGTTAATTAATCATTTTAGGAAAAAGTGATGAATGATTAAATTTTCTAATTAATCAATGATTAACTGATTAAAAATTATTAGGAATTAAATTCTGAAAAGAGTAAGAAAGAGCTTTATTGTTTCTGTTGCGTAAGATAAGATCGAAGAAAACATTTTGCTCAAACATTTAGTTTGCTTTCGTTCAAGAAATCAAGCATGGGCGGATTAGACAGTTTATACACGCAAAAGGCGCCAAATTCAAATGATACATTACAAAATTTAAGGTAAAATGATGGTGAAATTATGAGGAAAATTAATCATTTCCCATCATTTTCTATAAATATTTTTTTGCTTAATTAATGATTAAATTCGAAACAATCATTAACTGATTAATCAGAACCATGCCCTAATACATACATACATAAATAGATAGGATATTCTTATGTTCATTCTCCATAATTAAACTCCAGTTAAGGAACGAAAACTAAACCTAAAAAAACAAAAACAAAAAAACCCAGTAAGAGTGATGAAAGACAAAACCCGACCTACGGTATCCCTACCGTTAAAGGTCAACTGTTTTCAAAGAAATGACATCCACTGCTAATACAATATTATATATAGTCCACATTCTTTTTGTAACATCTAAATTATTAACTTGTTTTATTCTTCTTAGAACGGTTTAAAGAGCCAATAAATTTGGTTTATGTGAAGCGCTCGTAAATCGGAACCCTCGTAACGAAATGTTAATGATGTATCACTTGGTGAGGTATTGTGAAGATGTCAATAAATATTTTGGCGTTGTGTGGCACATATGAACTCGTTTCCAGATTTATGAACTTTGGATATTTCTCAATACCAAATTTGTCCGCGAGGGAACATGGCGCGCGCGCGCACACACGCACACGGTAAATTATATAATTCTATATATATATACAGGGTGGGCCAAAAGTCACTGAAGGATTTATATATAGGGTGAACCAAATGTAGGTGGACAGTAAATGATAACGTTTATTTTGAGAATACATATTTAATTTTTTTGTATACTATAATACAAAATAAAATTTAAATAAATTTAGTTATAATATTTAATATAATAAAACACAAACACCATAGTTATAATGAACACCATAGTTATAATATAATATAACACAAACCGTATTCAACGTACTGTCCACCTACCTTTGGTTCACCGTGTATATATCATCCGATTGTGATTTAATAATATAGATAGTTCGCAATGAAAATCTCATTTAAATGATTCAAAAACCTTTAATAATAATATATTATCATATATTAATAATAAATATTAAATTTAAAAGGTATTTCTTCTATTTTGACCGAATTCCTCAAAACCAAAAAATGACAGACTTTCGAATGGAAAAAAAATGTGGTTTTTATTTTTTAGGTTATATTAAATTAGGACCTGTTTATATTTGTTAACTTTTTAATACTATATACGAATAGACTAGGTTAGGGTTTGCTCTTGTGTGTGTGTGTGTGTGTGTGTGTATATATATATATATATATATACGATTAAGAATGAGGCTGAGGCGGTGTTACGTTCGGTTCAAGGTATATAGGATAGGTTTTGCGACCTGACCTTTCGGCCTGGAAAATTTTATCAAACGAGTTAAAAAAAAATTTTTTTTTTCTTTTTAAATTGTTAAGTTACCAATTTCAATTATGTCTTTAACCTTTTGCGGCATATACTATAACATTGCGTTATTATACGACATTTTTGTACAAATATTACTTAATTAAATTGCATAATTCGATATAAGTAATTAAGGAAAATATTTTAACACTGAAAAGATATATGTATATATATATATATATACAAACTCAGAATGGTCCCCTGAGAAACTTATATGTTAAACACAGACCGTGCATGGAACAAGAAACTCTTCTGGGAAATTACATCCACTATAATTCGAATAAGTAATGATAAATTACAAAAATACTATAGTTTTTTTCTTTTCATGATGGAAAGCCCAACGTGGGTACCGGGTTACTCGCAAAGAGGCCCCAAAATATAGCATCCCTCACCAGCTATCTGCAATGCAGATAGGATCCAGCTTTGGGACAGGATCTAGGGTTTACAGCTTACACCTAGCCTACTACATTCAGAACCTCAATATACGCAAGAAACTCGTTGCATTCACGTCGGATTGAATACATCAAAGAAAAAGGGTTAACTATTGTATTTTTGGCCAAAAAACAAAACTTAAACCTCAACCGGGACATTGAGCGTCCACTTTTCAAGGCACATAACACGTCCATTTAATATACACAAACTCAGAATGGTCCCCTGAGAAAATATATATATATATATATATATATACTCTTTCTTTACATGTATAAATTCATATTTAAAGTTTAGCTTTAACTCGAGTTAATTTTATATATTTTTTTATTTTTATTTTTTGCTATAGTATACCATTAAAATTCTCCGTTTTTTCTTCACTATAGCAAATAGTACAGCCTTTTTTTCCTTTGTATAGTAAACAACAGTCAAGAGAAAAAAGGTAAGTAAACAACACCAACAACAACAACAACAACAGATAAACAGGATAAGGCAAGAAACAACAACAAAATATTTCGCGAGAGAAAGTAGCGAGGCACGCGTGTTGGTCAATAGAATCGATGCAAAGGGCCTCAGGACGACATTAATGCATAGGGAGTCAAGGCAAACGACTTCGCACGCAGACGGAATCACTCGCAATGAGTCACCCATATAAGGGGCCAGGAATTGGGATGAATGGAGAGAGAGAGAGAGAGAGAAACAAAATCGACAGGAAGGAAGATTTTAAGAAATTGGATGACGAAGACAGGAGAAATGCGAAAGAGAGAAAGGAAGAAGAGAGAGAAGAGAACAAAATGAGTAGGTTAAAGAAAAGAGAAAGAACAGATGTTGAGGGAGTCGATATAAACAAAAAAATAAAAGACACTGAAATGACCGGGAAAAAAAATGGGAAATCAATTTGAAGACAGAATTCCCCTTGACACACCCCTCGCAAAAATCGTCTCTTTTTAAGAACAAGAGACACCGTGAAGACAAGAAGACAATGAATACTACGAATTACCAGAATAATCAACCAGTGCAGTACCGAAACGTTGCATGAGAAAGAAGCTGTAACTATGGAATTAATTTTAAAAATGTAAAGAACTCTGTCACAATGAAAAGTTAACAGCCTAAAATGACAGAAGGAAAATGAATTTCCGAGATGGAGACGAGGAACCCAACCCCCGTCCCCCACCAACCTTAGGCACCCCAGAATTCCCCTCCGACCCCCGCCCAAAGAAAGACGAAAAAGTAAGAGTATGTGAGAGAAGTGTCAAGAGACACAAAAGAAAAAGAAAAACTCGAACCCTGATAAAGAGACCTCTTAACAGATATAATAAGAGATAAAGAGAGAGACAATGAGAGATAAAAGAGACAAGACAGAATTAGAGAAAATGAGAGGAAGTCCCACAAAAGTGATTTATTTATCAATGTTGAAGAATGGACGATTTTCATCATTGCAATTCATTCCCCAAAATTTCTGTTTCTATTGAAAGAAATACATTACAAACCTTAAAAGAAATGATGATAACAAAACTAAAGAGTGTGTGTGTGTGTGTGTTCTTTGCTACCTTGCGAAACCGCGACAATCTTTAGCATACACACCGAGCTCATCGCGACACGAGTGTACGGGTAGTGACATTAGCGGAGTTGCCATAGTTTTAGACTTAATTTTTTTTATTGAAAAACTTTAGGTATCACGAAAAAAGGTATATAATGAAGCTTAGGCCAGGTTAGGTTAGGCTAAAGTAACTAGGTTAGATTAGATTAAATGTCGTTATTCATAAGTGAAAATGTGAAAATATGGTTTCGTAATATAGCTAAACATGTGTGTGTGTGTGTGTGTGTGTGTGTGTGTGTGTGTGTGTTAGTTTTATCCAATTTATGAGGGTGTTTTCTCGAAGGAACATTGTAGTTCCGAGGTTTTTTAAGTTTTGCGAGGTATTTTCTAATTATCTCGTAATTTTGACTTTGACTTTAAAACTAAAATATCTCAGAAACTACGAGACGTACCTAAGTTAGGTAAAGTATGGTTAGGTTAGGTTAGGTTAAGTTAATTTAGTTAAGAAGTTAACCTCATCATAAATCGGGTAAAGCCAATGTGTGTGTGTGTGTGTGTGTGTGTGTAATTCTCAGGATCAAAATATGAGACAAGATCGACGCGTATATATTTTGATAAAATAACATAAAAGGTTGTAAAGAACACAATTTATATGCATGATTTTATTTACATTTACGATGGATTGCTGTCATTTACAAATTTTACAGTACTTTTTTATATTTTTACAGTCCGATGTTCTGTTATTTCATATTAGATACGATCGTATAGGAAAAAATATTGAAACAACACACACACACACACACACACACACACCACACACACACACACACACACACACGTGAACAAATATAACAAAGTGAACAAATATAGTGAATAAAAGATTTTATGCAATATACTTATGCAGTCCTGTAATAATAATTCTAATTGTAAAGGTTAGGAATGGTTGAATGTTGAAGTATTCATGTTAGAAGCCGGAGTGTGATAGCGAATTTCTTTTCAGTGGTAGTTCAGAGGAAATTATTTAGCTATGTTTAAGTTGAAGGCAGAACTATAGTTGTTGAGGGTTGGTTTTGTACTAAGGATGTATAGGGATTCGAGGATGCCGAGTTGATAATTTTGAAATTGGTGGGGAGCAGTAGGTGATTGTGGAGGTGGCAATGATCTCTTATTCCTGATTTTGATGGTTTGTTTAAAGCTTGTAATGTTCTGGTAGAAATGCCGCGATGTTCGTCCACTCTTGTTTGATATTGGCGAATGGTACAACCAATATAACTCGCTCTGCAGTGAGTACAGTTGAAACGGTAAACAGTGGACGAAACAAGTGTATTGTATTCAATTTGTATTCACCAATAATAACAGCATTAAATCGTATCTCAACCATAAATACCCCCCCCCCCCCACACACAACCCCTTGCTGCTAGAAAAATAAAAATTACTCGTTTGATTGAATTAACCATTAGTAATTGGCTGTTAAATAGTTAAATAGTCAACCAAGTTTCAACAAGGTATTTTGGTTAAAAGCCGTTGATTGTTGATTGTTGATTGTTGATACCGTATATTTTTTCTGTCTACAGATATCACCACACACAACATAGAGGTCCAGTCACGAGGTAACCATGTCAAGTGAAACATAACTTTTTCGCCTAAAACTTAAGGACCAAATTAAATAAAAATAAATAGTCACATTTCATCATCATTTATTTCGTTAAAATTATTGTAACAATAAAATATGCAAATTTGTAAAATTAATTAATTAATTAATTCATTCATTTATTAAATTTCTATCCTTAGTATGTGAATTGTCATTGTATTATTAATATTTGTCATATGGACTATGGTCTGCCAATAAAGCTTTTCATTATTAATTCATACCTATAAATCGAAGTTATCATAAGGCTTATGACGGAATTTGATTCTAAAATAAATTCAATTTTATACTCATAATAAGTGAAATTCATGTAAATTATAAAACACTGATAATAATGATTGAGATTGTTTGACCTCTTTCGCAACAGCGGCGTTACGACATTGGCTACGACGCAGCCCATAAAACACTGATAATACGTTTAAAAGTAATAAATAAATAAATATATATATAATATATATATATATTATATATTATATATATATATATATATATATATATTATATATGATACACACAGACCATACTTTTAAATATATTCGCTAAAAGTTACGTTCGCTCCTATTCGGTGGTATCTTTTGAATCATCTTCCTTCTACACGGAAATTAGCTACTACTTTGTTGTAGATATTTTTTGGGGTTCGATTTTGGTTAGGTTAAGTTAGGCTAAGTTAACCACCTAACCTAACCTAACCTAACCTAACCTAACCTAACCTAGCCTAGCCTAAAAAAAAAAAAAAACTCGGTGCGTAAATCCTGAGGAAACATGAGGTAGTAATAATTTTATTTTGAGTTTTTTTAATTAAAATCCGTACGCAAGCGAAATTCGAAAATATTAATATACATCGCAGGTACCAACTAATGTAACTTCAGTGGCCACCGCCAAAAATGTAGGAGGATTTTGGCGATTTAGGAATATATATATATATATATATATATATAATTTCTACAGGGTGGCCCATAAGTCCCACTCGGTTACAATTAAAGCTAAAATCGATTACTGACGTAACTGATTACTAAGAAAAGAATATTTTTGGAAATGTTTATATTTTCCGCTTTGAATAATCAATAAATATTTCTAAAATTATTATAAACTCTACTTTATTTGATTTTTTTGTATTTTCGCTTTAATTATAACCGATTGCGACTTACGGGCCACCCTGTACATTTACTATATATCCATGTATGTAGGTTGCTTGTTTGATGGGAGATTTAGCCTCCTTCGCAACATCTAAGGTCATATAACGGAGGGGACTTACAGCTTTACGTGGCATAGGAACCACCGATCACTACATAATCTCGACGAAGAGAATGGTTTCCCAGCCAACTACTTACTACTCAGTCCTGAACTTCGTTAAACTTTGCTGATCGACGGGAAGCGGTGCTACGACACTGGCCACGACGTATGTATGTATGTATGGTCATTACACTAGGCAACAAAGATTTTGTTACAGAAGACCAAATAGGTGCTCCTAGCTAATTTCGGTATGCTGATTTCAAATCTATAATTAGATTTTTTCTATCACGTCTAGATTTTGTGTAAAATGCAAATCACTTTTAGTAAAATTTTCTACCACGTCCAGATTTTGGTTTTAATCGGCTTAATGCCAGTAATATGAAACTTGCTTTTCAAGGTTAAAGCAATTTTTTTTGCCAACTATATACAAATTCGAACAATTTTGATAAATAAAATTTATCCCGAGTTGGCAACACTGAGTCAAGAGCATAGTAACGGGCAACGGCCCAACGGTCAGTCGCTACGTGACAGTCAAGCAGAACGGTTGTTGAAGCTCTCTGCTAATGAGCAAGTGACAGGTTGTGGTGACTTGTGTGTTTTTATAGCATTTGTTTTGTACTACGGTGTGTATTTCTTTTTATTTTGCACATCGTAATAATTACTTTCTACGTTTTTTCAGATATTGTATGGTAATTCAAAATGGCATCAAATAGACGTGCTTGTGTAAATCACCCAGACAACTTCTGCTTTGTCTGTGGACAATATACACCTAAGCCACAACGTAGAAATATAACAACAAAGATTAAACTTGCCTACAAGTGTTATTTTGACTGTAAGTTAGGAGACCAACAGAGGGACTGGGCACCACATATTTGCTGTGCACAGTGCAATGCAATGTTAATAGCTTGGATGAATGGTAAAAGAAAAGCTATGCCGTTCTCAGTCCCCATGGTTTGGCGTGAGCCGAAAAATCACTTCAATGATTGTTATTTTTGTTTGACAAAGATTGCTGGTTTCACAAAGAAAAACAAATCAAAGATCACGTACCCAAACTGCGAATCAGCAATGAAACCAGTACCACATGATGAAACAAATCCACCACCAGTTCCACCAGCAACGATAACAGACAGCAGTTCATCTGAAGATTCTGCTAGTGATATAGAAACAGGGAAAGATGGCATATATGTTTCCAGATGCAAATATTTCCCCACATTTGTTAAGTCAAGCGGAGTTAAATGACTTAGTGCGCGATTTGGAATTACCAAAAGAAAAGGCAGAGTTGCTTGGTTCAAGACTTCAAGAATTTAATCTTCTCCAACCAAACACCAAAGTTTCCCATTTCCGCCATCGCCATTTGCAGTTTTCATCATTTTACTTACAGGAAGAAAACGTTTATTTCTGCCACGATATCAGTGGTCTGATGCAAGGGATTGGCTGTCGCTATGATCCAAAAGAATGGAGACTGTTCATTGACACTAGTAAAGCTAGCCTTAAAGCTGTATTACTGCACAACGACAATGAAAACCTTCAATACCTGTAGCACATGCCACTGGCCTTAATGAGACTTATGAATCGATGAAACTGCTGCTAAGACTCATCAAATATAAGGACCACACATGGAATATTTGTGGCGACCTTAAAGTTGTATCATTACTTCTTGGGTTACAGTTGGGCTACACAAAGCATATGTGCTTTTTGTGTCTATGGAACAGCAGAGATGACAAGAACCACTACAAAAAACATGATTGGCCATCTAGAACTGAACATGTTGTTGGTAAATACAATGTGAAACACCCAGCACTTATTGACCCTCAGAAAGTACATCTTCCACCACTTCACATTAAACTTGGCCTTATGAAAAATTTCGTGAAGGGTATGGAATCATCAAGGTAGTGGTTTCCAATATTTAAAGGATAAATTCAAAGGAATATTGACAGATGCTAAGCTAGAAGCTGGAGTTTCACTGGACCACAGATCCGCAGTGTCATCCACGACTCATCGTTTCCATCTAACCTAAATGAGAATAAACTAGGAGCATGGACATCTTTCGTTGAAGTTGTCAAAAATTTTCTTGGAAACCACAAAGCTGAAAACCACCGTAAACTCGTAGAAAACATGCTTAAATCTTATGAAATAATGGGATGCAGAATGTCTTTGAAAATTCATTTTTTACATTCTCATCTTGACTTCTTCCCGGCCAACCTTGGGGCTGTAAGTGACGAGCATGGTGAGCGCTTCCACCAACAGATCTCAGTTATGGAAAACAGATACCAAGGTAATTTCAACCCAAATATGATGGGAGATTATTGTTGGTTCCTGCAGAAGGAGAGCTCGTCATCCTACAAGCGACAAAGGAAGAGGACACACCAAAGTTTCACTTAAGAACAGGAATTTGCCTTTCAGTAGTAACAACAAAATACTAACGCGCTTTGGGTGGATGGTTGGGCGCAGGGGTGGTAACTCCGCCAGCGGAATTCCGCTGTCTGTCTTAAGCCAGAATAAAGGAGGAAAGACATCCCTGTTCACTAATTATTTAAGTATGCTTAACATAAAACGTGGCACGGAAAAGTAGCTTAGACGGCTTTCGTAATAGAAGCGGTGAGAAAAAAAATGAAAAATAGGGGTTTTCGGTTACACAAAATCTGGACGTGATAGAGAAATTTTGATATCAGATCTGAAATCAGCATCAGCGCTTTAGTAGGAATCAGTAGTTCACGTGTCTGTAACAAAAAAAAAGTTGAAATTTGTTGCCTAGTGAATTATTTATACGTTAAACATGGCTTATTTCTAGGGGGTGCACCGGATATGAATTTTTCATATCCGACCGGACACGGGATATGCCAGATATGTCCATATCTATCCGGCCGGATATATATTATTAGGTACCGTATTATTTTTACACTCATATTGCTATGTTTGCATTGGGGGCAAGCGCCCCCCCCCAAATATAAGATAAATAATAATTTAAGTATATTCAGATGTTTAATTGTTTTATTCTCTTTCAGGTTCTTGTGTTGTATTAAACTATTAAGTATTAATCATGACAAGTTTTGTGTGGTCACTGTATACAATAAATGATCCTAGCGATATCACTGCAAAGTGTAATATTTGCCAAAAGATTATCAAACGTGGGACGGAGAAAGGTGGCCAAAAGTCTTTTAGCACAACACCTCTTCATAATCATTTGAAGATTAATCACCCAAAAGAGTATGCTGAAGCCAAAAACGAAAATGACAAAAAAAGAATAGCTGCGACTGAATCAAAGGAAATAGGCATAGATAGAATACGGGCTAGACCATCAACTTCTACTGGTAGTACTCTGAAAGAAAAGAAAATGGACCACATGAGTAAGCAGATCTCGATGGAGGAAAGCTTTTCATCTAAAAAAATATGGGACATCAATGACTCCAGGTCTGTGATGATTCACCGTAAAATTGGCATGATGATGGCTTTGGACAACCAGCCATTTACTTTAGTTGAAGATGATGGTTTTATTGATCTAATGGCCTACCTCCAACCCAGATATCTCTTACCGAGCAGAAGGTACTTCTCTGATACTATAATTCCTCGTCTTTATAATGAGTTCAAGTCTAAAATTGCTCAGAAGCTGGAAGTAAAACATGTCAGTTTTTCTTCAGATATATGGACGTGCACAATCCCTCAAGAAAGTTTTATATCATTATCGGGTCACTAGATAAGTAAAGATTTTGAAAGATACGATGCTGTGCTACATGTCTCTCATTTCTCACGGTCGCATACTGGCAAGAATATATCTGAAAAGTTTCGCTCTATGTGGGATAGTTGGGATCTTGATGCAAATAAGAGGAATTTATTGGTGAGGGATGGAGCTAGTAATATGGTTCTTGGTAGTGACCTGGCTGAAATACCTTCAATACACTGCAGCATTCATTTACTCCAACTGGTTATTAGTGACTCAATTATGGTTCAGAGGAGTGTAATTGATATCCTTGCAAAAAGTCGCCGCCTTGCAACTCACTTTAATCATTCTCCTTTGGCCTATAACAATTTCAAACACATTCAAGTGCAGCAAAATCTTGAGCCTCTCCTATTGGTTCAAGATGTCCCAACACGTTGGAACAGTGCATATTTGATGCTAGAAAGATTATATAAATTAAAAATTCCAGTGCAACTGTATTTGGCTGATCGTAGTGAATTACCTACCATCACATCCTTCGAGTGGACACTGATACGAAATCTCCTTAAAATATTAAAACCATTCTTCCAACTAACTCAGGAAATGAGTTCGGAAAAATCAACTTTGTCTTCCGTAATCCCAAGCATTTGTATTTTACAAAGATTTCTTTCAAAGATTGGCCATGATGACCAAGGTGTTCAAACGACAAAGAGAGAACTCCTGACTTCTCTTCGAGCGCGTTTCTTGTCGGAGAGTAATGAACATAATGAAAAACAGGACTTATGTGACTGCGACTGCAATAGATCCGCGGTATAAGTTATCTTTCTTTCAACAAGATCAAAAAGAGCAGGCTAAATCCTGGCTGACTGAAGAAGTCATAGGTATTGAAAATGACGAAGGTGGTAATGATTCTAATGAAAATGAAAGTGAAGGTAATGAAAGTGGAAGCGAAAGAAGCTCAAATTCCAGTTCTCCTATGCGAAAGAGGAAAGACGAAGAGGACATTCTTGAAGCGTGTTTTATGGAGATCACAAAAGGAGAGCAATCTGGGGAAGTAAGTTACAAGAGAAGAAAGGTTGAAAAAAAGACTGCTCCTGTTCTACTGATTGCAAGGGAGTTAGACCGATATGCATCTGAACCTCTTGTAGATAGGAAACGCTGTCCAGTTCAAATTTAGAAGCAGGAGGACCGATTTCCTCTCCTTAAAACTATTGTTTCAAGGCTTCTCTGCACACCCGCATCCTCTGTATTTTCAGAGAGAATGTTTTCTGAATATGGGAACATCTATGAAGCAAGGCGATCCCGAATATTGCCTAAAAGAGGAGAAATGCTCTTGTTTCCGCACTACAACGGAAAAAAGTTCTAAATCACTGTTGTTGAGTTTTTTATTCTGAAGACCTCCAGGCTGAATGGCGGCATCTGACCTACACAATACTGCCCTCCATTCATTGATTTCATTCCAGGCATTTTATATTGTATTCAATGTATTGTTTTACATTTGTCAAGCTTGTAATGTTTTGTATTATTTTGAAAATAAAGGAAAAACAGGAGAAAAAAGAATGGAAAGCAAGTGCAGGGGTCTAGCAATATTTTACTCTTTTTAAAAAATTTAACGCCTAGACGTTTTTATAAAAAGCTCTGATTATATTAATAGAACTGTAATCGTTAAGGATGGACAGATGTTTTATTTATTCTTGTCATCAGTATTGTGTTGATTTAATATAAAAAGTGTTGCTGGACTGGTTTAGGAGTGGGCCCTGGAGGGCTTTCCATTTTTTTTGTATATAAAATATTATTTGTAATGTGTTATCATCATATTATGGCAGATTTTCATACAGGTGTTAATTTTCTAATGTCTTGGCCTATATCCGGTATATCCGACCGGATATGACCCATATCCTGCCGGATACAGGAGATTTCGCAATATCCGGCCGAATATCATATCCAGTGCACCCCTACTTATTTCCATTCAATTAGAGTATCTTTGTGTCTCAATGGTTTTCTAATACATAAATGGTATTGCAAAACGGAGTTACAAGCGAGAGAGAGAGAGAGAGAGAGAGAGAGAGAGAGAGAGAGAGAGAGAGAGACCTTAAGATCCAGTCTAAGCTAGCCCAAGAAGTAAAAAAAAAAGTTAGGAATAGCAAAAGTTAGGAATAGCAAAAGTTAGAAAAAGAACACTGAAAACTTATACCATGCTTAATGGTATAAGTTTAAAACTGTGCCAAACTTTCACGCACAGGAAATAGTAGTAATGGTAAACTACAGAACAGAAAAGGCTCTCCTCCTCCTCCACCAGCCAGAAAATAGTTGTTAAAAAGATTTATAGGAAAGTAAGAAAAAGTATAATGAAAAATATAGCTGCGGAGTTCATTGAAACCATATGTACTAGGGCATGGTTCTGATTAATCAGTTAATCATTGTTTCGAAATTAATAATTAATTAATCAAAAAATATTTTTTTAGAAAATGATGGGAAATGATTAATTTTCTTCATAATTTCACCAGCATCTTACCTTAAATTTTGTAGTAATTTGAATTTGGCACCTTTTTGCATGTATAAACTGTCTAATCCACCCATGCCTAATTTCTTGAACTAAAGCAAACTAAATGTTTGAGCAAAATGTTTTCTTTGGTCTTATCTCACGCAACAGAAACAATAAAGCTCTTTCTTACTCTTTTCAGAAGTATTTAATTTTTAATCATTTTTAATCAGTTAATCATTGATTAATTAGAAAATTTAATCATTCATCACTTTTTCCTAAAAACGATTAATTAGCCATGCCCTAATATGTACACTTATTTCATGTACCCAGTTATGCATTACTGTAGACTGTAGAGGGTAGTGGAAAATGAAGGCTAGCATGAAACACCAAACTATTCAATTTATTTTATTATGTACAAAATGTCATCATTTCATCGTCGCATCATTTTCCGTTGAGTGCCAAAGTTATTGTGCAGGAAAGACTCGCTTTTAAAAAATCACTATTTTTATTGCCATTTTTTGCACTGGAATTACTGAGATAAGGGAGCACTGCTGATTCAGAAACATCTCCAGCCGGTCAGTACCCCCTAATTTAAGAATCCCCACGAAAGTACATCAAGAAAATAATTTACCCCTCTTTTCAACAAAGATTTATTTTATCGTAATTTAGATTGCGTCCTTCGCGTAGGAATACTTAGATAAGGGAGCACTGATCCAGAGGTACCTCCAACTGGTCAGCATCCGCTAAATTAAAAATTCCTCCGAGAGAGAGAGAGAGAGAGAGAGAGAGAGAGAGAGAGAGAGAGAGAGAGAGAGAATGAATGGATGGATGGGTGTGGTCTGGCGCAAGGTTCATGAGACGATAATGACGATAAATAAAATTAAGGAAATTATAAAAAAATAGATAGCAAAAGAACAGCTGTAAAGAGAAGTTGGGCAATAATCACATTAAATTATGTATATACATATGAGAGAGAGAGAGAGAGAGAGAGAGAGAGAGAGAGAGAGAGAGAGAGAGAGAGAGAGAGAGAGAGAGAGAGAATGTTAATAAATAATAATAATAGCATATTTAGAAAATAAATATTATTCATAATTTTCATTTGCCATATTGCGGGATTGAAAAGTATGCCATAATAATAATATTTAAACTCGCATTCACCAGAGTCATCAAAATAGGACTAGTCGTACTCACGTATGTATATATATAAAGATTTTTATGACTTCAGTTCCCCGTACATGGTCTATACGGAAACACATTATGTTACAAGGAATCTGTGTAACTGGGAATTTCATGAAATCCCGAAAATGTTCAGGGATTTCATGTAAGGTTAAGTTGTGATATTTTCGTTAGTTTTAACGAAAATATGGCGACTTAACCGAACCACTCGTCAAGGACGTATAGTTGACCTAACTGGGCATTCAATTAACCTAACCGGGCATTCAATAATTTTCCCTTAGGTTTAATGAAAATATTACGACTTAACTTTACATGAAATCCCTGAACATTTTTAGGAATTTCATGAAATCCCTAGATACACAGATTCCCTGTCGCACACCATACACAGACATATATATTATATATATATATATATATATATATACAGGGTGTCCCATAAGTCCGGCATCATAGGAAAAATAATAAAAAAAGGCAAAACAAAAGCTTTTATTTACAGAACGTGCTCAATATGTATTGTTCCGTAGCCCATCACAAAATTCCATCCGCCGGTCGGATCTCTTCGCTTAATTTCTGTAGGATCTGAAGTTTATATGGATGCCACTTGTGAGCCTGAAGAATGCGATGGATGCTATTTTTCGACACTCCTGTCTCGACGGACAATCGCCGAAGAGACTTATGGGACTTCTGTTAAAATGAGCCAGGATAGCAGTCGCTGTATCATCGTCAGTGTGCCTCCTTGAAGGTCCACTGCGTGGTTTATCTTCTATGGATCCTGTTTCCTTAAACTTTGCAACAAGTCTGCTAACACAACTCTGTGTTATTGGCTCGCGGTCTGGATGCAGTCTGTTAAATTCAGCAGCGGCCTCTCTTTGACTCGATTTCCTATGAGTAGAATTATCTGGATTCGTTCTTCCTTGCTCACAGACATTATGGCCTGTAGAAAGAGAACAATATGAATTGTGGTTTGTAGAAATAGAAAAAATATGAATTTCTCCTATGATGCCGAAGTTATGGGACACCCTGTATATATATATATATTGTATTTCGCATTTATTTGCAGTAATATTTAACATTGTTACATATACAAATGTACTATATCGTTTAAATAAAGTACAGAAGTACGTCGCAGTACAATCGAAACGTGTTAAAAAAAAAAAAAAAAACTTGCACAGTAAAAACTGAGAACTTTCTCTCTTGTTTACAAACGTGTGATCAGATGAGAGAGAAGAGAAAATATTCAAAGAGAGAATCTGTCCATCCGTTAAATTAACTTTAATTATTTATCAATCTTGCTTCATTATTTTCTAGTGAATGTCATTTAAAGCGATATTTGAACTTAATATATATAGATTTTTTATGTACAAAGGAGGGGCCAAGAAAATGCTCCCCTTTATAAGAAAGAGAGTGCCAAAATCAAGGTCTCCGAGGCTCACTATGCTGTTTTTTTATATATAAATTTTTGAAAAGATTGTGTAGTGCGTAAAATGTATGCATATGTAGTAAAAAATAGAGGGAAAAGTGTGTGTGTGTGTGTGTGTGTGTGTGTGTTTGAGAGTATCCTGGACTGCTCACAGGGTAGATAAGACACGGAAAATGATCAGCTAAGGAGGACAGTGACAGGAGAAACTCCCGTTTCTCCTGTCACTGTCCTCCAGCACTCCCTGTCTCCTGCCTAACATCCTCCCAGAGGACCTCCTTGATCGATTGATGTCTCTACAATCTCCTCGTGTGTATATATATATATAAAACGGTAACTTGAAACCTGCCAAATTTCAAGCATATATTTATTTTTTGGTGTTTTCAAGGTTTTGGTAATGTGAATTACGATTTGAGTGTAAACATCATGAGATGAAAAACTGTCCAAATTAATTTAACAAATTTGGGAAATGTAAAGGTCCTGACAATTTCCAGGTATAAAGTTTATGTCAGATTCATACGAAACTAACAATCATTCATAACTAAAATACTAAAATGAAGCCTTTAAAAAACTAAAAGTTCACTCACCAAAAAGCTAAAACATGTGTAGCGATAAAAGAAAAGCTTCGATGGGTTGTTTAATAGTTTCTGAGAGAAAAAACAACCAAGTGAATATATATATATATATATATATTATATATATAAATATATAATATATATATATATATATATATATAATATAATATAATATATATATAATATATATATATATATATATATATATATAGGGTGATTACAAAAAATGTTAACACTTCTATGGGGTTTTATTTTTTATTTCCAATTTATTTGTAAACATTTTTTTGTGATGCAAACAGTGTTTCATACAGTCTCTACTTGCTGTTCACGGATATCTATGCATGTATGAAGCGGTCAAACGTTGTTTCCAGAGCCCTAAGGCACATCTCTGGTGGCGTGATTGGATGACATCCGTAATTCTTTCCAATATAAGTGTTAAAATTTTTTTTGAAGTCACCCCGTATAATATATATATATATATATATATATATATATATTATATATATATATATATAGTATATATATAATATATATATATATTGGTTGTTAGTTTTAGTGTAACGCGTGCATGGTTGAATTTTTAAGTTATGAATTGGGCATAGTCCATTAAGACATAGTCCATGGTTAAAATTGTAAAGGAAGTCAGTACAGAAATATGGCCCTTGTTGGCTGTTTTAAGCCGCAGAGATTTTTAAAATTATCTTACGCCTTACCTAACCTAACCTGAAATCAGGTTAGGTTAAATTAGATACAAAAGAATATGGATGATTCGTCAGAACTATTGCTAAAATCTTTAATTATATAAGATCATGCAGTGGAACTAACTCTAAAGAAGAGTAATATTGAAAGATGTCCGCAAACAAATTTAGCGAAGTGTCGTTGTAAACTAACTGACCAATCAACTTCAACACGTCTACTTTTAATTCTTTTTTAAATAACGTGTCTCGAAATCTGTAGATGAGTACTTTTACTTTTATTACCATAAGATACAATTCCCAAATCACACACACACACACAACACCACCACACACTTAAGCGTAAACGTAGCAAACCTGCAAAATTTAAACCTGTCAGCGCAATTGATAAAATCCACACAAAAATTCATATTTGAGGTTTGCATGTATTAAAATTTATATATATATATAACGAATTTCAAACATCCTTCAAAACAAGAAAGGTTAAATTGAAGTAATGACATCAGGCAAAACGTTCTAAAGCAAACGTAGAATACCATATATGATAATAAAAACCCACTCAATAGACAGAGTTTATTTCCACAATAGTTTCGATGCCCCCTCTTCTGTATCCACCCGAAGAGGATGCCAGTGGTCATCGAACTGTTGTGGAAATAAACTCTGTCTATTAGAGTGGGATTTTATTATCATATTTGACCTTCACGTAGAAAAAAAGTGAAGTTTTTTGCATGTAGCATACCATAACTGACCATGTGTATCTAAGACATGTTTTTACGTGTCCGTCCATGTTTTCTCATGGTCAGAACGTGCAAGTATACAGAAGGGCAACAAAACTGAAAGTAGATTATAGTTCGTATCAGCAATATTTTCTCCAGGCTTTTCTCTTAAAGAAACGATTATGATAAAACTCAGGGGTGTATATATATTATATATATATATATTACACTTTTACACGCAGGGAGTTATATAACATTCATATATACAGGGTGTCCCATAAATCCGAATAACACGCAATGGCTAATGGCCTCCGCCTTTTCCTCACGAGTGTAACTCGCCCCCATATTAGCCACTGCGTGTTGTTCTACCTGCAACAAAAAATAAGGTCCCAAAACGAGACGTCAATTTGAATATTTGTTTTAGCTTTAATGTATTACTTTTGGAAATTTAATTTGAAATAAATTTTCCTATGAGACCGGACTTATGGGACACCCTGTATATATTTCCACTTTCTAGCCTAAAGTTCTGATATGCATGTAATCTAACTAATAGTTAAATAACTAACAACTAATCTAACTATTGAGTGAGACTAATGTACAATTATTATTTGAGTCGAGAGAAAATATTAAATAGTAACAATGAGGGGAAAAAAAAAATTATATATATATATATATATATATATACACACACACACACACATATATATACACACACACACACACACACACACACACATTTACATTTACTTTTATCGAAACTAAATGTAAAAGGAAAAAATGTAACAAGCACTGGGGGCAAAATTTTCAGAAAACGCCAGAATGGTAGCGCAGAAACAACCAAAAAGAGATTTCCGAACATGGTTGCCTCATGGTTGGTAAAGTTACGTTTGTAAAAGAAAAATAAATGGGAGCAAAAATAACGATACAAGGTCATGCTCATAATAAAAAAGGGAGAAAAATAAATAACTTTATTCCGTTTCCATTTTAGCATTTAAAAAAAAAAAAACTATTCCATATGAGGAATTTCAATTTTCTGAATCTCTCTCTCTCTCTCTCTCTTGTATATATGAATGCATGGCATGGATAAGGTGAGGTAAAGTTGCATTTTTGCCTTCCCTATTTAATTTTTTCTCTCTTTTCTCTTGGGTGACTGGGTGCATGTGATGGGTGAGGGCATGGTGTAGAAAATCTAATTTCCTTCCTCAATTCCTATTTCAACCCCTTTCGTGTAGAAGCATTTCATCACCTTGCTCGCGTGATGGTTTTACGTGTACATTGGTGTAGACACGGAAAGTTTGTTTAATCCTTTTGGGGGCTAGCCTGGAGTAGGCCATGGGGTCTCCGTTGAACCAATATCTAACAGAGCTGTAAATAGAGCTGTAATTATTTTGTATAAAATCAAAACATGTTCAAGGTTTTTATGACGATAACGAGTAGTTGATATACGATTAGCAAAAATATATATTATTATGTTAGTTTATAAAACCATACTCTTTAATGTGTGTGTGTGTGTGTGTGTGTGTTTACATAACATAATTGTGGAGCTAATTTATATATTCTCTTCTTTCCTGTAAAATTTCCTTGGCTACTTTTCCAGGGTCAGGGTATCTTCTTCAACCTTTCAACCTTTGACCTTTTTCTCTGGCAAGAAGAGAGCGGAAGGTGGGAAAAGAGCCCTATGCTTTTCTATCCAGTTTTCTACTACTGCTACAATAATTAAAAAATACACCAGTTTAATAACAAGAACCTCCCTGAGCGGACCGAACGGTCTTTGAGGCTTCATCTTATCCTTGCAACTCCTTATAATTATTATATATATATATTTAATATATATATATATAGAATAGAAACGACATAAGTGTTAAGGAACGTTTCTGCACACGAGGAGGAGAGATAACGAATAATGAAAAATGAGGCGAACCGCCCAGGAATCGAACCCAGGGCCTTCCAATTGCCGGTCGGACGCTCTACCATTATGCTACGGACCTCACTCAATCACAAATCGAAATTCTCCCACATAGGGCAGAAACCATGCCCTGAGAGGGCACCCTCGCAAATCGTGAATATGCGCATATAACTGCAATGACCGCGCAGTATATAAATGAATAGAAACGACATAAGTGTTAAGGAACGTTTCTGCACACGAGGAGGAGAGATAACGAATAATGAAAAAATGAGGCGAACCGCCCAGGAATCGAACCCAGGGCCTTCCAATTGCCGTCGGACGCTCTACCATTATGAGGTCCGTAGCATAATGGTAGAGCGTCCGACCGGCAATTGGAAGGCCCTGGGTTCGATTCCTGGGCGGTTCGCCTCATTTTTCATTATTCGTTATCTCTCCTCCTCGTGTGCAGAAACGTTCCTTAACACTTATGTCGTTTCTATTCATTTATATACTGCGCGGTCATTGCAGTTATATGCATATATATATATATATATATATATACATATATATATATATATACACAGAAACTCAGAATATATATATATACACACACACAAACTCAGAATATATATATATATACACACACACAAACTCAGAATATATATATAATATATATCATTTTGCTCTAGAATGTTATCTTTCATATACAAAGCAAACAACGAGCTTTATCATTCCAAAATGAAGCTGCAGGCATTAAAAGACTATATATCAGTGGCGACTCGTGGTATAAATGTATGGGGGTGCGATTTCATAAAATTGTACGACAACACGGACTCACAATAGGCTAGCGCGAATCCAACTGCCGCTCACAAGAGTACTTGTATTAACATATGCGGCTATGCCAGACGTACAATTCTAGTTACATACAAATAAGTAATAATTTCAATAAAATACATATAAATGGCTTATATCATTATTACTGAAGTAACTATTAGTAAAAATAAAGTTGTTATTATAAAAAAAATTCGCGATTGTACTTATATTTTCATTACAACAGTAAAATATAATTTATATTTACTTGAGCGAAAAATCTATCGCTCCATTCGGCTGCAATATTATTTTGTATTCAAACAGCGGTACGCTGTTTGAAGCTATGCTATAAGTTTAGAATATTATGTACTGTATGAAGGCTTACTCAAAATGCCTCATGAATCAAGATATGCCACATGAATTTTTAAAATATATTTCAAGAATATTTATTTTAATATCTTAAAATTAATATTTTTTTATCTGTTAAATTAATATTATCGTTTCAAGCAAGGGGAGCGACCGCTCCATCGCTCCTATACGCCAGTCGCCACTGCTATATATATATATATATATATATATATATATATATATATACAGGGCGTCCCAAAAAAAATGCATACACACTTTAACAGCTGATAGCTCAATTGATGTTTCTTTCTTTCCAAGTTAAACCCATTAGAATTAATAATGGCAGTCAGACTAAGCTTTGAACAAATGAAATTCATTCTAAAATGCTACTGGAAGTGTGAAAACGCAGTGAGTGCAAAGACAGTTTAGGGGGAGTTTCAAACAGATCCACCAACGCGACTTACCATCACTCGAATTAGAGATAAGTTTGAAGCGATGGAACTGTTCAGAATGTCCACAAGAAGCGTTCCGGAAGACCACGGACATCGACAAGCCCCACAAAGCAAGAAAGAGTACTGGAAACGTATCACCAAAGTCCAAGAAAATCTGTGCGGCAAGCGAGTCGTGAGGTAGGAATTTCAGAATCGTCTCTCCAACACATTTTGAAGCGCTGTCAGTGGAAAAGTTACATTCCAAGATTAGTCCATGCTATTAATGAAGATGATCCGGACCGAAGAGTGGAGTATTGCGAGTGGTACTTGGCACGATGTGGATGTGGATGTGGATTGGACGAAGGGTTTCGTAGAATACCCTCCGCGTTCACCAGACCTCACACCACTAGACTTTTTTTTATGGGGATACTTAAAAGACAAAGTCTACGCTAAAAACCTGCAACAGTCGCTGAATTGAGAGCAGCCATTGAACGAGAATGCACACAAATACCAAACGAAATGTTTCGTGATGTTTGCGATTCCATTGCTTCGCGTTATCAGCAGTGCCTGGACCAGAACGGACGTCAGTTTGAAAACAGGCGTTGAGAAAACAATTAAATAATGTCTGTAGATTCTATTACATTTTGAAAATGAAATGTATTTTAATAACACTGCCTTTATAAGTATTTAAAGTGTGTATACATTTTTTTGGGACGCCCTATATAATATATATATTCTTTCAATACTCTCAACTTTGGTTTTTCCATAGCTTTTAATTTGATAATTAAATTTAATAAAAATAACAAGTTTATTGAATTAATCTGCTTAGAATCGTGTTGCCTTCCATTTTCCATTATGTAATGGTGACACACGTTGTGCCATTCCATTGATGAGTTTTGCCATTTGTTCTTGAGGACAATCATCGTGGTGTCTATTTACTTTTGTCAACCCTCTCCATAAATATACCGTGTGTATATATACACAGGGTGTCCCATAAGTCCGGCATCATAGGAGAAATTGATATTTTTCTATTTCTACAAACCATAATTCATATTTTTCTCTTTCTACGGGCCATAATGTCTGTGAGCAAGGAAGAACGAATCCAGATAATTCTACTCATAGGAAATCGGAGTCAAAGAGACTTTGCAACAAGTCTGCTAACACAACTCTGTGTTATTGGCTCGCGGTCTGGATGCAGTCTGTTAAATTCAGCAGCGGCCTCTCTTTGACTCCGATTTCCTGAGTAGAATTATCTGGATTCGTTCTTCCTTGCTCACAGACATTATGGCCTGTAGAAAGAGAAAAATATCAATTTCTCCTATGATGCAGGACTTATGGGACACCCTGTATATATATATATATATATATATATATATATATATATATATCAGGTCATCCCAAAAGTAATGTTTTTTAGATCGGAATTTGAAGGACAAAAAAAAAAAAAAAAAAATTTAATCTAGTATATATTTTCCATCGGAATCAGTGACACTCTGCCAACGTCCTACAAGCTTTTCAATGCCATGTTTATAAAATTCAGGCGGTTTTGAGGCAAAAAAACGTACAAAGACTGGTGTGCAGGTCATCTAAAGAAGTATACTGTTTCTCGTCAAGATAGTTTTGCAGACTCCTGAAGAGATGATAATCTGAAGGCGCAAGGTCTGGAGGATGTGGAAGTTTTTCCCACCCAAGCTCCTCAATTTTTGCGGAAGTGATCCGAGCGGTATGAAGACGTGCGTTGTCGTGGTGGAACACGATTCCTTTCCGATTAACCAAAGAAGGTTTCTTTTCTTTTAGTGCAGTGTTCAATCGATCCAGTTGTTGACAGTAGACTTGAGCGGTGACTGTTTGGTTGTGTGGTAAGGTTTCAAAGTGTATTACACCACCTTTATCCCACCAAACACTAAGCAACACCTTCCGAGGGTGAAGATTTGGTTTTGGCTGTGGTGTCGCTGGTTCTCCGGCACAAACCCACTGTCGACGGCGCTTAACATTCTGGTACAGTATCCACTTTTCATCACCAGTCACTAAACGGTGCAAAAACGGATCTTGGAGTTCACGGGAATGAAGAGCCGTGCTAATGTTTACCCGCATCCTCAGATTGTCAACCGACAATTCATGTGGCACCCGTTTTCCTAACTTAGGCACTTTCCCGAGTTGTTGCAAATGTCGATGGATGGTGGACGGGGATAAATTGAGTTTCTGGGCCAATTCTTCGACAGTTGTTGAACAGTCTTCTTCAAGTGCGGCTAACAGCGGGTCATCATCAAACTCAGCAGGGCGTCCAGAGCGTGCTGCATCTGTCAAACAGCAGTCACCATTCCTAAACTTTTGAAACCATCTTTGACATTTCCTCACATGCAGAATATCGTTGCCATAAACGTCCTGAATGTTTCGCGTTGCTTCAGTAGCACTATTCCCTTTTTGAACTCGTAAAGCATTATATGCCTGATATGCTCTTCTGATACCGCCATGTTTATGAGGGGTTCACATAAAGCAAAACACACGTCTTCACTGGTCAAGGTCTGCAAAGTATGTAGCGAAACACAATAGATCTCCTCTTAGATATAACCTTCGGAAAATTTATGCTTAAACCGAGTAGGACTAGTTTAAACTTAATCTATCATAAAAAACAACATTACTTATGGGATGACCTGATATATATATATATATATATATATATATATATATATATATATATATACACCTTTCAACCTTTCAAATGATCCGCGCGATGATTCCTCATTTCACGAAGGTCAAGCTTGTCGCCCTTCCTCTCGAGTTGGCCTGGTGAAGTAGTGAGTTGGTTTCTTGTACTCTCCACCTCACATAGCCAGGTACGCCCGGCTCATCGAGGATTGTTCTGAGCCAGGCGTCTAGTCTTCTTTTGAAGATGTCCACTGTAATCCCACTCGTGTTTCTTAGGTCTTTGGCCAGCTGATTAAACAGTTTTGGTCCTCTCACAACAAAACTATTTTCTTTCAGGGTTAAGGATGTTCCCTGTCTAGCCTTTAATTTGGGAACACGACACAGTCTTCCTTTTCTACTTTCCACTGTTGTTTGGGGAGCTACAGGGTTCAGAGTAAGATTAGGGACTAATTTCTCCATTATTTTTCAAGTGTAAATAATGGTGTATCTCTCTTTCCTCGTTTCCAGTGAATATAGGTTTAATTCGCGTAACCTTTCCCAGTAGTTTAGTTCTTTGCACCCATTGATCTTGGCTGTGAAGCTTCTCTGAATCCCTTCTAGTTGTCTAATGTCTTCTTTTTTATATGGGCATGTTAGGACCGAGCAGTATTCCAATTTGGGTATGATCAGTGTTTTCAGTAGAGGAATCATAATATTCCTATCCTTTCGTTTGAAGGTTCTCAGTATCTACCCAGTTACTCTCTTTGCTCTGTTTACTGTCATCTTATTTTGTGCTTCAAATTTCGCATCATCAGTCATTACAACCCCTAAGTCTTTTGCTTTAAAATTTCTGAATTTCCTGTCCATTTGTCCAATTGGGATATATATATACACACACGCGTTTTGCATACGTTATGAATAACTTAAATTTAGAAACGGAACTGAAATTTCTAAATTTTTTTTTTTTTGTTTTCGTCAACCTTTACGGTATTGGCACGTCCGAACAAGGAACAAGACAAGGACTTATACGATGAGCCGAAATTTTTTATTATTATTATTTATTTTTTATTTTGAGCCAACTGTTGTTTAATTATAGCTGAAACTAGTTCAAGGAAAATCGCCCCCTCGGGGGATATTTTTAAGTACTTGGGCTCCTTTATCAAAGTAATAATTAGTTAATTGAGGATAGGTGCCGCTATTCCTTTTAGAGATATTATTTTTAGTTCTTTAACAGCCCATTATTTTAAAGGTTTTTTGGGAACGGGGTGTAATGGGGGGGAACGGAAGGTTTAGCATATATAAAAATAAACTTTATATTATATATATATATACACGCAGTATATATATATATATATATATATATATATATATATATAATTTTGTAAAAAAGGTAAATTGCAAAACTTACCAGCAGTTCTAGGCGAGACCGGAGGTTTTCCAAAGAAGAATTTCTTCACAGAGTCCTTGTCAAATCTTTTCGGCAAGTCAATGTTATCTCGCTGAATCTCTATTTCTTTCAAAACTTGTTTTCCGCGGATATTAAAATTAGGGTCCCTGGGGTCCAGAAACTCAAAATCACTGTCAGCGTCGGACCACGAGTAAGTGGAATCATCATCAATGGGCAATTGCGAACGAGATTGAGGTTGGGGACTAGAGGTTCCTCCCTCAGAAAAGAGTCTTTCCAAGGTGTTTGATTTCTCCGTGCTTTTGTTGTTCCCCTTACGACTGCCGGTGTTATC
Source organism: Bathynomus jamesi (assembly GCA_023014485.1). Taxonomy (NCBI): domain Eukaryota; kingdom Metazoa; phylum Arthropoda; class Malacostraca; order Isopoda; family Cirolanidae; genus Bathynomus; species Bathynomus jamesi. The sequence continues at coordinate 788,657 of JAJOZX010001009.1, forward strand.
TTCGAAAGGATTTAGGTAAGATTTGTCTTCGATACAAGCACGCAAAGACGAGGCAGCTTCGCTGTTGGATTTTTTACCATCGAATTTGGACACGTTTACTAACGACATGCTATTTCCGGCCTTGGAACGTTTTAGTGAAGGGGAGCATTTGGCGTCCGTCTTAAGCTTTTTTTGCACGATTTTTTCTATTTTGTCTTTCGCTCTCCTAAATCTTTGCAAGGAAGACGCCAAACCTTCCTTCAGTTCTTTTGACTTTTCAGAAGAGCTGAAGCTTAGTTTACGTTTCAACTGCGTGGTGATTTTCTTTGGTGCTTTGTGCTCTAACTTCTTCCTGTTCTTTTTCCTCTTATTTAATTTCCTTTTAGGTTCAAAGATGTCCATGTTTAAATTTTCCATATCTGTATTGTCTTCCGTATCTGAAAATGGCTCGAATTCGATGTCACTCAGTAAGTCCTCATCCGAAAATAATTCGCTCACTTCCTGTTCTTCGCTTCTATTTACGACCGGAAATTCCCTAAAAGGGAAGGAAGCCTCGCTGAATTTGTAATGAGTTTTGGGCACGATCTCTTCGATGCTAGAAAGAGCATCCAAGCTTCTGTTTAGATTTTCTTTGCTGTCCTTTTTGACGAACGAGACGTAACACTCTTCTTTAGTGCAAGGTTCGTCCAAGACGGTTGCCTCTCCTACATCAGAAAGATTGGGCATTGATCTGGCATCCTTTAAGCGGAATAAATGAGCTTTTGTCTTCTTTCTCGAAGATTTCAGAGAGGTGTCGTGTACTTTAGTTTCCTCTGCTGGCGTTCTGATTCCCTTTTCCTGTCAATGAAATCAGGAACGTCGTACGGAACAGAAATTACTGAATTCATTCGTTCACATTCGTCTTCTTCAGAATCCAAAGGCGTGTTATCATCATTTTGAAGAATATTCTTCTTATCGAAAAAGTCTTCATCACTAATTTTCTTCAAAGATTCTTCACTGTCGAATAATCCTTTAAGAGAAAGATTATCTTCTGAATTCTCTGAATGTATTTCATCTCTATTTTTAAGCTTCATCTGAATGACTTTTTCGTACGACACGTTTTCGAAGATATGTAATGTTCTTCGTCTGATTCGTAAAGCATTTGACGCCGCTGAATCTTTCGTAACTTTCTTAACGTATCTAAACACCTTTTCGCTCAGTGGTTTTATATTTCTTTTTAGCGTATCTATATCGTCAATTTCCCCAGTTTGCTCCGATTTCTTCGAACTTCCAGATGGCCAAATAGGGGATGGAAGAGAAGAGGGTTCCCTTCTATCGTAGTAATCCATCTTATTATCTTCGTCCGAAAAGGATGAGAAAGAGTTTTCCCCCACTGAATCTTTTCTTTCTTCTTTAATATTCGATAAAGCTGATATACCAGAACTAATGGAATATTTTCGATCGTGAAAAACTGTATCGGATTCCATGGAACCTATTCCCGAACTTGGATTGGAACTATAACTCGTATTTGAATCTTGCCGGAGTATGAGAGACAAATTCCCATTTTTTTCTTCAACACTCGTTTCACTGAAGCGTTCCTTACTTCTTCTCCTTCTACCGGGAAACCATTCCCAGTTATCAGTGTACGCTGACGCTTCAGATGAACTGGAATACTTTCTACCACTTGCGTCAGAAAGCGAAGATATACCTGACGACGCGGACGATTTCCTAAGTGTGATATTATCCAATTCTTTGACAGTGGGATTGATTGTTTTTATTCGTTCTGATTCCGTCAATGTTTTTAGTGAACCGGTTTCAATCCCGGACAAAACATCGTTATCGTTACTCTTTTCAGTTACTGTTACGTTATTGTCTGAAGGCTCGGTCTCTTTGAGTGTATTTCCGGATCCGTGAGCGTAACTCGGATGAGAGCCTAAGTTCGGAGTGTATTCATTTGAATTATCAAAGGGCTTATTCCCTTTAAAAAGCTTATTTACCCCCCTAATTTTGAGTATTTCATCCGAATTCACCCCTAATTCCAAAGACGAGGAATCCATCATTTTACTACTATTTGCACAGTTATCCACACTTAAAACTTTGTTTGAAAACAAATTTTTATTCACGAAAGAAAACCGACAGTCTTTTTGGTCTCCTTCAATACTATTGTGATGCTTTAATTCACTTTTATTATTTTCACTAATGTCTAAATTTATTTTATTTTTACACAGAATTAACTCAAGATCACTATTAACAGATTATAATTATACTTGTTTTTGGGACACTCGGTAATATCTGAATACAAAATAATTTTGTCACTACGATTATAAGAAATCACTTTATCACTTTTTCCCCCCTTATTTATAAATGGTTTATTAACTAAATTATAATTATTATCGTGTTTGCTATCGCGATTCTTTTTACTTTTCTCACACTCGTTATCAGTTATCGTTTCACTAGAAGGACCATCATCATCATCATCATTGTTGTTGTTGCCAGAGCCGAAACCAGCGCTTAGAGTTGATGCTAACGAAGTGACACGAGCGTCTCCCATTATGATCTTGTTGGCAATCAAGGTGGCCAAGAATTCAAGGTCCGATGGAGCCAACAGCATCGACGAGGTCATTTCTTCGTCGAAAGAGAAAGTTTTGCATGAGCGGGAAGAGCAGGTTGCAGGAACAAAAAATCCAGTCGAGGGATTAAGGTTCGAATAGGCGTTATCGACATTTGGAGAGGCGCGTAACCCTTCAGGGAGGTGAAAGGGAAGGGATACGGTTATTGGCAAGATCTCCGCTACTGCATTGCCGAAAGATATGTTAGGGAAAATTTTTCCTTTGCCCAGTTTACCCACGTAAATCAGAGGTCCGTCAGGGGACATCTGGGTAAATTCTGGGCGAGAAGCAGTAATTTTCAGGACAGAGACCTTTTTATTGTTTATTTTATTTCGCAAATTGCGAACTCTTTTGTCATCCGACTTATCATTTTCGAACGTCTGATGATCTTTTCCTCGACTTTTAGAATCAGTGTTGAAATAAGTTTTACATTTTTTTTAACAGTTGAAAAAGGAGAATGGACACTGCATGTAGTTTTGCTGTAGATGGAATAATCTGTCTCAAGTGAATCGCTGGCAGTAAATAACTTTTGGGTAAACCTATTTACGCGTCCTTTGGCACCAGCAGTACTATTTATTTTTGATGGCAGGATAGAATCTTTGCGAGACCCAAAGATCCTATCCTTACCTAACCCTAAAAAAGGCTGGTCGTTGGATATGTTAGGATTGCCTAAAAAAGTATCTTTTTCGGCTTCATTTGTTTTATCCGCCATATTACTACTCTCACTCCCGGCTTCATCTTTATCAGCTGCGGCATTTTCAGCATCACAATCTTTTTTGATTGAACTTGATTGATTTTCTTCTGCTTCTTCGTCTTCTTCTTTTATAGTTTCATTCATGGTTTTTCCAGTTCCGGACTTAGCTTCCTCTTGTTTAATAGCATTATCGATTTCTTCGTCTTCATAATAACATCCTTCAGAAACTAGAGAGCTTGGCGTGGCAGGTCGAGAAAAACCTTCCGTAGGTAAACAAATACCTCCAGCTCCGGTAGAGTCGAGTACCAGAAAAAATTCATCGATGTCGGATTCGCTTCCCAGAGAAGGTGAAACACACTGCCAATCCGACACAAAATGACGCAGTAAGAGCTGAGATTCATGATAATCAGCTGGAGCAGCAGATTGAGAACTTGATTCTTCAGAAGAGGATACACTCAAAGGAGAAATTGTAGTTTCAGATATCTTTTTTTTGCTCGATTTGCTATTATTTTCGCCGCATGATGGCAAACTTTCTGCTTCTTTTCACTTGGGTCTGTCGTTTCTGAAAACTTGGGCATTTCAAATTTAGAATCCAAAGCAATAAAAAAGGTCGTTGGTTTCATTGGTGGTTTCATGGTCGCTTTCACGAGACGAGTTGACGCAAGGAGTGTAAGAGGGGTATCTTTTGTAGCCCTTAAAAAGCTAACGTCACCAATGTGAGAATCTTTACCTTCTGATGCATCAGAATTATCTTTTTCTTCAGTTTTAGAAGATGAAGTAGTGCTTGCGGTATCCGAAGATTCATCTTCAGTTTTGACAGAGGTTTCAGAAACATTTTCAACAACTTTAGGTTCTTCCTTTTCTTTCGGGTCTGTATCCTTTTCTTTCGGGTCTGTATCCTTTTCTTTCGGGTCTGTATCCTTTTCTCTCGGGTCTGTATCCTTTTCTCTCGGGTCTGTATCCTTTTCTCTCGGGTCTGTATCCTTTTCTCTCGGGTCTGTATCCTTTTCTCTCGGGTCTGTATCCTTTTCTCTCGGGTATGTATCCTTTTCTCTCGGGTATGTATCCTTTTCTCTCGGGTCTGTATCCTTTTCTCTCGGGTCTGTATCCTTTTCTCTCGGGTCTGTATCCTTTTCTCTCGGTCTGTATCCTTTTCTCTCGGGTCTGTATCCTTTTCCCTCGAGTCTGTATCCTTTTCTCTCGAGTCTGTATCCTTTTCTCTCGAGTCTGTATCCTTTTCTCCCGAGTCTGTATCCTTTTCTCTCGAGTCTGAATCTAAGTTTGTGGATCCTGATAGTTCTGGTTTGATTGCTTTTTCGACTGAGGCTTCTCTCGAAAAGCTTCTTTCTTCGTTACAAATGCTACTGTTCGAAGATTTACTTTCAAAAAACGTTTTAAGTTCACTTACATGTTTTGGACGAACGTCTTCCAAAGAATCATACTCGCAGCTATTACGTCGTTCATCTTCGGAACGTGGAGAACAAAGTGAGTTGCCTGGTGACACTGGATCACAACCCCTCTGGTTATCTTTTGCCCCTGCGTTTAAATGAATATTTTCAAGGGAATCTGCACTAAGTACGGTAGATTTTCTTATTTCTTTACGCTCTTGTAGAGTTCCATATGAATTTCCTGAAGTCCTTTCGAGAGATAAATGTTTGGAATCGGGTTGCTCAGGATAATCGTTATTCGGGCTAGGAAACATATAACTGGAAGGTTGAGAATGAGTATCTTTTCGTTTTATTTGAGGAGTGCCACCTCGTGGCAGAAAAGGACTTGGCGGGGGTATGGCCTAGCATAGGGGTAGGAATAGTTGGAAGGGTATGAAGGGGGCTGGGATGGATAATGTCCAGCATAAAATGTTTCAGGTTCGTAGGAACAAGACGGATTTGAAATAGGCTGCGAGTAATTTTGAGAACCATAAGTGGGTGCCTTGAAATACTGATCTTGAGGATACTGATAATTAGGAGTATTATAAGGATGTGGTGGAAAGTAATTTTCTGGGTAATTGTATGCATGCCCTTGATGGTATGGTGACTGGGGGTTTTGATAGGGATAAACTTGTTGTTCAAATGAACTGGGGTATCCTGGAAAATTATGGTGACCAGGAAAAGAATGGAAGCTCTGTACATCATCGGGAATATTGCGGATATGTTCGTTTTCACGATTCTGACCTTGATAAAAATACCTCGGGTCATTTGGGTATCCTGAAGAAGGATTATTAGGATTCTGTTGGAATTGAGTGTCAGTCGTCAACATTATTTCCCCTTCCAAAGAATCTCGTCTGTCTTCCACTTGTTTGGACGATCCTTGTTCATCGTAACTCGAAGACTGTCTCACGTAGATATCAAGATCTTGAAAAGAAACTCCGGACAATGCCCTATACACGCCGCCTTTCTGAGGTTTCCCAGATTTACCAGGTTTCCCAGATTTACCAGGTTTCCCAGACTCCACCACTAGCACTGGACGAGCAGCAGGATCACCGGGGCTGCTTCCCCAGCTAAGGTCTCTTGAGGGTTCCATCGTTAAACTAAGTTAACTTATTTGTTTTGCAATATATTATATAAGATCACTTATATTATTTTTTTGATTGTTTATACCATGATTGCCAAAAATATAAATAAAATGAATTAAAGTTAAAATAATTACGATAGTTTAAATTCTGCCAAAAGAAACAAACCTGAAAAACAAAATATATATACAGATTTCTTCTATTTGAGTGCAAGCGAGTCCAACAAAAGAACATAATATTTCCAGAGTACCAAGTATAAGCCTATACAGAAATTAAAGTCCGAAAACTGGGAAACCGAGACAGATAATAAAGATGGATGAAAAAGTTATGTTCAAAGTAATTGTTCAAATCAAATACAAACCACAACAAACCAACCAAATACGTGACCAAACATTTAACCAACCACCCTGAGGAGTTGTGTGTGTGTGTGTGTGTGTGTGTGTGTGTGTGTGTGTGTGTATATATAATGCAAATCCACAAGGAAAAAGACAAATTATTCCAAGGCCTTTCGTGTATTCAGAAGTACACCTCGTCACGAAAGGCCTTGGAATAATTTTTTTTCCTTGTGGATTACATCATTCATCCATTTCACGTGTTTAATTGTGAAATTCATCTCATGTATATGTATACAAATCGCCCCACCAAGGTTATAACCCCACACCTCTTGAGTAGAAGGTGAGGACGCTAGCTACTACACTACGACGGGATAAATGTTAACACAACCGTATATTTAAACAACCGAGAAAACGCACAACACTTTCGCGTCCAGAGGCATTTTGTGTGTTAACCCTCCCGCACTCGAGGTAATAACCAGCATTTCATTCAAACTATTTGGTGCAACGCTGGGGCCCCATAAGTGGAATATCATGCACGAACACGCGCGACTTTCCTTGATGAAAGTGTAGTGTAGTGCCTAGCGTCTTCACCATATACTCGAGGAGTGGTGGGTTCGAACCCTGGTGGGGACGGTTTTTTCATCATGAAAAACTGTGCGTGTTCATGAATATACTATATATATATATATATATATATATACGACCTACACTTATAAGCCTGGGTGTACGGAACCCACATAGCTAAGTGACACCTTATGGGTGGCAATGACCTCCAAATCGTTTCAGTATTAGGCAAGCAACAAAAAGCGTGGGAAAATCACACGAACTGTTCTAACTCTCCTAAAAAATATATCAAAACATAGCTCAGAGGTGGGGTGAAGGGACGGGAAAACCTTGGAGGGCCAAGAGTGCCTGACACCGATATCTACTCCAATTTAAGGGCATTATTTCGAAGAAGAAAAGACCAGAAAATGATTATTTTTCTCTCTTTACATTCAAGAAAGTGAAAAATGAAAAATGAAAAATAATGAAAAATAATGAAAAATGAGAAGTGAAAAATAGCTTATAATGTGCGTTCTCATGTTTATTTCATATTTCATTATAGCTGTTATTAAAGAGTATGTCTATTCTCTCTCTCATATATATATATATATATATATATTTTCTTCTTTTTTATGCAGGAAGGTTGGGCCAAGGCAACACCCACAAAAACGCCCCCCCCCCCCCCCCAACAGATGAATAAGAGCCCAAATCAATTTGTTGTTTTTTAAATTTTGAAAAGCTTATGTAGTGTTATAATGTTATAATGTTTCAGACCAACAAAGACCCTAGGATCCACTCATGGCTGGTCTACCTAACTGTGTTCGTAATCGTGTATTGTGTATGTCCTCCGTGGTGGCGGAGGGGACCTACAATTTTACGTGGGTTCCGAACCACAAGAACATAAGAAATTTATGTAAAAACTGCCGGTAAATTGGCAACGACCAATTTTTACGAAACTAAATAATTATCAATTTAAAAATAATTAATTATCGGTTTAAAACTAAAGATAGAATCTCTCGGTCCAGAGGAGCAAGTCATAATAGACTACTATCCACAAATATGTTACATTCTATATCTATTTATAACGGACATGCAAATATATCAGATCCAAAGAATCCAGTCAATTTCATTACGGTATCCATCAAGTCACGGTCCATATCGATTGCGGACCAAGTCAAAATTTACAACCATATACATTATCAATTTAAAAATAATTAATTATCGATTTAAAACTAAAGATAGAATCTCTCGATCCAGAGGATCAAGTCATAATAGACTACTATCCACAAATATGTTACACACTATATCTGTTATATAACGAACATGCAAATATATCAGATCCAAAGAATCCAGTCAATTTCATTACGGTATCCATCAAGTCACGGTTCATATCGATTGCGGACCAAGTCAAATTTACAACCATATACATTACAATATATACACTTACGAGGAAAAGTGTAGGTGTGGCTGTAAAGACTGTACAGTAATGTAGAAATGTGTGTGCACCCATTATGGGTCTCCCATTTAAAGGTGTTTGTGGGGCAAGTGAAAATCATGAGTTTTTCAATACCTCACAGTACTATGGGGGGGCACCGCTCGGCAGAGGAATCTCTTTAAATGGGGTGTGTAAGGTCCCCTAACCCAAGACGCTGCCTCCCTATATCCCACAACACTTGTGTTGAGCTGTGGGATCTATCCCCACAAAGCCTTAATTTTACTATCTTAAACTATACCCTTTCTATCAACATGCGCGTCCAATCGATTCTTAAACATGTTTATAGACGTGCTACTAATTACTTCTACCGGCAAACTATTCCAGCTATTTACTATTCTATGCGTAAAAAAGTTTTTCGCAACTGCTGTCTCGAACCTTCTACTTGTCAACTTACACCCGTTATTTCTAGTCCTATTATATTGAGATATTTCGAAAAAGCTATCTCTATCTACGTTATCAAACCCATTCATAATTTTGAAAACCTGGATTAGATCACCCCTTAACCTCCTAGTATGCGTGTCTAATGAAGAAGAGGGAAAGAAGTGTGTGTTTGAGAGCATGGGACTGCTTACAGGGTGGATGAGACACGGAAAAAAGATCAGCTAAGGAGGACAGTAACAGGAGAAACGGGAGTTCCAGCACTCGCTGTTTCCTGTCTAACGTCCTCCCGGAGTACTTCCCTGGTCGATTGGTGTCTACAATCTTCTCCTTTATTTATATATATATATATATATATATACAGGGTGGGAGAAAAGTCTTTAAGGATTATTATATATTATTTGTGTGTATAAAATCCTAAAGACTTTTCTCCCACCCTGTATATATTATTAAAAAAAAAAACACGTTTTGTCAAATCATCAACTTAAAAACCACTAATAGCTTAAAAGCAACTTCGTTTTAATTTTTTTTCATTGTTGCTTTTACACTATTATTTATCAATTTAGACGTACGGTGTATATATATATATATATATATATATAATATATATATAATATATACATTCAAGGTGATAACTTACGAATGTACAAACAACATGAACCTGTACATGATTTTACATTTTCATCCACATACATTCACCCTTGTATACACACACATACACACATTATATATATACAGTATATATATATATATATATATATATATATATATATATATATATATATATATATATATATGCTTCCTTTGTACAAACTGTGACTGTAATGCGGTTTACAGTAATTAAGAATGCCAGGAGAAAATTACATTTCTGTCAAATAATTCTCCGAGTAAATATATGTAGAGCTTAGCAGCAAAGTGGAATTAGCGAAACGTGGAATTCACTCAAACACTTTACTGTTAAGTTCCATCTGTAAAGACAAAAAAGAATTATATATATATAATGCAAATCCACAAGGAAAAAAAGATTAATAATTTTTACTTTTCCTTGTGGGTTTGCATCATTCATTCATTTCACGTGTTTGTTTGTGAAATTCATCCCATATATATATATATATATATATATATATATATATATAATCAATAGGAATATAAAGACAAGAGATACGACTCTCAACATTTATTGGCCAAACGTTTCGGTCCACTCAGGGGCCATCTTGAGTGACTAAATGAAAGCATCCAAACAAACAAAAAAAATCAATAATATAACTAAAGAAATAAAAAAAAAATGCAAGATAAATATATTGTACATAGTTATAAAACCTAATACAATAGGTATGGAGTTTTATAACTATGTACAATATATTTATCTTGCATTTTTTTACTCTTGTTTCTTTTAGTCACTGAAGATGGCCCCTGAGTGGACCGAAACGTTTGCCCAATAAATGTTGAGAGTCTTATCTCTTATCTTTACATTCCTATTGAGGATAAGATTCCCGAAGAACACTTCTCTCGTAACTATATATATATATATATATATGTTAAACACAGACCGTGCATGGCACAAGGAACTCTTCTGGGAAAATTAAATCCACTATAGTCCGAATAAGTAATGGTAAATGACAAATACCATAGTTTTTTTCCTTTTTCATGATTTTAGCCCGACGTGGGCAACGGGTCTCTCGCAAAGAGATCCCATAAATATAGCTTCCCTCACCAGCTATCTGCAAAGCAGACAGGATCCAGCTTTGGGACGTGGATCTAGGGTTTAAAGCAAACCTAGATCCCTACACTCAGAACCTCTATATAAGTAAAAGACTCGTTGCATTCACGTCGTGTTGAATAAATCAAAGAAAAAGGGGGTAACTATTGTATTTTTAGCCAAAAAAACCAAAACTTAAACCTCAACCGGGACATTGAGCGTCCACTTTTCAAAGCACGAAACACGTCCGTTTAGTATACACAAACTCAGAATGGTTCCCTGAGAACAATATATGTTAAACACAGACCGTGCATGGCACAAGGAACTCTTCTGGGAAAATTAAATCCACTATAGTCCGAATAAGTAATGGTAAATGACAAATACCATAGTTTTAGTTTGTGTATACTAAACGGACGTGTTTCGTGCTTTGAAAAGTGGACGCTCAATGTCCCGGTTGAGGTTTAAGTTTGGTTTTTTTGGCTAAAAATACAATAGTTACCCCTTTTTCTTTGATTTATTCAACACGACGTGAATGCAACGAGTCTTTTACTTATATAGAGGTTCTGAGTGTAGGGATCTAGGTTTGCTTTAAACCCTAGATCCACGTCCCAAAGCTGGATCCTGTCTGCTTTGCAGATAGCTGGTGAGGGAAGCTATATTTATGGGATCTCTTTGCGAGAGACCCGTTGCCCACGTCGGGCTAAAATCATGAAAAAGGAAAAAAACTATGGTATTTGTCATTTACCATTACTTATTCGGACTATAGTGGATTTAATTTTCCCAGAAGAGTTCCTTGTGCCATGCACGGTCTGTGTTTAACATATATTGTTCTCAGGGAACCATTCTGAGTTTGTGTATATATATATATATATATATATATATATATATATATATATATAATATATATATAGTGTTTCGGATTGTTTAACCTCCTTTCTTCGTAACGGCAAAGGTCATGTCACGGAGGGGACCTACAATTCTATGTGGGGCCGAACCACGGGTCGCTACATCATCCGAATGCAGAGGATAGTCAGCCATCCAACTACTGAACAGAACAGACCCAACGTTTTTTAACTTCGCTGCTTTAGGAAGTACTGTTGCGACGTGGCTACGGTTCACAGACAGACCAACACACACACACACATATACAGTATATATATCCTTGGTCCATGGTATGTGCCTTTTTTCAATGCCTATTTTTGTGACCTTAGTGACAAAAACTAACTTCCAAAACGGTAGTTATTATTAGCCATGAAGGTCACGACTAAAATTAGTTAAAAAAAAAAAAGCAACTCTTCAAGTTTTAATTTTGCTTCGAAACTCCAAAATTTTTAATTTGTCTCAATTTTTTTTTCCTTTTACAGAAATAAGTCAATTTTACGAAATTTTACTGGTATATTTACGAGGGGTTTTTATTTCTTATTTTTATTATTAATTTGTAAAATATATATATATATATATATATATAATATATATATATATATATACACAGGGTGGGCCGTAAGTTTCCATACATAGGAAAAATAAACATTTTTTATGGACAACCATTTTTATTTATATAATATGCTCTACATGGTTGCCATTGTTTTGAAAACACATTTCAATACGTGTTCCCCACTGTTGATGAACACGCATTAGCACAGTTGACGTTATGCTTGTAATGGCGTTGGTGATACGTTCCTTTAGATGATTTATGTCTCGTATCTTTTCCTGATACACCATGGCCTTCAAGTGCCCCCAAAGATAGAAATCAAGGGGGGTGAGATCTGGGGATCTGGGAGGCCACTCCACAGGACCACGCGACCAATCCAAGCATCCGGAAACTGCTGCTGATCCAAATACCGACGCACGTGAAGACCATAATGAGGTGGAGCTCCATCTTGCTGGAAGTAAACTGGGAAGTTACCTTCCTCGTTTAGCAGGGATGGGAAAATCTCTTCTTGCAACATGTTAAGATACCTTTCGGCATTAAGATTTCCACTGAAAAAAAAATTGGTCCAATAATTCTGTCACCCCATATCCCGGCCCACACCATCACTTTACCGGCACCTTGCATCTTCGTCGGACTCAGCCAGTTAGGGTTAGCATTACTCCAGTAACGTATGTTTTGCCGATTAACCTCTCCATTGACGTAAAAATTTGCTTCATCAGTAACATAAAAACAAACGTTTAATTTTTCCTATGTATGGAAACTTACGGCCCACCCTGTATATATATATATATATATATATATATATATATATATATATATATATATATATATATACAGGGTGGCTCATAAGTCCCAATCGCTTATTATAATTAAAGTGAAAATCCTCTAGCGAATTTAAAAAAAAATATATATATATATAAAAATATATATATTTTCTTAGATAATAAGTAAATATTTCTAAATTTATAGTAAACATTTTCCTTTGTTTGATTTTTTTTTGTACAGGGTGTATATAAAGTAAAGCGAGTGAAGAGACAAATCCGATTTGAACTGGTTGTAAACTAGTTTCAACTTGTTTTTTTAACTCTTAAAAACCTTTTCAACACCTCTCATCATAAACCTTACCATCGACTATACGGTCGTTATCAAGTACTGTACACGTAATAAATAGTAATAGTTCATGTTCACTCGCTTTAATATGATTCAAATCAGATTTCTCTCTTCACTCGCGTTACTTTATACACACACACCTGATATTTTCGCTTTAATTATAACCGATTAGGACTTATGGGCCACCCTGTATATACATCGAAAGTGGCATATTTGATAAAAAAAAAATTATTATTAAAATATACGTAACTTCACTGAAAAGTAAAGTATAATATTTTCAGTAGTCCATATCTGACATCTGTAAAGCAGGAGTAGAAATTACTTAAAGTAAAAGTTGACAAACTTCATTATAAGAGAGTTTGATGAACTCATTTTTGATACTTTCTTATGTAAACTATCAAAAGGGGCAAAATATACTCCAGGACGAGTTACAACAACTCTCAAATTTGGTAATGCATTTAATTTATATATATATATATATATATATATATATATATATAGAGGGTGTCCCAGAAGTCCTACCCTATAATATACAATATTATATTAGCTTTTGGGGCAGGACTTCTGGGACGGACACACACACACACACACACATATATATATATAATAATATATATATATACAGGCCCGGATTTAGCTATAGGCGAACTAGGCGATCGCCTAGGGCCTCGCGCCAAAGGGGGCCTCGCACAAGCCGTTTTGCGCGTTCTGTTCAAGTGATATTAATGATTTAGAACTCTATGAAGAACTTAAAGTACTTTGCAGGTTTATACCTGAGAAAACAGATTTCGGAAATGCCCTTGTTTATACAGTGCAAAAACAACTAAGTGAGATTTATCCTAATGTTTATGTTGCACTTCGAATAGTATTAACCATCCCAGTTACTGTTGCTTCGGCTGAAAGAAGTTTCTCGCGTCTCAAACTTATTAAAACATATTTGCGTTCCACCATGTCTCAAGCGAGAGTGCAATCATTAGCTATGTTATCAATAGAAAACGATATAACAAATTCATTAGATTATTCTCAATTAATTGAAGAGTTTAGCTCGAAGAAAAGTAGAAAAGCATTGCTGTAATATTCAAGGAGCATCTGAACCAAATATTAAAGCATTAATATTTAGCCTGATAAGTCGATCGCTCACTATTAAAAAAATGAAATGTCAACATCTCTTATACATCACATATGAAAAACGTTTGTATACTATGGAAAGTCATTACCTATAATATTATATAAATCTTAGAAATCATTGTCTTATATTTTCGATACAAATCTTGATTCATATTATAATTTATACTTATTTGTATGGTTTATTTATATTTCTTATACAATTTACATGCGTGATTATTTTGGTTTGGTTTAATTTTTAAGTGCTGGCATAGTTCTGTCTATGCGGGATTCTAATATTGCTGGTATAGTACCGATAATTAAGTCCATATTTTCATATATATAGGCCTAGGGCCTCGCAATTTCTAGATCTGCCTAGGGCCTCGCAACTTCTAGATCCGGCCCTGTATATATATATATGATGAATAAAACCACGAAGGGAAAAGAAACACAAAGTGGTGCTCAAGCGCTTTCGTCTAATGACATCCTCAGTGTTCCTGAGGATGTCATTAGACGAAAGCGCTTGAGCACCACTTTGTGTTTCTTTCCCTTCGTGGTTTTATTCATCATAAATATTTTTCACGTGTCACTTTAGTGAAATAATTTTCATATATATATAATATATATTATATATATATATATATATATATATATATATATATACTGTGTATATATATATATGTACTGTATATATATATATATGTTAGTTGGTTAGTTTTTGTTCAGATCATAAACTTATTAGTTATTATTAATTTTAGAGAACTTTCATTAAAATTTTGCAAAATATCAAAATTAATAATAAAATTTAAAGTCAATTATTCGCAATCACGTGATTACAATTACAAATAATAAAAGTGTTTATTAAATCCGACACTAAAATTACGTAGAGAACAAGTCAGTATGTTACAGTACAGAAAAAATAAGCAACACAATTGCAGGAAATACCAATAAAACATTTATGGTTCTTAGAACCAAAACCACAATTGACTTCTTGGTTATTAACCGGTTTTAAATGACGTCATACATTTTAAAATTATTTAAGTGTAAAAAATATAGTATCGTCCACACACTCAATTTTACGTCTAATAAAAGGTGGTTAATTATAGGCTAAAGATGTTTATTCTGGGTAAAAAAACTCGTGTCACACACCACACACACACGACATTAACCTAACTTAACCTTTGTGCCATCGAACCGAGAAGAGCGTAATAAATGTTTCGGACGCAATTGAGGGCTCGAATGGTGTTTTCTGTTAAGTCATTAAATAGTGAGGTACCAACTCGTCTAGTCTAACTTAAGCGAGCCTTAACGTAACGTAACCTAACCTAATCAGGACGAATATATCATTTATTCGACAATAAAAAATTTTCTAGATTTTTTATAGACATTTTTTTAATTTTCCGAGGTACCAGAAGTGTTACCTCGACCTAATAATAGTGAATTATCACTCGCTCTACCTCATTTATACCCATTTGCCTACGCACACTGCCTACCTTACTGAACTACGATATTTTCGCATTTTCATTTGTGACAACTCATCCCAACCTAACTAGCCTTTCATTTATATATATACATATATATATATATATATATGCAGTAAAATCACAGAATAACACGTGATCTTATTAATAAGCAAACAACCACAGGGAAAAGGAAAAAGAAACACGAAATCCGAGCGCTTTCGTGATATATTCACATATATTCGCTTGTGTATTTAACTCATTTACTTTGTAAAATCTGCCTATTACTTGTTTTTCCCTGAAGATGTGAATATATCACGAAAGCGCTCGGATTTCGTGTTTCTTTTCCTTTTCCCTGTGGTTGCTTGCTTATATATATATATATATATATATATATATATATATATATATATATATATATATATGGCGTCGCAAAAACCAGGACACAGAATTCCTATGTTCTTAAAAACCAAATATTTGGGAATGCAGTTTTATGCCCTCCTCAAGTTTAAAAATAAAAACGAAAAAGAATGTAAACACATTGAAAGTGATGAACAGCTGTAGTCAAAATAAAAGTTGAACCTGTTACAACAATCCTCGGGATAGACTAAACTCGAGAATTGGGAACAAAAAACATTCGTGTTAAAATAAACTATACAGCGCATGCGCGATGCCCATGCATATACTGTATGTGCCTCCATCGAAAGCGGGTCAGTGATGTGAAAATATTGAAAGCAAAATATTCTTTGGCTTTCGAGGGCTTTATTTTAATAGTTTAATAAAAAGTAAGTTTCTCACTGGTTGTATCTTGGTTGTTTCTTACATTTGGGCTTAGCTGGGAATGCATAATTTGAAGTACGCTTAAGTGGAGCCAGCGTTTGTAGTTCACTGAGTAACACCTCCCTATAAGCGAAAATAAGACACTGAGGTCGGGAGTTCGACTCCCGATGACGCTGATAATAATAATACAAGAGTTAGAGTAATGGGTCGTATTAGTTGGCCTGAGAGCTGTACCAGTTTTTGGCCTTCCTGTCTTATTATTAATATTATGTATAAGCGGAATAGTTTATTTGAATAAACGTATACGTATCGTTGTAATAAGATTATTTCCCACTTTTTCCCATTTCCATCCGCGGTCCAAAAGTAGAAATACCCGAAGCGGGAATTCGAGATCTGGGAAAAGGTTTTTGATCTGGGAAAAGGTAGAAATGAAAAGGTCTGTGACGTAATTACAGGCCCGAACCGCAAAAGGTGTTTTCCTGGAAAAGTCTAACTTTTGGTGCAGGAATGAGAACAGTCGATGGGAGAATTTCCTTCTTTGAGATTCCCACTTTCTCATTTTAGGAGCAAGACTGAAATGGAAATATGAACGGGAAAAGATTGAGTAAAAATAACCCAATTTCTCGATTTTCAAAATGTTTGGTTATAACAACCAAAATACAGGGTTAAATACTTGGTAACCAATCAAAATGGTTGCAGTTACTACGATTAATTTTCTGGTAACATGGTTGGATCAGTCCTAACCACTGAGACTCGTTAGCAAATAATTTGGTTGCTGCCACCAAATATTTTTCTCTGTGTGACTTTGAAGAACTGAATCGGACCTCGTTTATCATTCAAATTTTGTAAATTCAAATAGTGTTTGACGATACAAACGACTTTGCTTTTAAAATTTTAAAAAGCACTGACCCACTTCTAAATATTTCGATGGAAACACATACATACATACATACGTACTGCGCATGCGCTGGTTAGTTTATTTTAATTAAGAGGAATTGTTTCGTTTTCAGTTGTCAAGTTTGCCTCGAGTATTGTTGCAGCAGCTTCACACACACACACACACACACACACACACACACACACAGAGTATATGTATAGATTATATACTGTGCAATAAAGTCTTGGGCCGCCTATCCTTTCACCACTCAGATAGCAATAGAGATCCAGTAAAGTAAACTTTACTGATTATGAACCATTCTTTGTCGAAATAAGACCCAAATTATGTACGTCAATGAAGGAACATGCCTACAAATAGGATGTAATTATGCTTTCGTATATCACTCAAACTTCAGGAAAGTGTACTCGAACTTCCCGTCTGGTTTTATGCATTTGGATGCCTGATGAAGTTCACAATCAGGTTAGTTTTGTATTCAGGTTAGTTTTGTATTCTTTTGTAATTTTATGGAAGACAACTTACGAATGTCCCTAAAAACCGACATTTTACCGCATGAAATACCGTACCCACTTTTCTTACTGCTAATCTTTATTAATACCTTTTTCTACTTAGCTCTAAAAAATATGGCTCCAAACTACACTTTTTATGATGAGGGTAAAGCATATTTGAATAACGTAATACAAAGAAGGTTACAGTCAAAACAAAACTGGTGAAAAAAAATTAACGTTCGTAAAACAGGTGCAGAAAACCTAATCAAGAAATACAATAAAATTGTCGCCACTAATGATAAGAGCCGAAGTGGGAGACCATGAAAGCTATAGGAATCTGATATTAAATGTCAGATGATCAAATCACAAAGCGATCCAGTAGCAAATGGCAAATCCAGTAGCCGTCTTGCTACGGAACTTCGCGATCGATAAAATTACTTCACTGAATCCATATCGATATTCATATGATGAAGTGCCAGATGGCATAAGACTTTTGCACTCATACGAATTTTCAGTGTTGACTATATTATTTTTTTCTTTTAGGTAGGGGATGGTTGTGAAATTAACAATAGATGAGATGGTGAGCTTGGTTTTAATGTATGGAATACTAGGGCGGGTCATACTATGCATTTTTTTTAAATCAATGGAGAGGGGTGTTCAAATGACATATTTTGGTGTATAGAACACAATTCTGAAGAAAATATTTAATTCTGATAACCCTAACCTACATCATTTTGCAGTTGATATTATTATTAAATTGTTGATTATTTTACTATTGTAGTTACCCCAGAATATGTCTTCTCACCTTTTCTATCATGGCTCCTCACGTTATCTCTCATAGAGCATTGTTCTAACTAATTCATATAAACACATATAATGTAATTCATATAATAATAATAATATTTAAATACTCAAATAAAAAGGTGTGCCATTCCACTTAATTGTAATTATCATACAGTTTGGTATATGAAATATTTTGACGGTTTTCTGGCGCGCATAAGGCCATTTTCTGAGCCACCTTTCTCAGAGGCTAGAATGTAACGTTTCAGAACATTCTAAAACGTTTTGTGAAATATTTGAAATGACTCATGATTTATGAAGCTATTTTACCACCTCGGCTTGCAGTGAGGGGATAGATTTAGTGATTATCTACTGATATTTTTTTTGTTACTGTTCACATGTGAGTATTATTCTGTTATATTTTAGAAAAAGCTATTTCTACGCATATTATAGTGATACATTGAGCAAAATTTAATTAACAGCGATAGCAACAGCAGCTCTGATTGACGCAGGAATCATCACAGAAGACAATACAAGTAAAGTGATTGATAAGAGCAAGGTCAAGAGAGCACAGGAGAAGTTGATGAGAGAGCTGGGGGAACAGTTCGAGAAGAAGTGCAGGGAGGAGGGGGGATCTCTTGCATCCTCTTTGATGGGAGGATTGACCTGACCAATGTGATGATGGAAGCTGAGGGCAGTGACCAATCTTTTCCCGCAAAGATCAAGGAAGAACACTATAGTGTTGTTAGTGAGCCTGGCAGCTACTATCTGTTCCACTTTACCCCAGAGAAAGCAACTAAAGAGGAGTCACATGCGGAGAAGATTGCTAAGGTCCTGTTTGCCTGGCTGAAAGAGAGGGGTTATGATAAGACCTTGTTGGCCATTGGAGGAGACTCAACAAATGTCAACACTGGTGTGAAAGCTGGAGTAATGCGGAAGCTGGAGTTGCACCTGGGGGAAAGCTGGTCTGGTTGGTGTGCAACCTGCACACTGTTGAACTTCCCCTGCGCCATCTCATTGTTGACCTTGATGGCCCTACTCTGTCAGACAAAAAATTATCCGGGCCAATAGGAAAGCTCCTTGATTCTGCTACAGACTTTGATATCAATCCAAACTTCACCCGAATCTCTGTTGGCCCTCCACTGATCAAGCTTCCTGACAAGGTCATTCAAGATCTCTCAACTGATCAATACTATGGCTATAAAGTTGTCTGTGCAGTCAGGGATGGAGTACTTCCTGCAGGCTGGCTCTGTTAGAGATAGGACCAGTAAACCACAGCCGCTGGCTCACCACAGCGAACAGACTTCTCAGGCTCTGGGTGTCAAACACGGACTTAAAGGAAAGAACCTGAAGATTCTGCAATTCATTGTGGAATTCATCATTGGAGTGTATTACCCATGTTGGTTCAACGTGAAGGTCAAGCACTCCTGGATCGAAGGGCCTAGGCACATCCTCTTTCAGCTGGACTGCCTCAAGTCCCAGAGAAAGGAGGTGCTGGATATTGTGATGCCAACTGTGAGAAGATCTGCTTGGTATGCCCACAGTGAAGTCATCCTCCAAACACTACTCTGCTCTGAGGATCAGAAGGAGAGGATTGAAGGGGTGGAGAGAATCCTGGCCATCAGGGGAGAGGGGGACCCGGACACTCAGCTGGGGGACTCCTCTGTTAGGAGCAGAAGGACACCTGACATCAATTGTGATGCTTCCAGCATCGGTGACTTGATCAGCTGGTCAGAAGGTGTGTCAGAGCCACCTCTCACCTGCTCTCTAAGCACCTCAGAGGTGAAAAACTTCATCAACACCCCCATGGAGGTGCGCAACTGGCCTTGCCACACACAAAGCATTGAGAGGGTTGTTAAAATGGTGACTGAGGCTTCTGCTAAGTACTTCTCACAGGAAAAGAGGGATGGAGGGATCAGGGCTCAGGAGACCAGCAGGAAGCTGATGTCCAAGTCTGAGTCAAAGCAGGATTTGTGCAACCTGGCAAAGTTCAAGATGTCAGGAGAATGATCTGTGTAATTATATCCAGTGATATACATGCAGTTCACCTATTAATAAATATATGTAAAGTTGATTTGGCCTTGTCAATATAAATGATTTACCTTATATCTTTTAATATATTATAAAGGGGTTCAAAAGGGTAAAATTGGCAATTTAGAAATACAAAATGATGTAGGTTAGAGTTATCCTATCCAAAAAAGAAGCTCATATTTGAATTCCTCATGTAAAAACACATAATTTAGACACCCCTGATGGTAGGATTTCCTTCAGATTCATGTTGTCACCTGAGTACGAACCGCCCTAAATTGGAATACCCTGTCAACAAATCGATGAATCGGTACAGAATTTAAATTCTGTACCGATTTATCGATTTGTTGTACCTGGTTCCATACCATACCTCTCGTCTATTGTTAATTTCGCAGCCATCCCCTACCTAAAAGAAAAAAATATAATCAACACCGAAAATTCCTATGATGCGCGACTTTTGCGCCACCCTGTATATTGCATTTTTAACATTTAAGTCTGAAACAAAAGAATAACAAAATTAAGCGCTGAAATAAAAAAATTAATTTATTTAATTTATAAATAATTTGCATTTCTGTATCAGGAAATTAAAAAAATTTACCCTGAAATTTCTTTACACCTCTAAATTTCCACCTAGAAAAGGTAGGACTTAAAAAACGGTTCCAAATTTGAAAGAAACCTTCGGTTTTTTTTTCTGCAAAACAAAAAACAACAACTTGCAATATTAACATAATGACCAAATATAAAGGTTTTTTTTTAAACTTAAGCCCTAATCTAACTTCCGGTGTACACACACACACACACACACACTTAAGAAACATCAAATCCATAAATATTTCACTATATAGAGATGTGCAAATGAACAAAATATACTTAAAAATAAAGTCTACCATAAATGTACTGTGAATTACACAAGTATAAAATAATCAAGTTCTTCCTAAGTACTTTCCCGAAAATTGTGAAAATACTAATAACCACAATTCAATTAATTTTAATAAATTAAAAAAAAAAAGGCTTTGTAGATATTTTCTAATTATTTTATTTTTTAACAATTAAATATATTAGTTGAAACAGACTCTAACTTTAACTATATTATAAGAAAAAAAAAATATATATATATATATATATATATATATATATATACACATTTAACTGCAATGACCACGCAGTATATTAATGTATAGAAACGACGTAAGTATAGAGGAGTGTTCTGCACACGAAGAGAAATAACGAACAAATGAAAAATGAGGTGACCGCCCGGGAATCGAACCCAGCCGCAATCGGAAGATCCTGGGTTCGATTCCCGGGCGGTCACCTCATTTTCATTTGTTCGTTATTTTCTCTTGTGTGCAGAACACTCCTCTATACTTACGTCGTTTCTATATATATATATATATATACAGGGTGTCCGGGCTTAAATGGCACATAACATTATAAATGTATTTTATTGCTTAAGCCCGGACACCCTGATATATATATCATATATATATATATATATATATATATATACAGGGTGTCCGGGCTTAAATGCAATAAAATACATTATAATGTTTTATTGCCATTTAAGCCGGACACCTGTATATATATATATATATATATATATTATAGCGAGAGTATAGAGAGATTAACAGAGAGAAAAATTATGTTCGAAGAGAGAGAGAGAGAGAGAGAGAGAGAGAGAGAGAGAGAGAGAGAGAGATTAATTACGTACTGAATTTAAATGGCAATTTGGACAATTATTTGCTTTTACCTTTTAATTGTAAGGAAATTCACGCATTGGGTGCGTGTGATGCTTCAATTGAAATGCATAAAATAAGCAAAACGGAGTTGTCACGCAATTTTAATTACAGGAAAATACTCCTAAATTTGAATCAGAAAATAGAGACAGAGAGATATACTGTAGAAAGATCGCTGCATAGAGAGACAGAAGAACGCAGAAATAGAGATACACATAGAGAGATCGTTGGATCGTTGGATAGACAGAAGAATGCGCATGATAAATATATTCGTATAGAGATACACACGCACACATACGTACATATGGAAATACATACAATACATACACACACACACATTTACATACATACATACATACAAGGAGGGGAAAAAAACCTTGGTTAAAATAATGAAATACATCCTTAACTATTTACATACTGTATGAAATCGTTAATTAATCCAGTTTTTCTGTGGTTCGACTAATTATAGTGTTTATCAGAACAATAATTATGATTAGTACAACTCTCGAACAACTGGATTAACTGGGTGGTAGAGTGCGCACATGTTTAATTATTTTAACTATAATTTTTTTTCCTCCGTGTACTTAATCCTGTTAGTTCATTAGCGAAGCTTTCTATATATGGCCATATATAATGAATGAAATTTTCTTACCCCTTAATTCCGGGGGGGGGGATTTATTTCGTTTCCATCCGCAAACTATAATGAAACGATTTGATATAACGCGATTATAAGAACATTAACGATTAAATCAACGCGTAAACGATTATCCCGCACGAAACGGGTCGTATACACGCAAGCATAACGCTCGTGAAACGCTCCGTTAACGATATTCTCCGTCGAACAACTCGTTCTTAAAGCCTTTTAGAGGCCTCCGAATTTTAATATGAGTTTTACACGCTTTATGTGGCTTTCACCGAGTTCAAATGAAGTGTTTCATGTAGCTCTCGAAATGAAGCTGAAATAGATGCGTACTGGAAGAATTAAAAGGATGCTTATTAAAAAGCGTAAACAATATATATATATATGAAAATTATTTCACGAAAGTAACACGTGAAAAATATTTATGATGAATAAAACCACGAAGGAAAGGAAACACAAAAAGGTGCTCAAGCGCTTTCGTCTAATGACATCCTCAGGAACACTGAAGTACATAAAAGGTTACGGCCTATATATAGGTTACAGAAAGAAAAAATAAATAAATAACATACATACACACAAACATATATATATATATATATATATATATATATATATATATATATATATATATATATATATATGCAATAAATGGAGAAGTAAAATAAAAATTAAAAATTAAAGATTAGAGGATTAACAAAGAGGCATACAGATTTGTAAGGAAAAATATCGATTTTTAGCACAAGATCAAATGAACTATAAAAATACAAATTTATACTGGAAATCTGCCCGGGTTTTAACACTTTGCCTTTTAGAGTCAAGTTTCGATATATATAAAAATAATAAAAAGATTAAAAGTTAATAAAGTAGCGTACAAGTTTACCAAAGATTTAGCGTCCTACCCTTTTTATCTAAATTTGTTTTGAAGGAATTCAAAACAACAGGATCGAGTTGAAAAAGACCTTTGCTTATGTTGAAGTTATTTGAAAGTTGGATAATGGCAGACTCAAGAATATTTCTATTGACAATGTTGCTAGAATGAAATAAAACTGAAGCATTATTCCAATCAATACAGTGGGATAACTCTGACAAATGGACAAAAAGAGCACTGGACAACTGTCCTGTTCTAACGGAATATTGATGCTGTTTTATATACGTGTGTGCAAATCCTTTCCCGTCTGACCTATGTAAAAGGAATCACATTGTTTACACCCAATTTTATAGATAATGCCTGAATTGGTAGGGCTATTTTTTACTATGATATTTTTCACAATATTGTTATATGAAAATACTACATTAATATCCAAAAGTTTAAGTACATTAGCAATGCCTAAAAAGCCCGGGAAAAATGGAAGTACTAAAATATTTTTGACAAAGTACGAGTGTTATTATTGACACGATAGAAAGTTCGTTTTGCCTTGTTGAGACAAGATTCCATAAACGCAGATGGGTAACACAGATCACTTCCAATACCGTTGATTTTTTCCAATTCGGCATCGATGTATTCCGGACTGGCGATCCTAAGGGCGCGGAGAAACATTGATGAAAAAATGGCCTTCTTAGTGGGGTGTCATGTCCCGAGTAAAAGTGTACGTAGGACAAATTGTTTGTTGTTTTCCGATAGATACTAAACTTAAAACCTGGGCTTTCCCTATGTACCCGCACATCCAAAAATGGGATTGAATTGTCTTGTTCCACTTCTAAAGTAAACTTAATGGGGGGGACTTGATCATTTAACTGAAGGAGCCCTACCAATAATTCAGGCATTATCTATAAAATTGGGTGTAAACAATGTGATTCCTTTTACATAGGTCAGACGGGAAAGGATTTGCGCACACGTATAAAACAGCATCAATATTCCGTTAGAACAGGACAGTTGTCCAGCGCTCTTTTTGTCCATTTGTCAGAGTTATCCCACTGTATTGATTGGAATAATGCTTCAGTTTTATTTCATTCTAGCAACATTGTCAATAGAAATATTCTTGAGTCTGCCATTATCCAACTTTCAAATAACTTCAACATAAGCAAAGGTCTTTTTCAACTCGATCCTGTTGTTTTGAATTCCTTCAAACAAATTTAGATAAAAAGGGTAGGACGCTAAATCTTTGGTAAACTTGTACGCTACTAACTTTTAACTTTTAATCTTCATTTTATTTTTATACTATATCGAAACTTGACTCTAAAAGGCAAAGTGTTAAAACCCGGGCAGATTTCCAGTATAATTTGTATTTTTATAGTTCATTTGATCTTGTGCTAAAAATCGATATTTTTCCTTACAAATCTGTATGCCTCTTTGTTAATCCTCTAATCTTTAATTTTTAATTTTTATTTTTACTTCTCCGTTTATTGCATATATATATAACGGGTGAACCAAAAGTAGGTGGACAGTAGGTTGAATAGGGTTTGTGTTATATTATATTATAACTATGGTGTTCATTATAACTATGGTGTTTGTGTTATATTATATTAAATATTATAACTAAATTTATTTAAATTTTTCTTTTCAGATAGTTCAGAGAACCATAACGGCAAATAATCTAAATACTGATGCCAGAAAATGGGTGTTAAAAGAGTATTGGAAATCTCAAAATACTGAAATTGTTAGAACAAAATGGGTTGAAACATTTGGTACTCAAGCCCCAAAGAGACAAACCATTTACCGCATTCGTGACAAATTTGATGCCACTGGCTCAATTCTTAATGCCCCAAGAACTGGTCGACCCAAAACAGTTTGCACAGAGGACAATAAGCAACTTGTTGCCGAAGCATTTGTTCACAGTCCCAAAAAGTCCACCAGAAGAGCCTCAGCAGAACTGGACATTTCACAAACCTCTATTATACGAATTCTGAAATCTATTGGGTTGAAAGCTTATCGTCCACGGCTAATTCATGGCTTATTGGAGGATGACCCAGACAGGCGGCTGCAATTTAGTGAGATCATGCTGAACGAAATTGAAGGAAATCCAATAATTTTAGATAACATTGTGTGGACCGATGAGCCTTCTTTCAAATTATCAGGTCATGTTAACCGACATAATTGTGTTTACTGGTATAGTGAGAACATGCATTTAACATTAGAGCAGCAACTAAACCAGCCTGGTGTCACTGTTTGGGGTGGTATTTCAAGTTCTGGTGTTTTAGGACCAATTTTTGTTGATGGAACAGTCACAGGTGATAAGTATCTCGAAATTCTAATGAATGAAGTTGTTCCACACTTACAACAACAGCCTAATTCACATGACCTCTATTTCCAACATTATTCAAGAGCAGTCCGTGAGTATCTTGATGAAACATTTCCCGAGAAATGGATCGGCCGAAGAGGTCCAATTGAATGGCCTGCACGTTCACCTGACTTTACTCCAATGGATTTTTTCTTTTGGGGAGTACTCAAGGACAAAGTTTATAGTCGAAAACCACGAAGTGTTGGTGATTTGAAAAATTACATCAGAGATGCATTTCAAGAAATTAATGCACAAAGAAACTTGTGCAAAAATGTTTGTCGAAGTGTGAAAGGTAGACTTCAAAGCTGTGTAAATTGTGATGGACAGCAATTTGAGCACCTGCGTTGATAAAATTTTCAGTGCTTTTGTATTGTATTGGTATAAGTTAATTTTTTTTTTATTTTGTATTATAGTATACAAAAAAATTAAATATGTATTCTCAAAATAAACGTTATCATTTACTGTCCACCTACTTTTGGTTCACCCGGTATATGTGTGTGTGTAGATTATATATAATATATATATATATATATATGTTTGTGTGTATGTATGTTATTTATTTTTTCTTTCTGTAACCTATATATAGGCCGTAACCTTTTATGTACTTCAATGTTCCTGAGGATGTCATTAGACGAAAGCGCTTGAGCACCTTTTTGTGTTTCCTTCCTTCGTGGTTTTATTCATCATATATATATATATATATATATATATATATATATATAAGAAATTTATTATAAAATAACTAAATTAAAAGAACCTAAATAAATAAATAAAATAAATGAATAACAGTAAATAAATAAGATAAATAAATAAAATTAAATAATATAACCAATAAATAGACTAATTACACGCATTATCAAACTGTATTTCCTGTAATTTCAAAGCGAAACTGTATTATAAAGGTTTAAAAAGGAGTGCCAAA
The DNA here is from genome assembly GCA_023014485.1 of Bathynomus jamesi. Lineage (NCBI taxonomy): Eukaryota > Metazoa > Arthropoda > Malacostraca > Isopoda > Cirolanidae > Bathynomus > Bathynomus jamesi. The sequence goes on from JAJOZX010001009.1 coordinate 815,467, forward strand.
TACAGTCTTCTTAGGTTTAGTGACGTCACGCAAGGACACCAGTGAAATTATTGACAGCAGATGTCCCAGCTCTCTCTCTCTCTTTTTTTTACTTCCAACTGACAACGATTTCAATTAAATTTGCAAAATGAAGTCAGCGTTTCAAACGTTCGAAATTAACACACTTCCACTAATTCCAAAATATGAATGGCAGAATGATTAATTTTTTAAAGGAATATTAAAAATATATCAAAGGAAATTAATATTTCCTCTTCTCTCACCTTAATATTAATTTACAGTCATTATTATTATTATTATTATTATTAACCCTTTCGGTGGTATAGGAAGAGGTTCTTCACGCATGCGCGCAGAGTCAAGGAGTAGGCTATACCTTGGTGGTGTATATACATATTGTATATAGTATAACTTCCGTTGTAGACAACGCTATTAACGGACGTGTATATATACCACATTCCCTAAACTAAGGAGGGCTTAACGCCTCACCTTAAAGTAGACAAGCAAGTTTTTATTCCCTTAACATAAGACTGTTCCGAATTATTTTCTCCAACGTAACTTCAAATTTTGGTTAATAATAGCAATATGTTAAATCTTTCGGATCAAGTAAAGATAAGCACCCCCAACCTTTTTTAGTTAGCTTTATAAGGCTAACTAAGGAAAATATCACGACCTAACCTAACCAATCGTCAAGGGCGTACAGTTGACCTAACGACTGGTTAGGTTAAGTCGTGATAGTTTCGTTAGTTAGCCTTATAAAGCTAACTAAAAAAGGTTGGGGGTGCTTATCTTTACTTGATCCAATCTTTCATTTAACTGATTTTAAGGTAAGAATTAACTTGCTTAACTGTCATATTATTATACCAACATCTAAAAGACAAAGTTGAATTAACACATTTGATTTTCGTTCTTAACATTGAATTTTTAAGGGTAAGTTCTTATTTTCAATAGACCCTATATATATAGTATATATATATACTGTGTGTATATAACTTATATGTACAGTGGTGTATTGCTGTGGGAACGCGTGGGAACGACGTTCCCTTACTTTTTTTGGTAGACGGAACGGCGTTCCCTCACTATTTCAAATAAATCCGAACTTACAAATCTCTAACGTCATGAAATTTTAATTCCCACCCCTAGAAGAAATATGAGAAAGAATCATTAACTGCTTCATTCTCTTTAGCTTCGACTGAGGCAATGCTAGCCTATAAAGATCTGGTGAAACAGTCACCACGGCGTACCAGTTGTTAACTTTTTTTAGTTAATCATTCCAGTTGTTAGCTATTTTTATTGATCGTACTGGATGTCGTATATCTAATGACACTGGAAATACTGCATCTTCAACCTTGGAATATATCCTAATATCCAGTGCATATGACCTCAAAATATCCCTGAAATTGGTCAGATTTCAAAAGATTACCCGGGGGGCTTACAGTACCCCCGGACCCCCAGCTGTATGGGCTCGCCGCGCTCGCCATTGTCCCCCCCGCATCTGAGTAACACTTTCAAAATGCGTTCCCTCACTTCTTTATTTAGCACTACACCACTGTATATGTATATAGGCCCTATGTTACACCAACGGATTTTGACACGTTAATACGAAGTTGGGATAATTACAAATACAGTTATCGTATAATACGACATTTACCCGATATATATCATACATTAAATCTGTTAATAACAAAGAAAAATAAATCATAATTTTTAACACGAAATTCGTTATAAAAACGTTTCGCTACAACGAAAATTGAGAACGTTGTTATCATTTTAAGTTCTTTCATTTGAAACGACTTTATCAACACGAATAACAAAAACCTAATAAAGATAAAAACCAATAAAGAAAACCAATAAAAACCAGAAAAAACATATCGAAACTGGAGCATTTAAAATGAGATTACAACAAAAGGGTCAGTCCCCAAAAAAAAAAATAAAATACAGTTTTTCCAAAATTATTTAATACAGTTATGAAATATTATTCATTAAATTGATAACTAATCTGAAGTTACACACACACACACACACACACGTCAATACATATTTACTATTTATTTATTTACATTTATTTATTTATTATTTTAATTAACTTGTGTGTGTGTGTGTGTGTGTGTGTTTACTTAACCTTAAACCTGGCGTAGATAATCTAAATTAAAGTTTAAAAAATAAATAACTCGAATAAGACTGTAATTTTCCTACAAACAAATTAATACCAGAACACCGACATTTTTGTACGACATCATAATAATCATTATTTCAATATATATATATATATATATATATATATATATATATATATTTTTTTTAAATAAAACATATATATATATATATATATATATATATATATAATATATATTAAAATAAAACTCAAAATTTGTAATATATTCGGTGATCATTATGGTCTCAGCTGTAACAGACCTTTGTGAACAGACTTATATTACCGCACTGTCTATGGATTCATAACATATGAATCAGTATATGAGAATAAGTGTTTATAACGAAGTATGAGCTGGTAATTTATCTATTATTATTTTTATTTAATTTTATGGTGAAGTGAATCAGGAAACGTGTAATTATAAAGCAGGAAATTATATATATATATATACAGGGTGTCCCGTAAGTCTGGACCCATAGGGAAAAATAATAAAATTACAAAATAGTCCAAAAATTTATTACATAATCTGTTCAAAGTGTCCGCCGTTGTGTCGCACAATAGTTGAAGACGTAATCTCCACTGCGACAGCACTTTCTGAATCACAGTCGCAGAAATTTCTTGACACGCCTCCACAATGCGTGCTTTAAGGTGGAAAATGTTATGAAGTTTGACCTCGTACACTTTGGCTTTCAAGTGGCCCCACAAATAAAACTCCAGCGGAGTAAGATCATAATAAAAAAATAATAAAAATAATAATAAAAATAATAAAAAAATATATTATAAATAAATTTTTGGACTATTTTGTAATTTTATTATTTTTCCCTATGGGTCCAGACTTACGGGACACCCTGTATATATATATATATATATATATATATATATATATATATATATATATATATATATATATATACACACGGTTCAATAGTATACAGAACAAAAACTAAGTATTTATTTGTAAAAACAGTCTACCCTCAGTAGAACACACATATATATATATAATATATATATATATATATATATATATATAATATATATATATATATATATGAGTAATGACATGGAAATCCATAATAAATCATTTTATTAATATCCAATCACCTTAAACAGGATAGGAAAGAATGCTATATTAACTTATTTAACATTTAGGAACAAGGTTAAAATGAACAGATATCTACAGGAGAGAGAAGTTAATTTTCTTCTTTTTTTTTTTAAATTTATGGTATGGTTTTTTGAACCAACTTTCCTTTGACTTTAACCATGAAAAATGTAGCCGTGTATACACGTGTGTGTGTGGATTTTTTTCGAGGGGCGGGGGGTGTTTAACCTCCTTCGCAACAGCAAAGGTCATGTGGCGAAAGGGGTGCCTACAGCTTTATGTGGGATCCGAAACGAGTCACTACATCATCTGGCCGCGGAGGACGGTCCCCTATCCAACAGCTACTGAGATCCAATGTCGTTTAACTTTACTGATCGACGGAAAGCGGTGTTGCCGCCACATGTACACGACGTAGATATGTAGTAGTTAGGTAGTCTTATATGTAGTCTTCAATGATTACACATGAATGAAATAATATATATATATATATATATATATATATATATTATATATATATATATATATATATATTATATGAATGAGAGAGAGTGGATGGAACAAGTGAATCGTAAAGAATCGGGTCTATGTTCCATTTATCATATTTATTAGTGGGTTACAACCATTATAGGATTAAATTATCCTTAAAGATGATCACTTCCCGTTACACTGAACCAAATACATTACTTTATACTCTTTATTTTTGAGATTATATATATATATATATATATATATATATATATATAATAATAATATAATAATATTAATAATACAGTAATTATATTAATATATCACTGTAAATTTTATATATTACCGTAATGTTAACATATTTATATATGCTTGAGGTAGTATGTAACTGTAATTGATACAGGTAAATTTGTGCGCTGCATATGAGAGGAAACACAAACTTGCGGTACATCTTGCTCCTGAGAATGAAGCACCAGGACTAATAACTGGAGGTGTTTGCAGTACAAACTAACGAAAATTGAAATAAATTAAATACTGATGTGGATCTTCTTTTGAGTAGACTAACACAGAGCATTGTTACTTTCAGTGGTGATGAATTACGTACGGAAGCCTAGTCAGTTACTTTACCCCCTATTTGCTTGGCAATACTGCTGCGAGCTACTCGTACCCTGAAATGGGCGTATGGTCAAAATGGCGTTCTTTCTATGTGAAAAGATGTTTAAATTTAACTATGAATGCATCGATGTATACCTTAACCGTTTTTTTGCTTCCGCCCGAATTGTTCATTCTGACGAAAGTCGAGCTTGTTGCTCCACCTTGGACCTAAAGCTTAACGTGGAATTCGAACCACAACCCACCACAGGTGGTCAGAAATTATGAAGTCCTTGTCCCTACTCGATCTCACGACCTCCCGATCAGCAGCCCAGCATCTTAAATGGGTACCCTGGGTGGCATAGTGGTTATCTACCAAACTATTTTTTCTGCAAGGATGAACAGCTGGGTATGCTGCACGCCGTCTGCTTTCGCCTGGAATCGAACCCGGGGCAGGTGGATTCGTAGGCAGCGATGTTAACCCTACACCACTGAGGTGTATATACAGTATGTGTATATACATATATATACACACACACACACACATGAGATCATATGACGCGTTCGGTGGAGAAGGGGCGAACGCAACATTTTCGAATTATGCCACAAAATGCAGTTAAAGTTTGTAAACTTTAAACCTTTGTATTTTTCCGGTTTATTGAAATGTTGTATGAATTTGAACACATATTTGAGTAAATATTGTTGTGTAATATGTCGATATAATAAAACGCCAAGAAATTTTACAATATTATTTATTGATAGCTTCTGATGTTAACTGGTGTAATCCATTATTTGGTCCTCTTCGTCGAATGTTGTATTACCTGCTTCAACTGTTTCGGTTTCTTCCAGTTCCTTTAACAATCTTGTATAATAGTTCACTGCAGTTGCAGGCATTAGGTCTGATAATTCTTTGAGATCTTTTATTTTTTCCTTAGTTATTGGCAGCAATTGGGAATACTTGGTTGCAGTGTCTGCTGGGCTAGATGAATAAAACTGACACTGTAGGATTTTTTCCCTTTCTGCAGTCTGACGGGATGGCTATTATCTGGGGTTGTGCGGTATGCAGTAGATATTACGTAGCCTTCTTTGTGTTGAAAGTCAAATATTAACTTTCTTGCATCTGTAAATTTAGTAGTTGTTGATTTCCTAATGACAATGCACGTTTTTAGGAAGTCAAATCGAGAAAATCAGCCTGTTTCATTTCTACAAACTAGGAAGCGCTGCGAAACGGCTGTAGTTATGGCCGTAACATAATCTTTTTTGGTGTAAATAATATTGCTGTAATTATTTTTTATATTTTGTTCAATTTGGCCAAATTGAGCATCACAGGGCATTGTCGAGTGACTAGAAAGTAGATAGATGTGTCAATGTGAAGCAATAATGCGGAGTGAATTTCTCTGAGATATATTAAAACCTAAATTTTACCGTGAAAGAGTGCAGACTAACATGTAATTTTTTGCATAGGTAAAGCAAAGGTTTTAAAGATAATTATACGACAAAAAACTCATTTTTCGAATTTTGTGGCGTTCGCCCCTTCTCCACCGAACGCGTCATATGGTGTATATATATATAAATATACAATCACTTAATAGTAATTTGATCGTAATTTCTGTACGGACTAATTACATCAAAGGAAAAAAAAATACCAGGTTACATCATCCTAATCCTTCGATGGCGTAACCTCTAAATAAGAGATGTATAAGGAAAGAGGTTCCTACGCCCATAATGTCACCCTCCCACGCCCATCCGGCCCACGGAATTCAAAAGAGAGAGAGAGAGAGAGAGAGAGAGAGAGAGAGAGAGAGAGAGCGCGACTCTGAAGTCTGAGGCCAAAACCTGGTCAACAAAGACTCGATATTCGCGTTGAAGAATAAAGAGTAAAAATTTGAGAAAGAAAGGAATGATGAAGAAACAAAGAATAAAGAATACGCAAATAAGATATTAAAGAGAAACTTTAAGAATAAGAGAAAGAAAGAAATGAGAATAGTAAATAAAGAATAAGAGAAAGAAGGAAATGAGAATAGTAAATAAAGAATAAGAGAAAGAAGGAAATGAGAATAGTAAATAAAGAATAAGAGAAAGAAGGAAATGAGAATAGTAAATAAAGAATAAGAGAAAGAAGGAAATGAGAATAATAAATGAAGACTAAGTGGGAAGGAAAACAAAGAAAAAGAATAAAAAGGGAAAAGTAAAGAATAAGCGAGGATAAAAGTAAAGCATAATCAAGAATAAGAATTGGAAATAAAGAATAAGTGTGGAACAGGAGAAAAAGAGGAAAACATGTACGAAAAAGGAGCGAGGGAAAGTGAGAGGCATACAATGAAGAAAATAAGAGAAAGTGGGCATGTGGGCATGGCCATGATTTACGCAAAATACATACCCCTCCAGGAGACTATTTTATTACTCACATGATTTTGAAAAGTGAAAATCATTCTGACTGAAGAAGTTACACACACACACACACACCACACAATATATATATATATATATATATATTATGAGCAATTCCTATTCAATTAAATTCCAGATTCACTTTCGAAATATATGTAGCGATTGCAATATTGCAATGTACCGCAACTCAGGCATAAATTAAAAAAAAAGAACCGTACTAAATGTCACACACAATTAATTTGCATATAAACCTCCGGTGTGTGTGTGTGTGTGTGTGTGTGTGTGTGTGTGTGTGTTATTTAATATAATTATAATTTGAAACCTTACACAATACCAAACTTGAATCATTTATCTTTAGAAAAAATAGGTTATCACTTCATCCTTACATACATTTTAATATCCTCTATATATATATATATATATATATATATATATATATATATATATATATATATACTGCAAACACGCAGTATAATTAACGTAAAGAACGACGCTTTGTATAGGGGCATTGGTTTCTGCGCGCATGTAGAGGAATTACGACATTTGATTGAGTGAGGCCCGTGGTGTAATGGTTATCATATCTGACCGGCAATCGGAAGATCCCGGGTTCGATTCCCGGGTGGTTACCTCATTTTTTCATTTGTTTCGTTCTTTCGCTCTCGTCTTGCGCGGAATATTCTCCTATACAAAGCGTCGTTCTTTACGTATATATATATATATATTTTTTTTTTTAACATTTTCTAATATGTTAGTACTAAAAAGCAAAATAAATAAATATAATGTTGAAAGCCAACAAATCACCAGCTGGCAACAACGGTTGATAAATATGGCAGATGGTACAAATGTGGAATAATTGTTGTTATATATATATATGTGTGTGTGTATAGATAGATAGATAGATAGATAGATAGATAGATAGATAGATAATAGATATGTAGCAGGTAGGTAGATTACCCAAATTATTTAAAAATGGAAAGGAAGGGTGTTTCTGATTAGCCTTACTAACACTCTTAAAACACCCCCCTGGAGATACCTCCAATTAGGGACATTTCGAAGACCCCAAAAAGGATAGGGATATCAAGCGGTGCTCATTTCTGTCAACTTTTCGATTCGCTTCTCCAAGAACGTTGGAGAAAGGCTACTGAACCGCTTTCGAAAGGAGGGGAAGGAGAAGGTCAAGATCGAAAGCAAAAATTGCGTCTCTTTTCAAACGAGTGAAGGCCTGAAGCATCGGGAAAAATCTTTCAAGAGAATTTTATAGTGTCTACTCCAAGAAAGTAATCGATAGACATACATATACAGTATATACACATATATACACACACAGTGGTTATGCAAATATTTGTGGGGATGTTTTGTTTAAGAGTGAGCTTAGAACGGTCAGATGGATACAGTGTGTGTGTGTGTGTGTGTGTGTGTGTGTGTGTGTGTGTGTGTACTGAATGAAAAACAATATTTGTGTAGCTTTGTGTACGAAGAACGAGGAGAAAGTATAGAAGGTCCTATTATGCAAATAGGCCCTATTTATTTTGTATATACGAAGGTTCCTATACAAAAAATGGTTTACAAGAGCCTATTACATAAATAGGCCCTGTATTATTCTTACAGAATTTGAAAAGGAAACTCCTATAGGCTGATTCTACACCCAAACTATTGTATAGTCAACAGCGTAGATGGAGTGTAAGAATATAAAATAGCAAATTCAAATGAACTTGAGAAAACATTGTGATGGATGTGATGGATGTTATTATAAGGCTAAACTTGAAGGACATATATTTGTTCATGTTAATATTAATCATTTAACGCCGGAATTGTTTGTAATTAAATTATGAATGCGTGTATTTAAAAGGTTACCAATATGTAGCGTCGTCCTTTTACGGTTAACATACTTTCTTCTTACGCTGTTATTCATCGTGCGGACACAAATACATCGAAACACGCATCGCGTTCCGCTAGGCACAAACTTCATGCATGTCTATAAACTATTTGCATTTATGAGCCAAACATCAAATTGGAGTCAGATTCAGACTCTCTCTCCCTTCACCCTTAAGAACAACCATACACACATACATACATACTTATCTACTATACAACAGCAGAAGAAATTCATAAAACAGTAAATGGTTTATTCTTTCCCTGATGATATATATATATATATATATATATATATATATATATAGGGTGGGCCGTAAGTTTCCATACATAGGAAAAATAAACATTTTTTATGGACAACCATTTTTATTTATATAATATGCTCTACATGGTTGCCATTGTTTTGAAAACACATTTCAATACGTGTTCCCCACTGTTGATGAACACGCATTAGCACAGTTGACGTTATGCTTGTAATGGCGTTGGTGATACGTTCCTTTAGATGATTTATGTCTCGTATCTTTTCCTGATACACCATGGCCTTCAAGTGCCCCCAAAGATAGAAATCAAGGGGGTGAGATCTGGATATCTGGGAGGCCACTCCACAGGACCACGCCGACCAATCCAAGCATCCGGAAACTGCTGATCCAAATACCGACGCACGTGAAGACCATAATGAGGTGGAGCTCCATCTTGCTGGAAGTAAACTGGGAAGTTACCTTCCTCGTTTAGCAGGGATGGGAAAATCTCTTTTGCAACATGTTAAGATACCTTTCGGCATTAAGATTTCCACTGACAAAAATTGGTCCAATAATTCTGTCACCCCATATCCCGGCCCACACCATCACTTTACCGGCACCTTGCATCTTCGTCGGACTCAGCCAGTTAGGGTTAGCATTACTCCAATAACGTATGTTTTGCCGATTAACCTCTCTATTGACGTAAAAATTTGCTTCATCAGTAAACAAGATCTTACGTCAAACGCATATTCTTAGGGTATCTGAAACATAAAAACAAACGTTTAATTTTTCCTATGTATGGAAACTTACGGCCCACCCTGTATATATATATATATATATATATATATATATAAAGAACGACGCTTGTGTAGAAGAACGTTCCGCACAAGATGAGGCGGGAGAACGAACAAATGAAAAATGAGGTAACCACCCGGGAATCGAACCCGGGATCTTCCGATTGCCGGTCAGATATGCTCAATGCTCATCCTCCTCATCTTGTGCGGAACGTTCTTCTACACAAGCGTCGTTCTTCACATTAGTTATACTGTGTTGTTTGCAGTTAAAATGTATATATATACACATATATATACAGGGTGTTTCACAACCTGTCTGCCATACTTTGTGGGGGGTGATATCGAGTAAAAAAGTTAGTACAACATCGGTGCTATTTCCAACCGTTGCGGAACTACGGACGTTTTAAGGTGCACGGAAGAAAATAAACGTGAGTATTAATCTAATGTATTTATTGCTACATTTTATGAGATACACCTTTTAAATGTTCAAAATGTCCGCCTCGGTTTTCAATGCACAGAGTCTTGCTCGTTCCAAACAAGAGTCCACTGCCCATTGAATCATTTCAGGGTGTTCTCGTATGTAAGCAGCGGCATTCATAATCCGACGCAAGAGTTCCTCTCTCGTTTGTACTTTGGTCTTGTAGATCATCTCTCTCATAAGGCCCAATAAAAAGAAATCTAACGGGGTTAGGTCCGGAGATCTCGGGGGCCACAATATTGGACCAGCACGACCAATCCAACGATTCCCGTACCGCTGATTCAAGTAATCCGTAACTTGACGACCAAAGTGTGGTGGTGTCCCATCGTGTTGAAAGACCATCCTGCGCCTTGTCTCCAAGAACAACATCAAAAGCGGCAATTCATTCGTCAGGAAGTTCAGATAAATATCAGCAGTTAATCGTTGTTCCAAAACGAACGGTCCAATCAGCTGATCTCCAATTACACCGCACCAAGCATTCACCGAGAATCTATGTTGAAAGTTCCCTTCATCGATACCGTGGGGATTATCGGCGTACCACAAGTGGGAATTTCGTCTATTGTTAATTCCATCCCGAATGAATTGTACTTCATCACTAAACAGTATGCGATTAAGAATTTGGCGATGCATAACCATCCACTGGCAAAATTGAACACGTTTATCGTAATCATCCGGTTGAAGAGCTCGCGCACGTTGTAAATGATAGGGATACAAACCCTCATCATGTACGGTTCGCCATACACGCGATGCGGATTCACTAATTCGTCTAGAAATCCTTCGAACACTGGTAGTTGAGCTACGTTGTACTAGGTCCAGTATGCGCTCCTCCACAGCAACGGGTCGTCGTGCTACGTGTTCTTGGTTACGTGGAACAATTGTCTCCGTTTCCCTTAATCTCTGGTGTGTGTCACTAAACACTTGCCTGTTCGGTATTCGACGGTTCGGAAAACGTCTTCGATATTCCTCAACTGCCGCTCTCCATAAATGAAATCGATATCGGCGTATTCAGTGGGTGTGAACTGTTGATTCATTTTGATTGTTCACCTTAGCGCAACACAGTGTCTCGTACCACAGATCAGAACCAACTGAAAGAAAAAACTGAGGATTAGTAGTGGTAACTTCGTTAACCGAAACTACCACCAGTGCTGCCATCTATCGAATTACACACGTTTGTTTGCACATCTTAAAACGTCCGTAGCTCCGCAACGGTTAGAAATAGCACCTATGTTGTATTAACTTTTTTACTCGATATCACCCCCCCCCCCCAAGTATGGCAAACTGGTTGTGAAACACCCTGTGTATATATACATACATACATACATATATATATATACACATCTTTGGTAACCTTTGGTTAGCTTCCGCCCGAATTGTTCATTCTGACGAAGGTCAAGCTTTTCACTCCACCTTAGACCTACAGTTTAACGAGGAATCCGAACCATGCCCCACCAGCAGCTCAGCGTCTTAACCACTAGGCCACCAGGGTACCTATTTATCTACCAACTACTTTCTTTATCGTGTGGAAGGGTGAACAGCTGGGTTTTGCTGCGCGCCGGCTGCTGTCACCGGGTCTCGATCCGGGGGCCGATGGATTCGTAGACAGCGACGCTAACCACTACACCACCGAGGCGCCTTATATATATATATATATATATATATATATATATATATATATATATTCTAAATCGAAGGGTAAAAATTACTTTTATATGTAAACAATGCAGTAAGTATATAAACGGTGAAAAGTTAATACACACATTTTAAATAGATAAAAATGTACAATAAAAATTAACATTAATTTATCCGGAAATGGAGTAATAATTAATATAATAAAACGTATTTCCGTAATTCGGCAGTCCGGCAGTTCCGTATTATATATATATATATATATATATACACGAATACTGACGTAAAACGTGCAATGCAGAAGGTTCGTTCTCGCGTCGTAAGGCAACGTGCCGAACGTGTCTCTCGCCACTACACTATCCGAAAAAGGAAAGCATCTCAAATATAGCTTTTGAGATAAACTCGTTTTATCTTTCCCTTCCATCAGAAAATGAATTGGTAAAATCCTTCTGCAAGTTGTATCATAGAAAACTACATCAACCGTAGATGGAATTTGACAAAGACTGAAATCTTTGGTAGTTTTCTATGATACAATTTGGTGAAGGGCTACTACGGCATTTTCTGATGGGAGAGAAAGATAAAAAAAAAAAAAAAAGACTAGTTTCGCTCAGAGGCTACATTTGAAAGGAAAAGTTTGGTTTCTCGGATGGTGAACTGGTAAAAGACTCGCTCTCGACGAACCCTCCTCTGCCCTGCACTGTGTGTGTATATATATGGGGTGAATTTCACAAACACATGAAATGAATGAATGATGTAAATCCACAAGGAAAAAGAAAAATGATTCCAAGGCCTTTCGTGTATTCGTGTATTCCATGATGAGGTATATTTCTGAATACACGAATGGCCTTGGAATCATTTTTCTTTTTCCTTGTGGATTTGCATCATATATATACACGTGTATATATATATATATATATATATATATATATATATATATATATATATATATTAAAATAAAATAAAGGCTATAAAACAGGTGTATAACTATTTTTTATTCAGGTGAACAAGACCCCCCAAAGGGCCAATAGAGCGTTTAATTTTTGTCGCGGCTCGCATAGTTAATAACTAAAGTGGCATTTGAAAGTATATTAAGAACCTAACACCGTCTCTCTCTATAGGTCAAGGAGAGAATCGTGAATTCATTGCCTGCTTCAAGTGTTATATTGTTAGCGAAGAAAATTAACAAATTCTTTAGTGAATAAATACAAAGATAAAAGGTAGGAAACGATTATGGTGTATCTTGTTCAAGCTGCTTACATCTCCGCGCGCGCGCGCACGCACACACACACACACCACACACACACACACACACACACACACATATAATATTATATTCATTATTATTAATTATATATTTGTCGTCCATGCAAGGTGTTTGCATTTTTAGCCTGTTATATATATATATATATAAAGAGTAATCAAGTAGCGATCTACCAACAAGAAACTAGTTTAATGGCGATGTTAACTTAAGTAATTATTTAACTAATATTCAATTAACCTTATTACTTGTAGTTTTTCTTTCCTTATCTATTTCTATTTTAGTTCACACACACATACATATATATATATATATATATATACACACACACACATACAGATTGTTGACAAAAGTAAATAGACACCATGATGATTATCCTCAAGCACAAATGGCAAAGCTCATCAATGGAATGCAGAACGTGTGTCACCTTTACTTAATGGAAAGGGTAAACCAAGACGATTCTAAATATATAGATTCAATATATCTATTATTATCTATCGACTTTTATTATCAAATCGAAAACTATGATTTACTTTTGTTAGCTCTCTCTCTCTCTCTATATATATATATATATACACCTTACCTTACAACCTTACAAAGGTTTCGCGCGATGATTTCTCATTTCGCGAAGGTCAAGCTTGTCGCCCCTCCTCTCGAGGGGGTATATATATATGTGTGGGGGTATGTGTGGTATATATAGTATATATATATTTTTTTTTTAATTGGGGTTGTTTAACCTCCTTCACAACATCTAAGGTCATATGACGGAGGGGACCTACAGCTTTACGTGGGATCCGAACCGCGGGTCGCTACATAATGTGGGCGCGGAGGACGATCTCCCATCCAACTACTACCCAGACCCAATGTCGCTTAACTTCGCTGATCTCCGGGAAGCGGTGTTACGACATCGGCCACGACGTAGCCCATATATATATATATATATATATATATATATATATACACACACTCGTAACTATTCAAACGACTCAAACAAGGATTTTGCCTTGGAATATTAATTCTAAGTTGTTAGTACACTTCAATGAACAAATATTGATGCCCCTTTTTTACATTTACATTTACAAATGAGAAAAAAAAATTAAGTATTTAAGGTTTTGTTCACGAAATCTTCGTGTGTATATATATATATATATATATATATATATATATATATATATACCACTGACCATGAGATTATTTCCCTAAATGTTTATTAATTACAATCTTGTGTGTACTTAAAGTGCCCTACAACGAACATAGGGGATCTTGTAATGTATCATTCCTTGTATTGAAGATTCAAAACGCTTTCTGTCTATATACACATATGCACCATGTATATATATATATATATATATATATATATATATGTGTGTGTGTGTGTGTATGTGTGTGTGTGTGTGTAATTTCCATATATCAGAGGTACTAATAGCAAAGTTTATGAATTTTATGCGTCATTGGAAGTGTCCAGAGTCGCCAAAATACCTCTGCAAAGTAGTTACAGAATTAGTAGTAGAAAGAAAAAAAAGGAAAAAAAAAAATAGTTAACTATCCATAAAAGGAGGGACAAAAAAGTGTGATGACGTGACTAGAATTTTGATGAGTCTTTTGGCGGCGCGATTTTCAAATATATCTCGAATCATTGTTTACTTGATCTACGCTACAACTCTCTTCTTCTTCACATACTTTGAACACACTTACTTTACACACTTCAAATACACACACACACACACACACACATTTACGTACATATATATATATATATAGCCGCTTCAAAGTTGCATAAAGCACCTGTAAAACATTAAATATAATTGCGTGAACAAAGGTTTATCCATTCTATCGTAGGTTCATTCATATGTTGTTGTTGTTGTGTGTGTGTGTGTGTGTGTATATATATATTAAAGCTTCGCTCTATGGTAAACAATTTGGTAATGGCTTTGTACCACTGAAACGTCATGTAATTTAATAAAAAATCTAAATATACAGAATTTAACACTCTATATACGATATAAATAAAAAAAAATTCAACTATATATATATATATATATATATGACTTAAATATAAAAAAAATATATTATATATTGTTAAATATTATAAAATATTGCAAGTGTAACTAATGTTATTTCTCATAAAAAGCAAAAAAAATATTTGGAGAGAAATTTAAAAAAAAAAAAAATTTTTTTTACAAAATCAAAATCTAAAAATTTAAAAAAAAAAATTAGTATTTTTTTTTTCTCACATTCAAAGATTAACTTTCAAATAAATGAGAGTTCAAAATTTTTCCGCGAGAGAAGATAATTACGATATTGATTATAAAATACTTAAAGGTAAACATTTATAAAAGTAAAAAGTCTTAATTGTATATCGAAATTTTTATCATCATTCATTTTTTTCATTATAAACTTGGAAATTTACAGTATTTTCAGTAAACAGCAAAATATTAAAATATACTTAATGTTGTGATTATATATATATATATATATATATATATATTAGTGATGTAGAGGTTGTCCGCAACCGTAATCGCAATTGCGGAGCAACCGCAACCGCATTTATCAGTGCGGTTATTGCGGTTGTTTGAGGATATCTTCTTACTTGGGCAACCAAATGCTATAAATGCTAGTGTAATGGCTATAAATGCTATAAACGTCGCCAAATGCTGTTCCTGTCACGTCTCATGCCTTCACTCAAGGGTGAAAAATGTCCTTGAATGTCCTCCCTCAAGTGTTCCTAGTGAACAATTATTTAGTGGAGCAGAAATCATCTACGATGAAAAAAGGAATAGGCTGAAGGGGGACAAAGCTGAAAAACTTTTATTTTTGAAATAGTCTCCCAGCAATTCAATTTAAATATAAGGATTAAATAGTGTGTGTATATATATACATACATATATATATATATATATATATATATATATATATATATATATATATATATATATATATATAATTTATATATATACACCACTTTCGAATGAGCGTGGTTGGGGAAAGTGGTTGGTGGGACACAAACCACGTTGGGTCCTCGTCCCGCATCCTGGAAACACATTTTTTACAGTTTAGATTGTGTGGCTAAAACGCGATATTTTATTGTTGTTTATCCTTAGGTAATATTATGATGTTATAGGGTACATAACCGCAACCGCAACCGCGCGGAGCTCTATTTGGAAGCTCCGCAACCGCAAAGCTATGAAAAATGACAACCGCTACATCATCCCATCAATTTAAAAAAAAATTGTTTTAACGTAAAAATAAAATACCAAAACTACTGTAAATGGTAGAAAAGATGTATTTAGAAAGTACTCAAGCATACAAAACATACTAATGAATTGCAGTCAGTATTTCGTACATTTACCCTTTTTTTTCAGCACTTCGGCGATACGCCGTGGCATGGAATTTACCAGTATTTCGCAATACTCCGGCGTAATTTTCTGCGCCCACACCTTCTTTAGCCCACACCTTCTTTATGGCTTCAAGCAAATCATTCAATGATGTAGGATTGTGACGGGTAACTTTTTCTTTGACGGTTCGCCAGCAGTTCTCTATCGGGTTTAAATCGGGCGAGTTTCCCGGCCAAGGCCCAATCAGCTGAAAACCCGAATTTGGGAGCCAATCAGACACAGCTTTGGTGGTGCGGTGACATGGCGCTCCGTCTTGTTGGAAAAACCTAAATATCCTGCAGAAGTTGCCGCTGTTTATGGAGATGCGCCACACAACGTTTTTCCAACAAGACAGAGTGCCATGTCACCGCACCAAAGCCGTGTCTGATTGGTTCCGAAATTTGAGTTTTCAGCTGATCGGACCTTGGCCGGGAAACTCGCCCGATTTAAACCCGATAGAGTCAAACCTTCAAAGAAAACGTTATCTGTCACAATCCTACATCATCGAATAATTTGCTTGAAGCCATAAAGAAGGTGTGGGCGCAGGAAATTACGCCGGAGTATTGCGAAATACGGTAAATTTCATGCCACGACGTATCGCCGAAGTGCTGAAAAAAAAAGGTAACTGTACGAAATACTGACTGCAATTCATTAGTATGTTTTGTATGCTTGAGTACTTTCTAAATACATCTTTTCTACCATTTACAGTAGTTTTGGTATTTTACTTTTATGTTAAAACAATTTTTTTTTAAATTGATGGGGTGATGCGTGACTTATGGCCACCACAGTATAATATATATATATATATATATATATATAAATGGAATTAATGTGATTGTTAATTAATGCAATTTAACGTGATTATTAATTAGAAATTTGTTTCATATTAACTGCTGAGAGAGAGAGAGAGAGAGAGAGAGAGAGAGAGAGAGAGAGAGAGAGAGAGAGAGGTTAGTTTTAAAATCCCAGTTGTTTTTGGCGAGAAAGTACAGTAGTTAGTTTTAAAAGTTACATTTAGTAACTCTGCGCCTCATTTTCAAATAGATTTTTCGCTGATATTTATAATTGCAAGACGTATTGTGTTTCATAGTGCTATTTAATGTAAATTCTGTTAAGCCTCTCTCTCTCTCTCTCTCTCTCTCTCTCTCTCCTCTCTCTCTCTCTCTCTCTCTCTCTCTCTCTCTCTTTAATCACCGTGTTTCAAAATTTAAATTGAATAAAATCGTATGAAATCTATTTCGTATTTCGGCTTCCCGTACGTTAAGCCTAATCAGACACGTTGCTGAATTAAAATAGGAGAACCGTTAACGTTTGCAGTGCAGTATAAGTCCGATATAGCAAATATCATTACAAGTAAACAAAACATTATGTTAATACAATAAATATCATTACATTGAAAGTCTAGGATCTTTTCGGTTTGAAGCACTGTGAAAAAAAAATGAAAGAAAATAATATTTGTAGGTAGAAAATGTATATATTTGTTAACAAAAGTACATTTTATGTGGAGAAATGTTGATAGTTTAACTAGAATAGATTGAAAAATGGGAAATGTCTAGTAAAATTTTCTCAAATAGGTCTTTACTCGTATTCGTGTTCTTTCGACGATATATGAATTCACAGAATGTTTTTTCTATTTCAACTGTACAGTTTGGACCTTCGATTTTCATTGGGTATTTATTATAATGTTTTTTCGTTTCTCAAAAAAACAGTTATTTTTGAAATTAACGGATAAAACTCCACTAGAAAAATGTATTTTTATTTAAAATTTTTACAGTTCATAAAACTGAAAGATCTCCGAAAAGATCCAAAGTCCAACCACTACACATTTCTGGTGGCAGCGGTTTCCCTTCAATTAAAATAAGGGCATTCCCATGTCTTCCATAACTTGATTTACCTGAGCCAAATTAATTGCTACCCGTGTCTATCATATTAAGTTAGTAGATATTGTCTTTAGTTAAATTTAATAGTAAAATGAAATGGCATAAAAGTAAACATTCCTTCCAATTCGATTTTGTTTAAGCATTATTGTTCTTTGGCATAAGGTATAAAATTCCGTTGCATGCCTCTTCGAAATTTGTGCTCGCTTCGAGAGAGAGAGAGAGAGAGAGAGAGAGAGAGAGAGAGAGAGGAAGAGAGAGAGAGAGAGAGAGAGAGAGATTTGTTGTTTCAGGTTATTTGTTTTAAAAAGCGAAAATCTCACCTACAGTACGTACTAGCACTATTCTTCCTCTTCATATATTTATAAGTAAATAAACATGCATTTGTAAGTCCGAAACTGTACACAGTACATCAATCTTATCCTAAATTTTAGCTTTATATTATATTGACAATAGAAATTTTGGCGTTACAATGACCAATAAATTTGTTGTACGATTCCATACGTACACACCGCGTATCGGCTATGTACGTTTTTATTCTGGACGGCTTTCATTGAAATTCACAAATGTTTACGTAGATTCACTGAAATAACTCTCTATGTATATAATGGAAATCTTGTAAAAGAAAAATTATGAATTTTTACTAAAACAGTTCAATTTGTATTCATAACTTCATGTAAGATAGGTTACGTTTACTTTTATGACTGGCCTACATTACGCTGTTCCCGAGATGAGTTACAGATCCGAATTTTATGACCAAAACAAATAAATGAATGTTCAAATTATCATTGTTAATGTAGGTAATTTATGGTTACGTTTACTTTTATGACTGGCCTACATTACGCTGTTCCCGAGATGAGTTACAGATCCGAATTTGATGACCAAAAGAAATAAATGAATGTTCAAATTATCATTGTTAATGTAGGTAATTTATGGTTACGTTTACTTTTATGACTGGCCTACATTACGCTGTTCCCGAGATGAGTTACAGAGCCGAATTTTATGACCAAAAGAAATAAATGAATGTTCAAATTATCATTGTTAATGTAGGTAATTTATGGTTACGTTTACTTTTATGACTGGCCTACATTACGCTGTTCCCGAGATGAGTTACAGAGCCGAATTTTATGACCAAAAGAAATAAATGAATGTTCAAATTATCATTGTTAATGTAGGTAATTTATGGTTACGTTTACTTTATGACTGGCCTACATTACGCTGTTCCCGAGATGAGTTACAGAGCCGAATTTTATGACCAAAAGAAATAAATGAATGTTCAAATTATCATTGTTAATGTAGGTAATTTATGGTTACGTTTACTTTTATGACTGGCCTACATTACGCTGTTCCCGAGATGAGTTACAGAGCCGAATTTTATGACCAAAAGAAATAAATGAATGTTCAAATTATCATTGTTAATGTAGGTAATTTATGGTTACGTTTACTTTTATGACTGGCCTACATTACGCTGTTCCCGAGATGAGTTACAGAGCCGAATTTTATGACCAAAAGAAATAAATGAATGTTCAAATTATCATTGTTAATGTAAGTAATTTTACAACGATTTGACGTATACAATTTGAATAGCAAGTTGTTGTTTTTTTATTATTATTAACTGGCATAACTGCATCTAAGAATAGTGAGGTTCTAAATCAAATTTAACTGTAGTTTACTATTTTCTGTCGCCTACTTTCATTCGATTAACTTTTATTTTCAATATTTATGCATTATCACGACATTTCTTCACACATTTTATACAGGAAGACCGGAGAAAGGATCACCTGAAGATCAGGGCCCCCATTTATTCTTGTTTTTTGCTTTACAGTACCGAATATAATAATAAATTAAATTGAATGCCCGGTTAGGTCAACTGCACGCCCTTGACGATTGGTTAGGTTAAGTCGTGATATTTTCGTTAGTTTTAACGAAGATATCATTTGGTAATTAAGGCTGGGGGGCCCTGATCTTCAGGTGATCCCGAAAAATATTGTGTATATATATATATATATATATATATATATAAAAATTAATAATAATAATAATAAACTTTAAACTATAGCCAACATCCGTTTGGAAATAGATCATCTTTTACTTATTTTGGAAACATTTTGTAACTACACTTCATACATTAGATGATTAGATGAAACAACGGTGTTAGTTATCACTTTGGTTAGTGTAAAAAGAGGTTTGTACCGTTGTATGCAAAAATGTTATTTCTTTCGGTAAATAGCCTAATGGCATTTGCAGTCTTATAATTTGTTCAGTTGAAGAAGAATTTAGTAAATAATAAATTAACCGGTTAAAAATAAATATGGAAATAATATATTATTGTAGGTCTTATTTATTATTTTTATTTTCATTTAGGCCTATACTCATTCAAATTATCCGCTTGAATTCTATCAGTAAATCCGGACACGATATTTTTAGCTTTGTGAAAATGATACTTTAATCAAAAACGTTTTATTTTGGCGTCATGATGGTTATAATATTTGTGACCAAATGAAAATTGTGATAGATTAAGAATTAAGAAGCTTTTGTTTCCTGAAGGCGCATCTCGTATAAAGTAACTTTTGTTTTGGTTCGTTTTATATTTTCAAGGTTTTGGTTTAATGGAGACATGATAATATTGTACATTAACTGTTAAATTAACTTCTTTTCCTTTGGTAATTTTTTTTTATTTCATTCCAAGTTTTCTTAAACACTTGGAATTTTTTTATTTCACATCTACAGTGTTTCATTAGAAAAATATTGTAACTATTTCTGATAATGGGCATCGAATTACTGGAATTGCCGTGATTTGCATACCATGCTGGGTTTCGTGTTGAAAAAGTGAGTTGTTTCTCGGATGTTTTTTGTAAATTATGGGGTTTCTTCCAGCTGAATTTAATGTTGTTGGTTGGAGTTAATGTGATTGCTTTCATTTTTAGGTATTTACGTTTAAATTCTGTTATTTAATGTTGTTTTGGGAGTAAATGTGTTATTTCCTTAAACTTGATTCAGTTTTACTCGTGCAGTCGGGGCTTTAGATCGATTGTTGACCAGAAATGGAGCATTTTTAGATTGACAGTAACGTTTCTGTGGCGTCCTGAGTATCGTGTTCTTCCGCGCTCCCCAACGAGGCGTAACGTTGGTTCGTTGGTGTCGTGAGTTGATGGCGCGCAGTTTTTGGTTTTTCTCTCTTGATCTTTTGTATTTAATTGTATAGTTGTTATTCCTGAAAATAGTTTCAATAATAACGTTCTTTTTTAATTATAATTATGGTTACTATGTATGGGCACGTTCATATTTATACGTCATAATGCAGTAGAGTTTTCTTTGTTCGACGATAGATATTTCGTTCTCTTTCTCGATGTAAATGCCATAAGTTATCTTATTGGTAGTTAGGGTGCGATCAAAATGTTGCGAAATTCTGTAATTTTTGTCATTTGTTTCCTTAATTTTGGCCACAGCAAATTATGGTTATTGTTTGTACATTAAATTTGGAGGGTGATAATCGGTTACAATTACAAACTTTTGGCTATTTTTCTTCAAAATTGCGTAAGGCTCGATTTAGAAGCAACTAAATTCAATCCAGATTCTACTAGTGACGTTTAGTTGACCCGAGTAAGGTGATCGATCACCGACGAGACGAGAGCGAGAGAGAGAGAGAGAGAGAGAGAGAGAGAGAGAGAGAGAGAGAGAGAGAGAGAACCGAAAGTGCAGTGAGTTGAGTGCAGAACAGTTTCGAGCAAATTTGGTCTACTGGTATTTTTAGGCAGTCTTGGTCCAGCTGTTTCGATGCTTGGCTCAATGTGCGTCTTACTACTCGGTAAGCAAACCTCGAGAGTTTGAACGAGTGTTTAGGGTTTTACTGTCCATATAGGCACAGAGTAGCTTCGTTGTGAAACCGGCTACAGCCAAGTGATCGTTTGATCAATGCCATGTAGGGAGCCTTTCAGCTGGACGTAGCAGAGTAGCAGCGCTCACCGAAAAGAAGTTGAGACGAGAGTGGCGAGTTTCTTCGTCAGCTCTAGAATAGCAAATCTCGTCCAATTCTGGTACGTGGTTCTATTTGAATATATCTCCATCCCCTTGATCCTCTTTGGGTCGGGCAACTTTTTTCCTTCCATTTTTTGGAGAGAAGCAGAACCTCAACAAGTGCTGAAAACTGTTGCATGGTGATGCAACCCCTCGCATTCTAGTGAATTGAGCAGGAGAGCTACGATTTAAAATTTAAAAAGGCCGTTGTCAGCTATCGACAAACATAAAGGCAGCGGGGTACTATCTGAATAGCGTTCAGAACTTGCTGTAACGCTGTTTATTATTTGGTGAAGTTGTAAGTAAAAATGTTTAAATATCGCCCAATTTTTTTTTCTTTTTTGTGTCATACTGCGTGCGCTCTGGTCAGTAGGCTTTATAAACATGTTCTTTTTCTTTCTATTGTTGCCCTCATAGTAAGTATATAACTATACATATATATATATATATATTTTCGAATCTAAAGCGGTTCTTAAAGAGAAACCGCTGGAATAGAATGCAAGCCATAATTATTGTAATGAAGTTTAAAAGAAATTTTATCCCCGATTTTATGGTAACAGTTTGAGAATTTTTTTTTTATATTTATTGATTTAAAATGTTATTGATAGAGATGTCTGTAGATATTAAATTTATATAAATTATTTGAAAATATCATGCACCCGTATAAAGTGTCGTGTATCAAGTTTTACTGAAATGTTCCCTTTTGTGTTGCTATTATCTGACTTTTTATTACCAATTGGAAGTGTAAATTTTTGATTGCTGTTAAAAAATAACTTCCTGATTGAAAACTTACTTTAAAAGGGGGTAGGGGGAGTGTAATAAATTAAATTAATGTGATTTTTAATTAATGCAATTTGACGTGATTATTAATTAGAAATTTGTTTTATATTAACTGCTGAGAGAGAGAGAGAGAGAGAGAGAGAGAGAGAGAGAATTAGTTTTAAAATCCCAGTGTGGTATGCCGAGAGAGTAGTTGGTTTTAAAATTTACAATTGAACCCTGTGCCTCATTTTCGAATAGATTTTCGCTGATTTTTATGATCACATGACGCATTGTGTTTTATAGTGCATTTTAATGTAAATTCCGTTTATTATAATCGGCTTAGGCCGACTTAACTCTCTCCTCTCTCTCTCTCTCTCTCTCTCTCTCTCTCTCTCTCTCTCTCTTCTCTCTCTCTCTCTCTCTCTTCCAATGTCATAGTCATCTTAATTCGCCACACCTTTAATCATCGTCTTTCAAAAGTTAAATTGAATAAAATCATATGAAACATATTTTGTGTTTCGGCATCCCGTACATTAGGCCTAATCAGACACACGTTGCTGAGTCAAAATAGGAGAGTCGTTAACGTTTGTAGGGCAGTAAAAGTTCGATATAGTAAATATCATTATAAGTAAACAAAAATCATGTCAATACAATAAAAATAATTACATTAAAAAATCCAAACACTATATATATATATATATATATATATATATTATATATATATATACAGAGAGAGAGAGAGAGAGAGAGAGACATACATACATTACATACTTATATAAAATTATGCAAATACGTATATTCTCATCCCGTAAAAAAAAGATAGATAGCTAAATAGACAAGTAGATAGATACTCGTGTGGGTGTGCATAAGATGATGCTCAAACATTCGTTTACTCCTACACAACCAAAGCTCTTTACAAAAATATCCTATTTAAGGAAAAATACTTCGTATCTATCTACAATATAGTTGTTGATGCGTAAATATACAATGAACTATTGCTATATATATACAGAAAAAACGAATTACGAATCAATTCTTATATAAATTTTGAAAGAAATGTTGAAGGTGTTTATAATCTATATCCCCACTTATCTACGCATTCATTTATCATCCTATCTATTTATCTACTTACCTATCTATCTAAGCGTGTAAAGGCTTTTTAGCATAATTAAAGATGGCGATAAATCGTCGTCTGTACTACGCGAGGCATTATTAACATCCGTAAGTACTGGGTCAGCAGTACAGAGTCAGTACAAATTATGTGTGGCAGACAATCCGCCAATACATATATAGTTAACTTTGATTATATACCCACTCTAAGCGTGTCTATACGTGTTTGCTGACACATGAACAAAATCTGAAATAAGCAGGTATATGTTTTACCTGGTTTTTAAACTGTAATAATTAGGATCGAGTAATGTTCCATAACTGGACTGCAATAATAAGAGCCCAACTGGAATAAACTAGATACTTTAATAGGATTACATAACATATATATATATATATATATATATATATATATATATATATATATGTGTGTGTGTGTGGTGTGTGTGTGTGGTGTAACTTAATAGCGCACCTGGTAAGGAAACTCGGTATCCGTGAAAGCTTTTAAAGATGACACACATAATCATGGTACGTGTTAATATAATACTAAATATATATATATATATATATATATATACACACACACACGCGTATGTTAACTTAATTATTATGAAAGAGTTAATTAATGCAAATATTATTAAAACCAAAGCCGTCCTTTAATAGTATCGTAAAAGCTTAATTTCAGAAGAGATCAGCGTATGAACGCACATTACAGTATATAACCATTTTAAACCTTAATTTTCTCCATCCAACTTGTTCATTCTGGCGAACGTGAAGTTTGTTACCATTGCAAAGTCCTCGCCCGGACTCGATCTATATAACGACTTCCCGATCAGCAGCCCAGCGTTTAAACCACCGGACTAACCGGCCATTGTATATACAGGCATACACTCCCTGTATGTCACAGGGAATCTGTCTAACTAGGGATTGCGTGAAATCCCTAAAATGTTCAGGGATTTCATGTAAGGTTAAGTCGTAATATTTTCGTTAAACCTACGGGAAAATTATTGAATGCCCGGTTAACTAAATGCCCGGTTAGGTCAACTGTACCCCCCTTGACGATTGGTTAAGTTAAGTCGTGATGTTTTCGTTAAAACTAACGAAAATATCATGACTTAACCTTTCATGATATCCCTGAACATTTAAGAGATTTCATGAAATCCATAGTTACACAGATTTCTGCAACATATATATATATATATAAAAAATTATGAATGTTCTCTCTCTCTCTCTCTCTCTCTCTCTCTCTCTCTCTTCTCTCTCTCTCTCTCTCTCTCTCTCCTTGAAAACCAGTTAAAATAAAAATTTAAAACAATAGTGGTACAGTGAAGCGAGATTTTTGCCATTCTTTTATGCGGAAGTGTTAATCAAAAGGCGTGGTACCAAAGGAAGAAAGAAAGGAGCCGAGCGAAAGCCGTTCAAAAAAGCGTTTGAAAAGTGTTCTAAAGTTTTTTAAACTCTTATCGTCTAAATATTTATTGGGAACGAATTTAGCTTTGTTTACTGACACTGGTATGCAAAATGTTTACAGTCATATCAAGGACTCTCTCTCTCTCTCTGTGAGTTTAAAACTTCCCACATATAACATGACTTAAGAATCGATTAAATACATATTTTGAAAATAGTGTACCGATTAATCGGCATCGGCCAAAATTTAGCCGATTCTCTTACCGATTCTTTGAAATTTTTAAATTTTCATTACAAAACAAAATCTATATTTATAGAAAACTGAACATACAAAAAACACCTACCTAATCTCTAAATATTTAAGCTATTGTAATCTCCTACTCTAATAATAATTCTATATTAAGTTGTACTTTAGAATTTTTATATTAAGCCATCTTATTATGTTGACTTTATTTTTAGTACAATGGAGCGTCGATTATTTGGACGTCAAATATCCGGAACGTCAATTAACTGGAACAACAATAAGCCAAAACTACTGTACTCCTACTGAGAAACTTTCGTGTTATATAATGTATCTTAAAGTACTCCTTTGTAGTTACTGTATTTCTTTTTAGTTATTATTATTAAATTATGGCAATTATACACTGTAATCTGTTATTTTTTAGCCTTTTTCCAACATGTAGCCATCATTTCATCAACGTTCAATTATCCGGAAAAAGGGTGACATTCATTATTCCGGATAACTGACGCGCCACTATATTTTAATAATTTTAAAAACCGAAATTGCATATTCACTTTTTTTTATTCAAATAGGCCACCAGGGGCCAGAAAGAAAATACCTTCAACATAGTGAATACCAATTACTTTAAATATTGGTATTCAATCTATGAAACTGGACTAAAATTATTTTGTCATTTTACCAAGTAATAAAACTGTTCAACATCACTTTAGCTACGGTATACGAGTAATAAATTCTGAAACTGTATATTGCGCAGTGAGCTATAAGGAAAGTAAACAAATTTTTTAATAAATTAAAAAATGTGAAAATTAAAAGTTTTCACTCTTTAGATTTGTAAAATTTATGAAAGGAATTGATTTTTAAAAATGTAAGCAAAGAATCTGTATCGGCAGTTTTTCATGGAATCGGCACCGGCATCAGCATCGGTTAAATTTTTGGAATCGGTACATCACTAATTATAACGTAACTCCGCAGGAGTTTGTTTAAACACTTAATCCTACACTTAGTCCTCCCCTCACTTTAGAGAGACGTCTCTAGTTGCATTGTGTCCTACATAGCATGATCAGCCACCGAGCAACTTATTTTTTGATCACTTATCTCATAAACACCTCTAAGTGGGAGACTTGAATTCGCCGAAACAACAACGGGTGATCACCCCCAAAACGCTTTCATTCTACATAAGGGACAAGTGCACGGGGATAGATACAGGGACCTCCCACTGATATTCTTCGCCGGAAAGAGATTTTCTCTAGTCTCGTGGTGGCACAACACTGCGAAGTATGAACCACTCACGACGGAAGACCCAAGTTGAAACTCGCCGACATTCAAAGAGTTGGCAGACACATACGTATAACAACATCCAATTACAGAAAACGCGCTCACACACTTGCCTGCCTTGTTAACAGACAAGACAAATATTTAGTAGAAATACATAATTTCCTAATGAACAAAAAACTAAAATAAAAATTGCATAGCAAAGATTAAGTGATGTAAAGTTGCGTTTCTGCCGCTATTTATTTCTTTTTTCCCTTCTTCTTTCTCTTGCGTAACTGGGTGCATGTGAAGTGTGAGGGCAGGACATGGTGTGGAAAATCTGATTTCCGTTCTCAATTTCTGTTTCAATTCCTTTCTTGTAGAAGCATTTCATCATCTTGCCGGTGTGATGGCTTTGCGCGTACATGGGTGTAGACATACTGTAGAGAGTTTGACTTTCTTCTCTTAATCCTTTTGGAGCTAGCCTGGAGTGGCCCATGGGGTCTTCGTTGGACCGATATCTCGGTAAATAGAGCTGTAAATTTTGTATAAAATCAAAACCATATGTTCGAGGTTCTTGTGACGACACCAAGTAGTTGATATATGATTAGCACAAATATATTATTATGTTAGTTTATACAACAGTGCTCTCTAGTGTACGATTTCTATGTGTACTTAGCGTAATTGTAGAGCTAGTTTATAAATTCTCCTCAACTGTAAAATTTCATTGGCTACTTTTCCAAGGTCAAGATATCTTCTTCAACCTTTTTCCGTACCCGCCTCTGACGGGGAGTGAGTGGAGAGTGGGGAGAGCCTTATGCTTTTCTCTCCAATTTTCTACTACTGCTACAATAGTTAAAAAATTAACTCATTTAATAACAGGAACCTTCCCGAGTGGACCGAAAGGTCTTTGAGGCTTCCTCTTGTCCTTGGAACTCTCTCTCTCTCTCTCTCTCTCTCTCTCTCTCTCTCTCTCTCACTATATCCCCGTAGCATTATTATACGGCAATAAGTTAATGAGCTGATTCAACGTTGATAATGTTGAGAAGTGAGCAGAAGATAAATCAATATTATTTCAAGACCAATTTTGAAAAAATGACTAAACTTTATGACAACATTCAGGAAACAAAGTTGAAATGAGGTTGAATTAAAAAATAATTAAAGTACTGAAATTACATTGATTAAACGGAACTTTTCAGTGTTGATTTCGTTGGTTGTTCAAGTTGGTGTAACATTAACATACTTTCATCATTGTCTAATCAACGTTGATACTATCAACTAAATAAACACTGAAATTCGTGACACTTAAACTTAAGGAAACAACTCTGATCTTCAACACTAAAAATAAAAAAACTCATCAATGTAACTTGTCGACCTGAAATAAATGTTTCCTTTTACAAGTTACGTGTGAAGGAGTAAATAACACAGCTAATCACCAAACAAAAAATAATTCTTAACATATATATATATATATATTCAAGGACAACAGAGTAAGGCAAAAAGTATCAAAGAAGTAAACTTCCATCTTAGTTATTTTTAAAAGTCCAATTAATTTCCTCATCACCTTCTGCTATCTGCTTTCTACCTTCCAATAACAACTTTTCTTTTGTAACATTAGCTTTCGTTTTAATTCTTTTTCCACCTTCCATTTTTCCATTTTTATTTAACTTCTAAACCTCCCAACATATACCTTCTCCATTTTAAAATTGATCTTCCTTTTACAGGTTTATAGAATCCTTTGAAATAGAAGTGTCGAAGATATATATATATATATATATATATATATATATATATATATATTATATATATATATATAGTGTGTGTGTGTGTGTGTGTATATATATATATATGTGTGTGTGTTAGCGGCAGGCAATAAGTTAAATCAGGCATTAAGACAATGCCTAGTCAATAAGCTGAAAGTTAAGAATGCATATTGCATTAGTTACAATGGTCATTTTCGCTGTTTAGGTTGTTAGGTTAGGTTATATTTA
This sequence comes from Bathynomus jamesi, assembly GCA_023014485.1. Taxonomy (NCBI): domain Eukaryota; kingdom Metazoa; phylum Arthropoda; class Malacostraca; order Isopoda; family Cirolanidae; genus Bathynomus; species Bathynomus jamesi. The sequence goes on from JAJOZX010001009.1 coordinate 844,453, forward strand.
TTATCATAGATATATAAATAGGCTTTATACTTATGATTATATGCATTCTTAGCTTTCAGCTTATTGCCTAGGCACTAAGCTTAATGCCGATAACACATACACACACACACACACACACACACACACACATATATATATATATATATATATATATATATATATATATATAACGCTATTTGAACGGCGCTTTTATATTCATGAACATGCATCATTAAGGTCCAACTGACAAGTAAACATACAAATGAGCAATTCTAAACAGTATGCCCTAATATATATAACCTTGGCTAACCTTGGTTTTGCTTCCGCCCGAATTGTTCATTCTGACGAAGGTCCTTAGACCTACAGTTTAACGTGGAATCCGAACCACGCCCCACCACGGGCGTTCAGAAATTACAAAGTCTTCGCCCGCACTCGATCTCATGACCTCCAAATCAGCAGCCCAGCGTCTCAACCACTTGGCTACCCAGGGTACCCATTTATCTAGCAACAATTTTTTTTTATTGTGTGGAAGGATGAACAGCTGGGTTTGCTGTGCGCCGCCTGCCGTCACCGGTGGATTCGTAGTCAGCGATGCTAACCACACCACCACTGAGACACACACACACACATATATATATACACAGTATATATGGCAACCTTTATCAAACTGAAAATTATTCACCGTAGGGTGGGTGTGAATCACAGGATTAAGTGAAGCAATACTGAAAAAGTTATCATTTTCAGTACTAATGATAGTGTTATGGGAATTTTAATAGACTTACGCGGAATAAGATTTATTCACTGATCATAATTTTAATTCAACGCCCGAATAAAATTTCGATAATTTTTTCATTCAATTCGTTGGTTACTTTCTGTACATAATAAAAAACAGAATTTAATATTGTTGTTGTACTATATAATATTGTTGTTAATATTCTAATAAATGTTAATATTTCAGCTACTAATTATTGTTGTTGTTAATTTATACATTAATTAATACATTGCTTCCGCAATGTAGTTCGATCAGCTATCGTCTGACGATTGCATAGTGAAACTGTCGCAGTTCGAACCAGCGTGCTAATATAAATTTTGTCAAAAATTGGGAAAGTAACTGCAACGGGTATATGGAGAAGCTGCAATGCCACGGGCGAGGGTATTTGAATGATATCGACGATTCAAAGAAGGGCGTGTGTCCATGAAAGCTGAACCTCGGCTCGCGAAGACCGGCCACATTATGGACACCAAAAGTAATTAAAAAAGTGAGGAAAATGATGCGTGCAAATCTTTGCCAAGGGACTCAAGAACTTGCAACTGCTGTTAACATCTCTATTAGGTCATGTCACACCGTGCTGAAGATCTTAACATGCATCACGTGCCAGCACATCGTGTCACAACTACTTACGGAAGACCAACGGCAGGAACGATAAACAGTTCGTAAAGACTTGATTACCATGGAGGATTCAGATTCTACTCTGCTAAAGAGGATCATTTCGAGGTATGAGACTTGGTGTTTTCTATACTACCTCCAGACCAAGCGAGAGTCTTCTGCGTTGAAGCTCAAGAGCTCTCCAAGTTCCATGAAATTTCGCGCTGATCGCTTGAAAGATAAGGTGATACGAGAAGTCGTTTTTGACTATTGTACAAGGGAATTGTTCATTACAAGTTTATACCATGGAGAGGGAAGAAGTGACCAGAGATTTATAGAGCTATCCTCCGTCGTTTCCGAGACGCAATCCGTAGAAGGCGAACATAGCTGTGAGCAAAGAAAAATTGGGTACTCCAGCACGACAATGCACCCGCTCACCGATAACTGTTCGTGACGTAATATTTGACTGATATTGGCACAGCTGTTCTACCACATCCACTGTACTCTCCAGACTTTGCTCCTTGTGATTTTTACCTTTTTCCACGATTGAAACGCACTGATGATGTTAAAGTAGATATGACGGACACACTAAAGGAGTTTACTAAAAACGGGTTCCAGACATGTTTTTACATAGGTTGACAGAAGTGTGTGACTAGCCATGAACAGTATTTTGAAAATGTAGCCTAAATTGCTATATCACACAACAAATTTGTGTAACATATCAAGTCTCGAAACTTTTTGAACCAACTATATATATATATATATATATATATATATATATATATATATATGATGCAAACCCACAAGAAAAAAGAAAAATGATTTCAAGGCCTTTCGTGAATTCAGAAGTACACCTCGTCAGGGAATACACGAAAGGCCTTGGAATCATTTTTCTTTTTCCTTGTGGGTTTGCATCATTCATTCATTCATTTCACGTGTCTAATTGTGAAATTCATTCCATATATATTTACACACACACATATATATATATATATATATATATATATACACACACACACATATATATATATATATATATATATATATATATATATATATATATATATATATATATATATATATATATATATATATATATATACACTATATATCGTCTCGAAATTTTTTTTAATCAACTCCATATACGTTTCTTGTTGGTGCTGTGGTTAGCATCGCTGATTACGACAACTCTACCGGTCCCAGATTCGATTCCCGGTGAGAGTAGGCGGCGCGCAGTTTATCCTTTCATAAAAATAGGTTGGCAGATAAACGTGTACCCTAGGTGGCCTAGTGGTTAAGATGCTCAGCTGCTGGTCGGGAAGTCATGAGATCGAGTCCGGGGAGGGACTTTGTAATTTCTGACCACTCGTGTTGGGTGGTGGTTAAGCATCAAATCAACCACAGCCTGTAGCATTTTCTTAGAAAATGATATGAATTGGATGATAAGCCAGAGGTCCTGTAAATTTTGTTTCACTTTTTGAACATCATTTTAATTGTTTCCATAAATGTTCAGTTGTCCACCGAAGTTTAGGTCAGGACTTTGTATATCGGAAACTTCAGCACTTAAACCCTCCCAATCGTCTCCTCCCTCTGCGGGTATAACGTAAGTCTTGTTGAATGATGCAGTGTATTTTGGATCGTTGTCTTACTGGAAGATGAATTCCCTCCCAGTTAAACGAACTCCTCTCGGCAGTAGATGCTGAGCCAAAATTCCGTCGTGGTAGTGTCTTAATCACATCTCCGTCGATATTTTACGAGATTACACACGCCAGCGTAATTAAAGCAATCCCACACCATAAACGAACCACCACCATGTTTGACGCTTTTATTGATAGAGTTAGGCAAGTTTTTCATGGTAACGTCGTCTCGCGAACCTATACGCTTTTCATTTCCAGAAAGTTCCATTTTGGTCTCATCATTCAGAACATTATTCCATTTATCATGTCAGTTCTGATGTTCCTTTCCAAATTCAATTAAGATTCTTTCTTATTCCTATCGCTAATATACGGCTTTCTGACAGCAACATTTCCTTGTAGCCCACGTTCTTGAAGACTTCTTTTACACAGCGAACGTACTTACAGCAATTCCACGGTCCTCCTGAATGGGTGATCATATTTCTGGAGCGATCTTGAAGCGATTCGCTGAAGGAGTTTTGTATTAGTTATTCTTGGCCAACCTTGCGGGCTGCGAGTAGATAAACTGCCATTTTCCTGCATCTGTTACAGGGTTCTTTAGATCGAGCTAATGATATTCCATTGACATGACATCTTATCAAAGAAATGTCCGTTCGTCCTCTTTGAATTGGTACGAGTACTTTGGATATTTTGATTGCAGCTAGTTTCTCTTTGGCTTTCGCCCTGTTTATGAGTATTTGGGTTCTTAAGTGACGTGATAAATACCTTTCATTTAGTGGTACAAAGGATTATCAGACATTATCCTAGAATATTTGAAAAAGATAAGGTGATCATAAATCAACAGATGTTTTATGATCTCTCAGTACAAAGGGCCTCATTTAGACACTAAAACAAAAAAAAGGAGTAATAAATTCTGTTTACAGCAACTGTAAGGATTCTACCAAACTTACACAAGTTGCTCCACACCATACGAGTGTTAATGCAGATATAACTAGTTCTGTGGGGCGTAAAAAGGTTTATACTCTCATATTGTACTGCGAGTAAATTATATTTCATTTAGATAATTCATTCCATCAGTTTCAGGAGTTTATAGTTTTGCACGAAGGGAGCTTGGATTCAGACATATGATCGGTATTGTGTGCGTGCGTGCGTGCGTGTGCGCGCGTGTGTGTGGTTATGTCACGAAACCGTGACAATCTTTAGGACAGACACCAAGCTCATCGCGACGCGAACGTGGCATAGCGACATTAGCAGTGCCGCCATAGTTTCAGACTTATTTTTTACTGAAAATCATTGAATATAAAAAATAAAAGATATCATAAATCTAAGGTTAAGGTACGTTTACAGGTAAAGTTGATTAAGTTATTAAATGTTGCCATCCCTATTTAAAAATGTGAAAATGTCGTGGTTTCGTGAGAGAGAGAGAGAGAGAGAGAGGAGAGAGAGAGAGAGAGAGAGAGAAGAGAGAGAGAGAGAGAGAGAGCCCGAAATATTTAAAAACTTAAAGACTTGAAATAAAAGAGAGGACATTATTCGTTCGTCATTTACAAAATCGATAGACCGAATCGCGTTAATAAATGTTAATAATCCACACCTATCTATCTATCTATTTATGTACCCATAGAAAATTTGACTTCAATCAGTGTCAACGTACCCACGCAAAATTGCACACGCAGTTTGCGGAACAAAGTATTATCTATCTATATATCTATCTGTGTGTGTGTGTGTGTGTGTGTGTGTGTGTGTGTGTGTGTGTGTGTGTAATAGCAAGGCTTCACTGCAGGATTTTTGACTGTGATGAGCGATTCGTGTGAAACTGGAAACGAATTATTCGAAAGTTCACGAAATTAAACCAGATTTCCATCGTAAAATGGAAAACCACGAAACTTACACACACACACACACACACATACACGAACACATGTACATATATGTGTACGTCGGAAGACAGACCTACCTGAATGTAGACTACAATAACATACTAATAATTTATTGTTGAACTTACTTACGATACATTACACACACACACACACACACACACACATACATATATATATATATATGAATTGGCGAATGTGGGAATTTCTGGGGAAGAAAATGAAAACAAGATTTTTAAAAGTATTTCGTCATACAATGGGTGGGTGGGTGGATTGAGAAAGAAGGATAACGTGCATAAAATTCAAGGTGGAATGAAAGAAACAGCGCTTCCTGCAGCCGATATATGAAATATATATACAATATTTTATATTATACATGGCCTATATAATGTACGATGAAGATTCACACGAAGGAATTATATATATATATATTTAAACACGTGTCACCTATATTGGGTGGTGTTCTCAGAAATGACGTTACATATATATTTTGGGGAACACCACCTCTTTGGGGATCACCCTGTATATATATATATATATATATACACACACACTTCATAATTTCTAAGTTGAGTATTTTTTATTTTTTTTTAATAAAAATAAAAAATAATTTTAAGACCAATCATTAATTTATTTTTTATTTTTATTTTTTTAAATTGTCATTGGTTTTAAGGTCGAGGACCGGAAATGCTCTTCACAGCAACAAACGTTAACCATTTAAGTACAAATATATATATATAGGGTGTCCCAGAAGTCTTGCCTCAAAGACTAATATACTGTATGTTGTATATTATAGAGCAGAACTTCTGGGACACCCTATATATTAAAAGTAATTATGTATATACTGAACCAAAAAATACATACGGCATTTTTCAAACATGAGATACGCAAATATAAGCTTTAACAATATATATACACACACAAAAGTAATTATATATATATATATATATATATATATATATATACACACACGGTGAGTAAAAAGTCTGGAAACATTGGAATATATATTTGCATTGAAAAGCATAGTTCCTATGTTTCCAGAGTTTTGACTCACCCTGTATATATATATATATATATATATATATATATATATATATATATATATATATATATATATACTGTATATAACTGCATGATTCTTAGATCTGTTTCATTTTCTGCTGTACTTAAAGACGTTAGTAAGTAATGAAACAATCTAAAACTGTACTTAAAATTGTTCTTAACTGGATCTGTTTCATTATGTGTTTGTTTTAAATACAGAACATTGAAGAGATCTTAGAATCATGGAAATATATATATATATATATATATATATATATATATAATATATATATATATATATATATATATATATAATTACATTTTCTGCTTTCTTAAATTTCCAATATTGCAAAGAAAAATAAATCATCGTATTTTACTTTTTTTCCATTTAGGAGAACAGGGACAGTCCAAAATAGAGGCACAATTTCCTAGCCAAAACGATTCGAAACTTAGCAATGAATAAGAAAAGTTGGAGATTGAAAAAACAAAAAAAAAGAAGGTAGTATGGGGTGCTTTTAAATTTAAAATTAAGCTATATATATATATATATATATATAACATTAGTATGGATGAAATTCAGAAAGACTCGGCGTAAAGCAAAAATATAAAAAAAAATCAACCCAAAACATCAAAATTTCAAACCAAACCACAAAGTTGTACCACAACACATTTTTCCAACGACTCGATAAAATTATGTTTCACAGGTAACCTATTCGAACTCGTGTAATGCATTCAAACCCCATCAAATAATAAAAGTTTGTCGAATCAAAGAACGTTAAATGATAATACGACTCAAAACTATTTTTTTTAAAAAAAGTTTCCAACACCCACAACATATATACCGGAAATGAAGTCACTAACACATCCTACTTCCATGAGCTCTCGCTCAACACTGATTATTGTATACTGCTGAGTGCTGGCACTCCAAAGTCTAAATTTTCCAGGACACAGACAGTCAGATAGACAAACACACGGAATACAGACAGACGGGCAGTTACGTCTGTGTGTGTGTGTGTGTGTGTGTGTAAATAAATGAGGGGGTTAATCTTAACGTTTCCAGAAAACGGAGGTAGATTTTATATAAAGTTTCTCTTGATATATACAGATATATATATGTATATTAGTCTCGCTGGAATCTTGCGCATTATGGAAACTTCTGAAATGCATTAGAAGTTCATTGAAGAAAATGAGATTGTATTATAATGGGAACAGATTTTGTTGGCTTAATTTAACAAAGTTATTTAATTTAAAAAAAAAAAGAAGTTTTTGAAGTACGTAATAGAATTCCAATGAGGTTCAATATAACTTCTATTCTTCTTTTGAAACTTGCAATGCTCCGACGTAATCCATAAATAAAATCTGAATGGATAAATGGATGACCTAGATATTGGGTCGCATTGTTTATTTGACGCTGGACTAAGTTGGTGTGTTAAAAACTAATAGAAAACTATATATTACCGTTTTTATTTATAAATAAAACGTAATTTTGTATTGAAATTCGTAAATAAAGTGTCACGTTTTATTTCGGAGTACATTTTATGTACCATTTTGTTGCCATACGGATTAAACTTATTTACAACGTACCGTAAGAGAGAGAGAGAGAGAGAGAATGACGTGGTTTTAATTATGTAAAATAATATATGTAAATCAAAACGTAAAGTTATAACATCTGTTTTGTATACAAATTACCATTCAAATGTTTAATTAAACTATAACTCTTATTATTTGTAAAACAAACAAACACAAAGTATGCCAAGCGGAAGATAAAAAAAAAAAAAATAGTGAACTGCAGTCACTTGGGTATTCTTAATGCCAATCAATACTAGAGAGTTAATAAAAAGATCGACGCATGGAGGTGTTCCCGATTTGAAGAAGGGATTGACGATGTTTATGCCCGAATTGTTCAGACTTTACAAGCCCGTGAAGTCATAATGCAAAGCAATAAATTCCGTAATTTTGAGATGAAAGAAAAATCAAAGATATTTTGGATTTGTGTGGCATCTCGGCGGCAATTTTACACATAAAAAAGCGCAATATCGATTTCATATGTATATCACTATATATGATAAGCACTCGTAATATACAGGGTTGCCATAAAGTCTCGAAACATAGGATATAGTAAGATAATTTGTTTTCTCCGTTGCAGATAACCTACAGTTCTGAGAAAAATGTCCTCCTTCCAGACTTTATGGCAACCCTGTATATACTAATTTCATATATCTACAAATGGTATGCAGGTTCTTCGCTTTAATGGACAGGAAGTTTCTATTCAAACTTGCGTAACATAAAGAAGACCATCCAGTACATTCATATATATAAATAAGAACACCTGGTGTTTATATATATATATTTATATATATTTTCGTTGACTACGAATCTACTGGCCCCGAATTCGATTCCCGGCGATGGCAGACGGGTCTCAGCTAATCTAGCTGTTCATCTTTCCATAAAACAAAAAATAAAATGGTTGATTGATAAATGGGTACCGTGAGTAGCCCAGCGGTTAGGACGCTAGGCTGCTGATCGGGAGGTCGTGAGATCGAGTCCGGGTGAGGACTTCGTGATTTCCGAACACCCGTGTCGTGTCGTGGTTCGGATCCCACGTTAAGCTGTAGGTTTAAAGTGAGGACACAAGCTTGACCTTCGTCAGAACGAACGATTCGGGCGGAAGGAAGAAGGAAAACCAAGGTTTATATATATATATATATATTAATATATATATATATATACACACACACACACAAGTAGTCTATTCCATTTTCCTCGAAATGAAAAAATCATCGAAGGAAAATATCGCCCAATGTTCAAATTATAAAAAATTAACCTATCTTAACAGGTAGGTTAGGTTAAATTAGGATAGGTATAGATGGGTTAGTTTAGGTTAACTTTGAATAGGTTGAGTTGTAAGTTGAATTAGATTTCGACACTTTGGTCCTTCTTGACGATTCTCCATTCGATAATAATCTTCCGTTTCGACATTTTGTCGACGGGGAATTTCATCAATACTATAACCTAACCTAACTTAATACACCCCTTAAAAACCATGTCACGTCGACGACAAATCATAGCCAGGGGTTTCACACAACTTCCTACATTCGAGGATTGTAAATACTGTACTAATTAAGAGGTTTCGGATAGTTTCGGATATCAATTCAGCAGATGGTACGAGCGCGCGCCTGTCCTAATCCAGAAACTAATGGAAGTAAGAATCGATCACTATGTAATTAGGTTACGAAGCTGCTATATAACTGGGAGGAACCTCACTGAACCAAGTCATGCGTCTCTTCGAGGAGATATGACTTGTAATACGATGACAGTTTAGCCTAATAATTGAAGTGTAAACTTAATTGACACAGTTCATGCATAAAATGAAGTTGTATAATATGATGCAGTATATTTATTTATTTATTTATTTATTTATTAGCCTGTAAATCTGTAAATAATCTCAGTTCAAGATCTAAGGAATGCTTACATAAAACCCGTACTCTCCCAGATTCAAGGTCAAGATCCTCATCTGCATTAAACCTCGAACGGTGAGGATGGGGGTGAAGGAGAGCTGATAGATCGATAGGATTGACGCAGTTTTATCGGGCCGCTATTTGGCCCTGTTGTGACCCGTGGTCCTTGGTACTAACAAAACCGAAATGCATGACCCGACATTGACCCGTCATTCTGTATACCGTATATATATATATATATATATAGGTGCTGGTTAAGTGTGCGGTCTACCTAGCTTTTAGTTAGCCTTATAAGGCTAACTAATGAAACTATCACGACTTAACCTAACCAATCGTCAAGGGCGTACAGTTGACCTAACGATTGGTTAGGTTAAGTCGTGATATTTTCGTTAGTTAGCCTTATAAGGCTAACTAAAAGCTAGGTAGACCGCACACTTAACCAGCACCATATATATAATCACAAAAATGCGGCCACCTTTTCGCCAGACCAACAAAACCACAATTCCAAGGTTAACTAAATGAAACAGGAATCATATTAAAATCTTTGTATTGTCCTTAAAATGAAAGGTAGTTTATTCAAATCGAAAGAGTAGTCTTTATACAAATTCAACCTGAACAATAGTTGTTAAAAAATAAAGTTAACAAAGTGAGTAAGTAATTAGAGACTTAGCTGAACATTAAGGAAGTTTGCACTGAACAAAAACAAACTGAAAACATTAACATAGCGAATGTTCACTTTTTTTTCTATTATTATCAATGACCAATTGTAGTAGCCTCGCGCATCACAAGCGAACGGCGAAGAAATCGTGTCTTGAGGTTGCTTATTCCATGCTGTTAAAATGCACTCTCGAAGTTGACTGACACCTTGTATATTTTGTCTGTCAACTTTGCAACTAAATGTCCTTATATAAAACAGTTCATTGGATTCAAATCTATTTGGTGACCAATCTTCTGGCACGATAAAATTGGGATATTGTTTCTTGCAAGTACACAATGGTGTGAATAGTATGAATTTAGCAGTTTTTTCTACTTTTCGTATTTAATTTTATTTCTTAACAACTATTGTTCAAGTGGAATTTGTAAAAAGACTACTCATCCGATTTAAACAAACTAACTCTCATTTTAAGGACAATATAAAGGATTTAATGTGATTTCTATTTCATTTAGTTATCCTTGGAGTGTGATTTTGTTGGCTCGGTCGGTAAAAAAGGTGGCCACTTTTTTGGAACACAATTTATATACTTCATATATACACTCGTATTTACAAAGTGTATTATAAATACTTGTATGTTAATCATGAAATATTTTCTAAAATTTTTTAAGAAGCAAATTTAGTTTAAAATAGTGAAAAAGAATGAAAATAAATGCATAAATAAAAAATAATGCAAGTGACAGACTATTATATGAGCGTATCATGTCGCTGAAGGAAAGGTTACTTACTGATTACTTAAGTTAAGAAGAAATACGATATATCATAGAATATCGTAGAATATCGTAGAAATGATTCTAGAAGAGGCTTCACAGCCTGTAGATCTAGCTTTTTGTCGTGTGGGCGTATAATAGGTCCTGTGCACTCCAGCGTGTATCCAGAAGTTTCTCGAACGCTATTATCTCTGGTGCATTGACGATATGCTCTGGTATACTGTTCCAAATGTCAACAACTCTCTGCGTGAACGAATTTTTTCTGATATTCCGTGATGTTCTTTCCTTGTATATCTTAAACTGATGTCCTTGAGTTCTAGAGTAGTCTCTCATCCGGAAGAAGTCATTCGTCGTCACATCATATTTACCAGTTAATATCTTGTAGCATTCGATCATGTCTCCCCGTACACGTCTGTATGCTAGTGTTGATAATTCTAGCTCCCTTAATCTCTCTCCATATGACGGGTGATTCAACCCCGGAACCAATTTAGAGGCTCTTCGTTGCACATTTTCAATGGATTCATATGTTTCTTGAGACATGGAAACCAAACCTGATTCGCGTATTCCAAGTGAGGTCTAACCAGTGAAACAAACAGCGTCTTAAACATATCTTTATCCAAGTATTCGAATGTCCTCCTTATGAGTCCAATTATCCCGTTTGCTTTGTTAATCTTTTCCGCCATGTGTTTTTCAAAACTCAAATTACTGTCTATGATCACTACTATGTCCTTTTCGCTATCACTCTTGTCCATATAGTCCTTTTCGAGAAACATTTTATATCTCCTTTCTCCGAAATCCATCCTATCTTTTCCTATTTGCATATGCTTACACTTGTCCAGGTGAAACTTGAGTAACCATTTACTATATGATTATATGATGAAATTCATTACATTTCGTTTGGAAAACATGAAGCTACCCGGGCCTATTGAGATTAGCCAAAATTCACTATATTAATTCCTGATTTATTATTACTTTTTATTATAACCCTTAAATAGAATAATAATTTTATTCTAAACACTATTAAAAGAAGTAAGATTTGGAGTGCGATTCTGTACAATTGCCAGTAATAAAAACAAAAAAAGAGAGAGTTATCCATCATATTTACGTTTTTTATATTATTTACGTTTTCTATAGCTATTACATTGGTCATACTGTACCATAGTGTATATTACTCATAACGCTAGAAATTTCACATCGTGACATTATGACATATCCTAATTGTAAAAGGACAATTATAGTTACAATTTTTTAGTATTAAATTGTGTAATTAATTTGTACATTATATACACACAAAATTTTACCATCACTGTTAAAATATTGGTGAGAGATACATTTTTCTTTATTTACTATATTTATTATTTCAGAGAATAATGTCTACATATTTTCGAGCTAAATTAGAATTTGAATTATAATAATTATAATTTATTATATTGTAATAATTATTATAATAAATTAATTATTCATCTGGATAAACACACAGATAAATAAGTTCTTCACCTATTGATTAAAAGATGTACAGGGTGAGTCACGAAAAATGAAAATAAATGAAAAATTTTTGACGATTATTATCATGGATGTAAACAAAGACGATTATTATCATGGATGTAAACAAAGAGTAAACTGCATACAATGCCAAAACTGACAAAGTTTTTGTTTTATTTACTCTATTTAAATGCTCTAAATATGTGTCTATTTTCTCTACACTGAATCCTTCAATTCAGCAATCGACCTAGGCTTCGTTTTGTAGGCTTCTTTAACAAAGCCCCATACGAAGAAGTCTAAAGGTGATGAGTCCGGTGCAGAGGTCTGCACGGGCAAGGGTAGTACCGTAAGCCTGAGCTCGGTACGGGTTGGTTTGTTGAAAGCATGACGGACACTGGCCGGGTATGGGCTGAAAATATAGTGTTTGGTTACGAGCTTCAATTTTTTCAAATGTGTAGTGAATAATAAAAAAATAATAATAATTTAAAATATTTGTAAATTAAAAAAAAAATGATGCAAACATTAATTTTATAATTGCTGCTTGTCATAATACACGATTTCGATAGTCACGCACCGGCACCTATAATACAAAATAAATGGGCTAATGTTATAGGTCGGTGACAGTGACTGTCAAATACGGAGTGGGCCTCCAAAATAAAAAGAACATAACTCGCCGGACCGGGACAGACCCAAAACCCACGGATACTAGCCGGGCTAGTCTGGTGATCACTGTAAGGTGGCGAGGGGACATGGAAATTCGCTTCTGTGACTGATTAAGCGACCAGGAAACTTTTACTTCAGCTAGTTTAATTATTCGTTACATGCATGAGATGTTCTATCCTCCATCTTCCAACATTTCGGACAAACGATTACAAAGTTGGTAATCTTTTTCATCATTTTCACTGAGGGACTGCGCAACACTTGAATTGGATCTTTTCCATTTGGCGGAAGGCGGTTTTTTTTTAACCAAATTTTCACCAGTAATACTTTTTTGTGTGCTAAATACGAATCTAACATTCTTTTTTGAGAGAAATGAAAGGAAAATATCGAAAAAAAGATTTTAAATACGAACTACTTTATACGGCGTACGAAAGGGAAATATTTATTTGAAATCAGCTATATCCTTTAATATTTTTCTAAATATATCTTCGTTTTCATTACGCTTCCGCCAAATAAATTCGCATCATTTGTATAATTTAGGTTTCGGGGTACGGGGGCAGAGCCCCCGTAAAGATCACGCATCACAAATTGATCGGATCGGGTTATATTTTTTATTTTTGAATTTCCGACGCTAAAATGTCGTTCAATCGATCAATTTGTGATGCGTGATCTTTACGGGGGCTCCGCCCCCGTACCCCCGAGACCTAAATTATACAAATGATAATGTAATAACATATTCATGTTAGGTAGGTTAGGTTAGGTTAATTAATACCAAAATACATTTTCCTAGTAATATTTGAGGTGTTTTGCTTAGATTTTGACCTCCATTTCCCTTGAAAATGGGCCAAACTTCAAAGTACTATAGCTTTGTTGGATCTCATTTCCGACGGAAATGGAGGTCATATTTGAACAAATCACATCAAATAGTACTAGAAAAATGTATTTTGGTGTGTAAAATGACTGAGTTACTTAAAACACATAATTACCGAAAAAATTTCGCTGCATCTTCTTGATATAATATTCACAAAAATCCACTGTAAATTATAATTCACGTCCATGATTTACTCGTATTTCCAGAAACAATAATGAATCGCGCGGAATGCTTAATCATATCGAGTTGCCATAATTATTCTACAGATTTTGGAATAATTAAATTTATATAAACAAATAATTAATATTCATAAAATAATTAATATAATATAAATTAATAAATTATTATATAATACAATACTATAATTATATTATTGCAAAAATATATAGAATTTCGCAGTGTAAATAGTTCGTGCGCGGTATTAAAGTAGTTCGTATTTAAAATCTTTTTTTCGATATTTTCCTTTCATTTCTCTCAAAAAAGAGTGTTAGATTCGTATTTAGCACACAAAAAAGTATTACTGGTGAAAATTTGGTTAAAAAAAACCGCCTGCCGCCAAATGGAAAAGACCCCTTGAATTTTACATGGAAACAACCCTACATCTTAGAAGAGGGAAGGGAAAAACGGCAATAAAGTGGGAAACTAAAAGCTAGTAGGACTCGAACTCGGCGCTCCTACCAATTCCACCATCCAGAACCACTTCCAAAAACGGTTCATTTAGGCGAGGCCAATATTTACGCTGTTTGACCATGTTTCATTCAACTCCCTCACGTTTGTACATCATGTAATTCCCACCCCATTATCATCTTTCAAAGTTCTCCGCACTAATGAGCGACTTGCTCCTATTTCGCCAGAGTTCGAAGCTCAGTGGGTAACACCGTTTCCCTATAAATCAAGTAAAGACACTGAGGCCAAGGGTTCGAATCCCGATGATGCTGGTAATAATATCAGAGGAGTTAGAACAATGGATCGCATTAGTTGGCCTGAGCATTGTGCCAGTTTCTGGCCCTCCGCAATAATTATTATTACTCCTGTTTCAGCTGACAGCCATCTCGTTTGCTTTACGCGGACTGTTTTGGATATTTTGAATAGTTTGTAGAACGTGTACAGTTAGTCTAGGTTCGGAATGCCCCTCATTAACAAGGAACTAGTATTTTTAAATTTCTTTACCAATACTATTATTGCTTTGTAAACAGATAGGAGGAAACTGTAGACACCAATCGACCAGGGAAGTACTCCGAGGAGAACGTTAGGCAGGAGACAGGGAGGGCTGTAACTCCCATTTCTCCTGTCACTGTCCTCCTTAGCTAAGCTATTTCCGTGTCTGATCTACCTTGTGAATAGTCCAGCATGCTCTCAAACACGTACTTCTCCCTCTATTCTTCGCTAAACAATCTTTTCAAAATTTTAAAAAAATGGCATTGCGGCCTCTGAGACCTTGATTTCGGCTCTCCACTTCTTATATGGGGGGGGGGAGGCATTTTCGAGGGCACTTACCCTTGGCCCCTCCTTCATGCATACGACAATCTGTGAATTTTTTGTGAAAAGATTTTCCAGTCTTTGGTACCTTCGTTTCAAGAGAAGCATATATGTAAAAATACGCTGCTCTATAGTAAACTGATCCTTTGCTCTATGTAAAGTAATCCTTCGCTCATGAGACTCGTAAAATACATGACATGTTAATTGTACAAAAATGTAAAAACTATCGCGGCTATCTAATTCCAGTACAAGAAATTTTATGAGGCCGTAAAATATTCCTCGTTTCCACGGTCTAAAACGGTGAATACTGACAACTGCTCCTGAATTATAGCTAGGTGCAAAGACGGAGTTATATTGGATAATCAATATAAAACTTTCGCTAGAGAGTTTTGTATGTACATTATAAAAACTAAATATTGTTTTTCGATTAGCTATGGTCGATGTGACCAAGAAAGAAGATAGTGAAGAAGAGAAACTGGAACAGACGAAGAAATGGGAAAGAAATAGAGAAAGAGTGGAACAGACGAAGAAATGGGAAAGAAATAGAGAAAGAGTGGAACAGAAACGAGAGCGTGAGTAGAAGAAGACAGGTGCCCGGGCTCAACCTGGCACGCGCAGGCGTTAAGAGCAGGCTCTTTTGTAGATTTGGGGATCCGAACCCCGAGGCCTACTAACCTCACAAGGAGGAAGCAGGCCCCCTAAAAAAGTGACAACAGATGCCGATAACAGAACCACCGACACCCTTCTCGGAGGATGGAAGAGAAAAGATCTCTACCTCCAGCGAGGCCACACGACAATCGACCAATCTATCGATTAGCTATGAAAACGGGGAGATATAAATAGATAATATTTTTTGGCTTAAGGCACCCTAATGCCATCCGTTTTTCCTTCGCGGCACCCCGGAGAATTTTCGCCTTCCCAACATCTAGTTTCCCACCCGGCACTTCCAGTGGCGGCAGAACGTCAGCGCGCAAGGTGGGGCCAAGTAGGATTGTTTAACAATACTACCAGTCTACATTCACTAGATTACGTGAACATGCTAAAGTGGTACAGTTACAAACTTACAATTTACGAAATATGTTACATAACTCAAACACAAAGTAAATGTTTACTTACTTCTTACTTTGAAAAACTTGTTTTTCAAAGTTTAAAATACAAGAATACCTTCGCTGGCAAGGGGGGAGCCTGGCCCTCTCTCAATTTAAGAGCTCCCCCCACCCCACCAACTCGTTTCGCCGCCTATGCCCACCTCCCGACAACACCACGTAACTTCAAACTGAATGAACGCAATAGATCGAGAATGTTATATTTATTCCCTCAACTTCATTAACTTTTGAATTTTCAATTATTTATTTTGTCGTTTTCATACAGTTTCGCGGCACTCCGCGGTTGGGAAACGCCGATAAAGATAAAAATGAAAGATAAAATTCCATTTACAAGTTTAAAATAAAATAATAACTAAATGGAAAATTTGATAAAAGAGATAAATAGATTAAAAAAAAATTTAATTTCAATCGCAATGTGGTCTCGCTGAATTTAAACATTTAAAAAGACGTTGAAAATTTAGTTAAATTACTTCATTTGCGACGTAACTTTCGTATTTCGTAATTCAGATGTTTATATCCGTCTATTTCGGGGGGTTATTCACCTTATATATGTATATACAAGATGCCCATAAAGTATTCATAAGCATCATAGAAATAAATGGAGTTTCAGAACGTGTCAACTTTACATAATGTAAAGGGGAAAAGCAATACCATTATAAATAGATTAATTCAATAAATCTATTATTATTTATTGACTTTTATTATCATATCAAAAACTATGTAAAAACCGAAGGTATCTATTTATTTTTGCCAGCCATCTGTATATATATATACTGCGCGGTCATTGCAGTTAAATGTACATATTCACGATTTGCGAGGGTGCCCTCTCAAGGCATTGGTTTCTGCCCTATGTAGGAGAATTACAACTTCTGACTATCGTGGCTCCGTAGTGTAGTGGTTAGCACGTCTGACCGGCAATCGGAAGATCCTGGGTTCGATTCCCGGGCGGGTGCCTTATTTTTCATTTGTTTGTTATTTCTCTTCCTCGTGTGCAGAACACTCCTCTATACTTACGTCGTTTCTATAGGTTAATATACTGCGCGGTCATTGCAGTTAAATGTGTGTATATATATATATATATATATATATATAATTCTGCATAAAAAATGGAATACTGTGGAATACCGTCTCAAATGCCCTCATGACCTTGATAATACCTTTATGTTATACAACTTCATGAGGAATATCGAGTATCTGTGACGACATTATGATAAAAAAGACACTCTGTGTGGCAGTGTTGAAAAAAAAAATAGCCAAAACGTTATTAAATGGTGTAAAGTTATATTAATGCATAGCGACCCTACACTAACGCACTCGCCGTCTTTATGAAATGGGATTTCGGTCACGAAACCGAAAATTAAGTCGATGTTAAATGCGAAGCAAAAGAGAATACGACTATCCTGGTGCAAAGAAAGTGTTACATGGACTGCAAACGAGTGGCAAAAAGTGCTCTTTTTCAGACGAATCAAAATTTTGGGTGTCACTTGGTGACTGGGGTCCGCGAGTTTGGCGAAGAAAGTCTGAACTGCATCAGGAAAGCTGCCTGCAGCGATCGGTCAAATTTACAAGTTTATATATTATATATATATATATATATATTGCTTGTACCCTGTGGTGAATGGACGTGTTGTTTTGCTCTCTCTATTTAACACCCAAATTAGAAGGGAATAATCTACTCGGCGGTTTATTCTGTTTGCACCCGAAAGTGTATAAAGTATTAGTGAATCCGTGCATATAAATTATAAAGTGAAATTCATTAAAATTAAGAAAGTGCAATACAGTTTACATAATTTATCACCAATTTTAACGTATATATTCAAAACGAAATACGGTTGGCATTCGAGAAAGTTTGAAACAAAGCAGGAAAAAGGTCATAAAACGCAAAGGTCAGAAAACCCTCGAAATACCCTCGACCATCGAAAGGAAAGAAACAGAAATAAATAAAAATAAATAAATAAAGAATTTGTGTGGGTATTTCTTCTTACGCTAATTAAGGAATAGCATGGATATGGGTCCAAATTCTCACTTAATCTGTAATTTGTGCAATTTAGTAACAACGGAAAGCCTAGCGATTAGATGTGATTTCTCAACGATTAAACGACTTTAACTGCATGAATTGGAATGATAGGGAAATAACTCTTGTCTCGAACGCGAAACACGTCGTGGGGATCAAATTTCTATGTGGCGCATGTACACAGACCGTAAATTCTTTCGCGGTCTTTAAAGAAATGGAGATAGCAGACTCGAAAGTTACAAAAAAGAATGAAATAATGGGGACACATGGTCCGAAATGGTCCCAACGAAAAACAGGGTGGATGAGAGAGAAGACGAAATAACGAATAACAGCATAATAACGAACAACAATTTAATAACAAATAACGATATAAACAATATAATACGGAAGGAAGACATAGATGAAAGGAAAGAAATAAGTAAAAGTGGCGAAGTAGACAAACGGTCCAACGAGCGAAATGATAAAAAGATAATAACTAAAAACGTAGAAAATAAACAGCCAAAGAAAAATAATGATAATGCCAAAACTAAGAACTTGGAAAATAATAAGAAAGAAAGCAGAAGCGTAGAAAATATCGTATGCAAATACTACGCGAAAGGAAACTGCAGATATCGGGATGGGCAATGCATATATGCACATCCCACATTATGCAAAATGCATTACACAAGTGGATACTGCAAGTTTGATAAGAAATGCATGTTCCACCATCTTACGGTCTGCAACACTTATGAAAGATATGGGAGTTGCAAATACGAAAAAAAATGCCGATACCACCACCCTCAAAGGAACGCAACGAGGGAACAGAAAAAACGAACATCAAAGAAGAGTGGAAATTTTTTAGACGCAGCCAACACATTTCAGCTGCTAAATACTCTCCAGCAATTACAAAACCAGCTGACAAATATAAATATAGAAATCCGAGAGCCGGACAGAAGGTACGAACAAAGGCACTTCATGCGTTATCGGGACAACAGGTACCGACAAAGATAAAAAGAGGTAAATTCTCGGAGGACCACAAGGCAACGAAACCGGCACCCCCATTGGAAAACAAATCGGAACCACCTGTATGCGAAAAAGAAAGAAAAAAAAAAAATAATCCTAGCCAACATACAGGGCCTTAAATCAAACCATTCCACGAACAAAGTTGTATACCTGAAAGGACTCATGCAAGAAGCCGGAGCAGACTTTGCATGCCTCACGGAAACTCATCTAAAGGACTGCCAGGCGAACTGTGAAAATTGTGAGTCCTGTATTGACAAAAAAGAAATACAAATTGACAACTATAACATCCTCCGAGCCGACAGAACAGTGAGACGTAAAGGAGGATGTGCTATTTACACACGCGAAAGGCACATAGCAGAAATGGCTATAAGTACCTCAAACAACTACGTAGAATGTGTAGCAGCAAAAATTGAAAAATTAAATATGGTACTAATTGTAATGTACAGACCCCCAAACACGCCAACCTCAAAATTTTCAGATTCCATTACAGAGGTAAGAAACTTAGTAAAAGATCTACACTCTCCAACCCCAAATATTTTTCTCTGTGGTGATTTTAATTTCCCATCATGAAATATAAAAGGATAGGAAAAAATATATGTATACACCAGGACAAGGGGGGCACACGAGAAGACCAGGAGCAGGTAAAAATGCTACTTGCTCTATCTGATGAATTCACTTTAACACAAGAAATAACAGAAAACACAAGCAAAAACAACTGCCTAGATTTGGTATTCACAAACAACAGTAATCTAATGGCTAATGTAGAAATATCCCCAACTATGATATCAGACCACAACATCATTGAAATAACAATTAATATGAAGGTAACAGGAAAAGAAAGAACACGCACAACAGAAAGAAGGAAATTCGAAATTTTTAATTTTCACTGCAAAGCTATAAACTGGGAAGATGTTACATCCAGCATGGAAGTATTAGATTGGAAAACCATTTTCGAGGCCAAGACTACGGAAGAGATGCTAATGACGTTAGAGGAGAAGACGTTATAAATTGTGGAAAAACATGTCCCAAAGATACAACAAAGAGGAAAGAGAAGCAGGTACGAAAGACAAAAGAGGGCATTGTTCCGAAAGAGAAAAAGAGTGACTGCAAAATTAAATAATTGTAAAGATAACAACATCAGAAAAATAGTAAATGATAAACTACAAAGTATCGATGTCGTCATACAGGAACTAATCGAGAAGCATACAGAAAAAGAAGAGGATGACGCTATAGAAGCGATAAAGGATAACTCAAAGTACTTCTAGAATTTCGCAAAAAGAAAGTCGAAAAACCATGCGACTATCGGACCTTTAAAAAATGAGAAGAGTGATTTATCTGATGATTTAACAGAAGTATTTGAAATATTAAAAGCTCAGTATGAATCATCTTTCAGTATCCCAAAAACTGACAAATTGATATGCGATAGAAACGCGTTCTTTGAAGAAGAACCACAAGGGGAAAGTATAACGGATTTCGACTTTACGACGGATGATATTACACAAGCCATAGGGAAACTAAAAACACACTCAGCGGCAGGACCGGATAAATGGAATGCCACACTGATCAAAAACTGCAAGAATGCAATCGCTGAGCCCCTATACTGGATATGGAGACGATCATTAGACACGGGAGAAATACCGGGCATCCTGAAGAGCGCGAACATAGTCCCAATATATAAAGGAGGAGATCGATCCGAGGCCAAAAACTATAGGCCAGTGTCGCTTACATCTCATCTCACTAAAATATTTGAAAGAATAGTTAGACAGAAAATCTATGACTTTTTGGAAACTCAGAAAAAATTCAATGATAACCAACACGGGTTTCGGTCAGGCAGATCATGCCTATCACAACTAATGGAACACTACAACAACATTATTGATTCACTTGAAAGTAATGAAAACTATGATGTACTATACACAGACTTTGCTAAAGCGTTCGACAAGTGTGACCACGGAATCATAATACATAAACTGAAATATATGGGAATAACAGGAAAAGTAGGGAAATGGATATATAATTTCCTTAGTGAGCGGAGGCAAGTCGTTACAGTACAAGGAGTATCTTCATCAGAATCAGAGGTCCTCAGCTCAGTACCACAAGGAACAGTATTAGCTCCACTACTCTTCATAATCATGCTAACTGACATAGATGAGGACGTTACCAGAGACAGCACAGTAACATCCTTTGCGGATGACACAAAGATCAGTAGAAAAATAAGAAACCCAGAAGACATAGGATCTCTACAAACCGACATAAACAAAATCTACAAGTGGACGGAAGACAACAATATGAAGTTTAACACCGAGAAATTTCAGCTATTACGGTACGGAAAAAGAGAAGACCTAAAGTCCATGGAATATTATACCCCAAATGGACAGGAAATTCAGAGAAATTCCAGAGCAAAAGATTTAGGGGTTGTAATGACAGATGATGCGAAATTTGAAACACAAAATAAGATAGCAGTAAACAGAGCAAAGAGAATAACGGGTCAGATATTGAGAACCTTTAAACGAAGGGATAGGAATGTAATGATTCCTCTACTGAAAACCCTGATAATACCCAAATTGGAATACTGCTCGGTCCTAACATCCCCATATAAAAAAGAAGACATTAGACAGCTGGAGGGGATCCAAAGAAGCTTCACAGCCAAGATCAATGGGTGCAAAGAACTAAATTACTGGGAAAGGTTACGAGAACTAGACCTATATTCACTGGAAAGGAGAGAGAGATACACCATTATTTACACTTGGAAAATAATGGAGAAACTAGTCCCTAATCTTACTCTGAATCCCATAACTCCCCAAACAACGGTGGAAAGTAGAAGCGGTAGACTGTGTCGTATTCCCAAATTGAAGGCGAGACAGGGAACATCCTTAACCCTGAAAGAAAATAGTTTTGTAGTGAGAGGACCAAAACTGTTTAATCAGTTGCCCAAAGACCTAAGAAACACGAAGGGAGTTGCAGTGGAAATCTTCAAAAGAAGACTAGACGCCTGGCTCAGAACAATCCCCGATGAGCCGGGCGTACCTGGCTATGTGAGGTGGAGAGCGCAAGAATCCAACTCACTACTTCACCAGGCCAACTCGAGAGGAGGGGCGACAAGCTTGACCTTCGCGAAATGAGAAATCATCGCGCGGAACCTTTGTAAGGTTGTAAGGTAAGGATATATATATATATATATATATATATATATATATATATATATATATATATATATATATATATATATAAAATGATCACTGCAAATTCGGTAGAAACTGCAAATTCTACCATCCGAACATTTTGCAAAACCTACGCGACATATGGCACCTGCCAGTACGGGAGAAAATGCTACTACCATCAAGTCCATCATCTCCCGACAAGTTCAAAGGATAAAGGACAAGTTTCAAATGACAACAGGAGGAATGTGAGAGAAAAAATATGCACACAAATAGCAACAAATTTCAACATGTCGGACACAATACGACTGCTAAGTCTTATACAGCATATACAGCTGAGCCTGACCGCTTCGTGACAAGAAGCTACCTACAAAACAAGCGAAACCAAAGGACAACGAACTTAAAATGCACAAGGGGCAATGCAAAACAAAGAACACAAACACTGTCCTGGCAAATACTCAAGGAATAAAACCGAACAATTCACTAAACAAAGTTTCGTACCTGAAAGGATTTATGGATGAAACAAGAGCGGACATCGCATGCCTCACAGAAACACACCTTAAAGATTGCCAAGGAAACTACGATAACTGCGAACACTGTATCGATAAGAAAGAATTGCGTATCGATGGATTCAACTTACTAAGAGCGGAGAGAACAGTGAGACGTAAAGGTGGTTGTGCTATTTTATATACATGAGAGGCATACGACAGAGACGGTAATAAGTAAATCCAACAGTTTCGTGGAAACCCTTGCAGTGAAAATAGAGAAACTAAACGTGGTACTGATAGTTAGTTATCTATAGACCTCCAAACTCTCCAAATGAAAAATTTTCGGATGCCATTGATGATATCAGAACCCTAATAAAGTCCGCAAACTCTCCATCCCCTAATATAATACTCTGCGGCGATTTTAATTTCCCATTTATAAAATACAAAAAGGTGGGTAGAAATATATTTATACAGCAAGATAAGGGGGGGCACAAGAGAGGACCAGGAGCAAGCAAAAATGCTGATGGCTCTCACAAACGAGTTTATGCTGACACAGGAGATAACAAAATACCAGAAAAAAATAACTGCTTAGATCTGGTATTCACGAATAACACGAACTTGATTGCCGATATAAAAATAACCCTAACTATTATCTCAGACCACAACATAATCGCGTTATCAACAAATATGGCGATAACATTAAAAGACAATACACATACGGAAGGAAGAAGCAAATTTGGGGCTTTTAACTGAAACTCCAAGACCATAAATTGAGAAGAAATCAGATCACACATGTCTCAAGTAGAGTGGAGAACAGTTTTAGAGAATAAAACAACTGAGGAAATGCTAACAAACTTGAAAGAAAAGACGCTGAGAATTTTAGAAAAATATGCTCCGAAAGCACAGCCAAACGGAAAGAGGAACACTGGGTAGAGAGGCAAAAGAGAAGAATATTCCACAAAAGAAAGAGAGTAGCGACGAAGTTAGCTAATTGCGGAGACAACAATGCCAGGAAAGTAATATAAGAAAAACTGGAGAGTATCAATATGGAAATACAAACCCTGATTAAGGGCCATACAGAGAGGGATGAGGAAAAGGCAGTAGAAGCAATAAAGGAAAATCCAAAATACTTCTACAGCTATGCTAAAAAGAAAAAAAAAACGCGCGCCACTATCGGGCCCTTAAGGAAAGGAAATAATGAACTAACAGACGATCTAAAAGAAATATTTGAAACATTAAGAGCCCAGTATGAATCGGTCTTCAGTACCCCAAAAAGTGACAAAGCGATACTTGACAGAGATGCATTCTTCGAAGAGAAATTACAAGAATGTATATTATACTTTGATTTTACCCGGAAGAAGTAGCGAGAGTTATAGGACAAATGAAATCACATTCAGCTGCAGCTCCAGACAAATGGAACGCAATATTGATTAAAAACTGTAAAAATGAAATAGCTACACCCTTATACTGGATATGGAGAAGATCCCTAGATACTGGGGAAATACCGAGCATCTTGAAAAGGTCGAACATCGTCTATATATAAAGGCGGGGATAGATCTCAAGCAAAGAACTATTATAGACCAGTGTCATTCACGTCCCACCCCACCAAAATATTTGAAAGAATAGTCAGAGAGAAAATCTATGACTTCTTGGAGACACTAGAAAGGTTCAACGAAAATCAACATGGATTCCGATCAGGAAGGTTATGCCCATCACAACTTATAGAGCATTATAACAATATCCTAGATGCACTTGAAGGCAATGAAAACTATGATGTCATATAGATGGATTTTGCTAAAGCTTTCGAAGGATGTGATCATGGTATAATAGCACATAAAATGAAACGTATGGGAATAACAGGCAAAGTGGGAAAATGGATCTATAACTTCCTTAGAGGACGTCTACAGGTCGTCAAAATTCAAGGTGTACCATCATCAGAATCAGAAGTACGCAGCTCAGTACCACTCTTGTTCATTATCATGCTAACAGACATAGACAGTGGAGTAAACAGCACCAGTATAGCAACATCCTTTGTGGACGATATAAGGATCAGCAGAAAAATCAGCGATGCAAATGAAGTGAAGGCCTTGCAGATGGACACGAACAAAATATACAAATGGTCAGAAGACAACAATATGACATTTAACACCAAGAAATTTCAGTTCTTGAGAAATGAGAACTTAGACTGCATATTATGCTCCAGATAGACAGGAAATTCAGAGAAGCACGAAAGGGTCGACTTGGGGGTAGTAGTGACCGATGATGCCAAATTTGAGACAAAATCAGATAGCAACAAACAAAGCAAAAAGAGTCGCGGGACAGGCACTTAGAACGTTCAAAAGGAGGGACAAGACAGTAATGATTCCCCTGATGAGAACGCTGATCATATCAAAACTTGAATACTGCTCAGTTTTGATGTCCCCATATAAAAAGAAGAAATTAATAAACTAGAAGAAACGCAGAGACATTTCACAGCTAAGATTGATGGCTGCAAAGAACTCAACTACTGGGAAAGACTACGTAAACTAAATCTGTACTCCCTGGAAAGAAGGAGAGAGAGGTACACCATAATCTATATGTGGAAAATTATCAAAAAACTGGTACCAAACCTCAAACTAAACCCAATTACCATCCAAACAACGCTGGAAAATAGAAAAGGCAGAATGTGTAGTGTTCCCAAATTAAAGGCCCGACAAGGGACCTCCTCAACACTGAAAAAAAATGGAAAATAACTTGGTTGTCAGGGGGCCAAGACTTTTTAACCATCTTCCAAAGGACCTCAGAAACATTACAAGGATCAAAAGTTGAAGTACCAGATGAGCCGGGTATACCTGGCTATGTGCGGTGGAGAGCAACTCGCTCCTCCACCAAACCAGGCCTAGAGGCGGGGTCACCAGCTTGACCTTCGTGTGAAGAGAGCCCAACACACGGAACTTAAACGAGGTTACGAGCTATATATATACACACACACGAGTATATATAAATGGCATCCAAAATGGACATACCAAAACCAAGTGTTAATTATATATTTATTAGTTCAGATAGCAGCAAAATCCAATTTACATCATATTCTGAAGCGTTATAAGTTTTATTTAATTCAGTTATTAAATTTCTACATGTCTCCATCATTAGCTATAATTAGTGTTATTCTGCGTTCAATTTCTGAAAACACATTTTTCAACACAGGTTCAGGGATGGATATGAAAGCATCACGGATGCATCACAGAAGATCCCTTCGTTTGAAGCAAAAATGGGGTGGTGCTCCATCTTGTTGGAAGGTTGTTCTTTGCAACAAACAGGAAGTTCCTTACTGTGGAATAAAAAACTCCTCTAGCATATATATGATGCAAACCCACAGGGAAAAAGAAAAATGATTTCAAGGCCTTTCGTGTATTCAGATGTACACCTCGTCATTCCCTGACGAGGTGTACTTCTGAATATAAGAAAGACATTGGAATCATTTTTCTTTTTCCCTGTGGGTTTGCATCATTCAGTCATTTCACGTGTTTAATTGTGAAATTCATCCCATATATATATATATATGGGTGGTGTAGTGGTTAGCGTCGCTGACTACGAATCTATCGGCCCCGGGTTCGAGACCCAGTGACGGCAGCCGGCGCGCAGCAAAACCCAGCTCTTCATCCTTCCACACAATAAAGAAAGTGGTTGGTAGATAAATGGGTACGTTGGGTAGCCTAGTGGTTAAGACGCTGGGCTGCTGGTGGTGGGGCGTGGTTCGGATTCCACGTTGAACTGTAAGTCTAAGGTGGAGTGAAAAGCTTGACCTTCGTCAGAATGAACAATTCGGGCGGAAGCTAACCAAAGGTTATACGCAGAGTGTATATATATATATATATTATATATAGGGCCTACACACACACGAGGTGTGATCAAAAAGTTTGGTAAATAGTCCCGCAACTAATGAACGCGTGTCACTAGGTGATGTCAGTGTGTATGGCTGATGATGTCACCTTGGCCACTTGCGAGATGCCAACAAACACCATTCAACTACGCACCAGTGTGCCTTGTTATTGCTTTGTGTGAGGGCGTTTTTGTGGCGTCTGGCTATTTTGCAGAAAATGCGAAATTTGAGCAACGTGCAAACATCAAATTTGTTTTAAACTTGGTAAGACGGCTACAGAAACGCACGGAATGCTTGCAGCTGTCTACGGAGATGAAGTTGTTACAAACAAGACTGTTTGCAAGTGGTTTGGAAGGTTTCGAGAAGGAAATGAGTCTTTGGAAGATGATGAAAGAAGTGGTCATCCGTCCGTCTTGTTTGTAACAACTTCATCTCCGTAGACAGCTGCAAGCATTCCGTGCGTTTCTGTAGCCGTCTTACCAAGTTTAAAACAAAATTTGATGTTTGCACGTTGCTCAAATTTTGACATTTTCTGCAAAATCGCCAGACGCCACAAAAACGCCCTTACACAAAGCAATGACACGGCGCACTGGTGCGTAGTTGAATGGTGTTTGATGACATCTGGCAAGTGGCCAAGGTGACGTCATCAGCCATACACACTGACATCACCCAGTGACACGCGTTCATTAGTTACGGGACTATTTACCTTACCTTTTGATCACACCTCGTATATATATATATATATATATATATATAAAATCTTGTAAATCTGTCAAGTTCCGTGCGTTGGTCTCTCTTCACCCGAAGGTCAAGCTGGTGGCCGCACCTCTAGGCCTGGCCTGATGGAGGAGCGAATTGCTTTCTTGCGATCTCCATCGCACATACCAGGCACAGTCGGCTCATCTGGTGCCATGCCTTCTTTTGAAGATTTCAACTTTGACCCCTGTGACGTTCCTGAGGTCCTTTGAAAGCTGGTTAAAAGGTCTTGGCCCCCTTGACAACCAAGCTATTTTCCTTCAGTGTTGAGGGTGTCCCTTGTCGGGCCTTTAGTTTGGAAACGCTACACATTTTACCTTTCCTATTTTCCTGTGTTGTTCGGATATTAATTGCGTTTAGTTTGAGGTTAGGTACCAGTTTTTTCGATCATTTTCCATATGTAAATTATGGTGTATCTCTCTCTTCTTCTTCTTTCCAGCGAATACAGATTTAATTTATGTAGTCTTTCCCGGTAGTTGATTTCTTTGCAGCCATCAATCTTGGCTGTGAAGTTCTTATAGACTTCTAGTTTATTAATTTCTTCTTTTTTATATGTGGACGTCAAGACTGAGCAGTATTCAAGTTTTGGTATGATCAGTGTTTTCAGCAGGGGAATCATTACCTCCTCGTCCCTTCTTTTTGAAGTTTCTCAGTAGCTGTCCCGTAACATTTTTGCTTTGTTTATTGTCATCTGATTCTGTGTTTTAAATTTTGCATCATCGGTCATTATTATTCCTAAATCTTTTGCTTTCTTGCTTCTCTGAATTTGCTGTCTATCTGGGGCATAGTATGCTGTCTGTTTAAGTTCTTCATCTCTTCCAAATCTCAAGAGCTGAAATTTCTTAGTGTTAAAATTCATGTTATTGTCTTCTGACCACTTGTATATTTTGTTTGTGTCCCTCTGTAGGGCTTCCATCTCTTCTGCATTGCCGATTTTTCTGTTGATCTTTGTATCGTCAGCAAAGAATGTTACTATACTGTTGTCGTCCACTTCACTGTCTATGTCTGTCAACATGATAATGAATAGGAGTTGGGCTAATACTGCTGCTTGTGGAATTGAGCTGCGTGCTTCCGATTCTGATGATGATATACTTTGGATTTTTACGGCTTGCTGCCGTTCCCCGAGGAAGTTGTAGATCCATTTGCCCAATCTGCCTGTTATTCCCATGTGTTTCATTTTATTTTATATGCTATTATGTCATGATCGTAGTTGTCATTACTCTCAATTGCATCTATGATATTGTTATAGTGATCTATTAGTTGTGATAGGCACGATCTTCCTGATCGGAATCCGTGCTGATCTTATTGAATCTTTCCTGTGTCTCCAAACACTCCTATATTTTCTCCCTGACTATTCTTTCAAATATTTTGGTGAGATGTGATGTCAGTGCCACCGGTCTGTAGTTCTTTGCTTAAGACCTATCCCACCCTCCCGTTTATGTATAGGAGCAATGTTCGCTTATACTCGGTATTTCCCCCGTGTCAAGGGAATTTGAATTGAAATGAATAACCTTTATTAACAATAAAATAAATACATTGGTTTTACAATGACAAATAATTGTGAAGCTGGATTATTTATTTTATTCAATTTGCCCCTTCAGCATTAGGCTTTACTGGGCTCTGAATTAAAAATAAAACAGTTATTATTAATAATAATTTATAAATCATGAATAAGAATTATTAATTGGGGTATGTATTAATCTTAAAATATTATTATTATCGATATAAAACAAATAAAGTAATTACTGAAGGTATGATACCAGTACTATACATAGAAATCAATATTAGACACGAGAGATAAGAGATGAACAAACACAAGTAATGTGCCTTTAATCGGAGATTACACACGAGAAATGAATAAACAATAGTAACGTACATTTAATCCTAGATTTTCATTAGTATTCCATTATTAATCGAGATTTGAACTTGGTTTTAAACAAATTTACATACACAATATTTTTTATATCAGCATTTAAATCATTCCATAGTTTCAATCCAATGAAAATGGGTAATTTTTGAGACGAAGACAATCTAAATTGAGGTATAACATGTTCTGATTTATTTCTGGTCTGGTATGTATGGATTTCTTGATGAATTACAAAATATTTATTTACCCATATCCAATAAAGGGAGGTAGCTATTTCATTCT
The DNA here is from genome assembly GCA_023014485.1 of Bathynomus jamesi. Lineage (NCBI taxonomy): Eukaryota > Metazoa > Arthropoda > Malacostraca > Isopoda > Cirolanidae > Bathynomus > Bathynomus jamesi. Next base: position 874,257 of record JAJOZX010001009.1, read on the forward strand.
TACAGTTTTTAATCAACAAGGCATTCCATTTGTCCGGGCCTGCAGCCGAATGTGATTTCATTTGTCCTATAACTTCCGCTATATCTTCTGCAGTAAATTCAAAATTAGCTATACATTCTCCACTTATTTTTTCTTTAAAAAAAAGGTGTTTCTGTTAAGTATTGCTTCGTCTCTATTTTGGGTACTGAAAGCTGATTCATATTGAGCTCTCAATATTTCAGATATTTCTTTTAGATCAGTTTGGAGTTAGGTCAAAATGCGGAACAAGAGAAGCTATTGGTATTATGAGAATGATGAGAGAGAGAGAGAGAGTGCTGGAACATGATCAGGAAATGTTTGTTTGTTTGTTTTATTGACTTTGAAAAAGCTTTTGACAGAGTCCAATAGAAGAAACTAATGGAAATATTGAAGAATATTAATGTTGACTGGAGGGACCGTAGGCTGATAAAAAATCTATATCTTGGCCAGACTGTGAATGTTAGAGTTGCAGGAGAATCGGAGCCTGGATTGGTTGGGAGAGGGGTCAGGCAAGGATGCTCCCTGTCCCCCGTGTTATTTAACATCTATGCGGAAGCAATGATAATAGAAGCACTCTCAGATCTGGAAGAGGGAATCAGAGTGGGAGGTAAATTGGTCAAATCTGGAAGGTTTGCAGATGACAAGGCATTTGTTTGTAGTACTGAGGAAGGACTGAAAAGAATGGTCAATAGCTTGACAACAACGGCGGAAGAATTCGGAATGAGAATTAATGAGACCAAGACAAAGGTAATGAAAATTGCAAGAAGGAAAGGAGCACAAATGAACCTAACGATAGGAAATCGAACCTTAGAAGAAGCTGAGCGGTTTAAATATCTGGGAAGTTTATTAACCAACAATGGAGATTGCAATAAGGAAGTAAGATCTAGAATTGGTATGGGTAAGGTAGCTTTTGAGAGACAGAAAAGACTACTTATAGGTAAACTCAACTTGAAACTGAAGAAAAGGTTAGTAAAAAGCATGATATGGAGTGTGGTACTGTATGGAGCAGAAACATGGACAAACAACTGAAAAGAAACTCCTGGAAAGTTTTGAAATGTGGATTTGGAGAAGAATGCTAAAGATAAGCTGGAGGGAACACTAAAGTAATGAGGAAGTATTGCAACAGGCGAGGGAGACACGAAGACTCATTAAGGTGATAAGAGAAAGACAGAAGAAATGGATCGGACATGTGTTGAGAGGAGAAGGATTGTTGAAGGAGGTGATAGAGGGTAGATATGAAGCTAGAAGACCGAGGGGAAGGAAAAGGAAAGCAGTGCTGGATGATTTGAAGACAGACAGGAGCTACCATGAAAAGGATAGCTCAGGATAGAACAATTTGGCGGGACACATGAGTTAACCTGCCTGATAGGCAGAACACGATGGATGGATGGACCTTCCAATTTTACTTGTATCACGTTTTTGGTGTTGTCTGTACACTTAATTAACAAATCCACTGGCCCCGGCTTCGATCCCAAGAGAAAGCAGGCGGGGCGCAGCTCACCCAGCTGTTCATCCTTCCAGAAAAAATAGGTTGGTAGATAAATGGGTAGCCTGGGTGGCCCAGTGGTTAAGACGCTGGGCTGCTGATCGGAGGTCGTGAGATCGAAGTCCGGGCAAGGACTTTGTAATTTCTGACCACCCGTGGTGGTTCGTGATTCGGATTCCACGTTAAGCTGTAGGTCCAAGGTGGAGCAACAAGCTTGACCGTCGGAATGAACAATTTGGGCGGAAGCAAAAACTAAGATTAACCAAGGTGTGTGTGTATATATACACAGCACTCAGTTTTGACAAAAAATTAAATCAGATTTCAAACACTACAAGCATACATCTTGAAGTGTTAAAGTAGAAGAGGGATTTTTTTTTATTTTGTACGAGTTACCCACAAAAACTCATAGAAAGAAAATGGTATGTAGTTGTATCAACATGAATTTGTGACTTCATGAGAATGACAGAGCTGCAGCGTTTGAGAATTTTATTTAAAATTTAATTAGAATAAAATTTTCCTTTTATTTCTGTTGTATAAAATTTACAGTTTAAATTTAAATTCATAGTTAGAAAATTTTATTTTAACCTCTAAAATCGTTAAGAGTTAAGGCTCTTTTTACTTACCTTCTGAGCTTCAGATACAGTTTCAAATTGCCGAATTAACTTACCTGAAATGAGAGAATATTTCAATATTTCATATAAACGATATATTTAAACTATTAATTACTTCCACACTTAACTAACGAAAATAAACAGGTTCATACGATGTTGAAAAATGCATATAAGCTATCCATTACAATTAACCCTAATAGTAATACAGTATATAAAACTGAAAACAGATCAATGGAAAAAGTTATAATATATGTGTCACCCATTTCATTCACGTTTTCTTTCTTCAACGTTGTTTTCTTTCACTTTTCTAATTTTTAAGACTAACTTTAATTATCTTTGTATATAACTTTGATTCATATATATAACATATACAGTATATAACAATATATATATATATATATTAGTGGTGGACCGGATGTCAGTTTTTCAACATCTGCGGATGCGATTCTTTAATTTCAATATCCGCGGATGCGGATATTTAGTTAATCTATCAATATAATATAGAATTATGAATATATGACATAATTTTTCAAATTTCGTGATATTACTATTATGGCAGGTAATGTATAAGAATTAAAATTAATATTAATGTTTTCATTATGATAAAAATAACTTTCTCAAGAGTTTCAGCCACAGTGGCGTACGCACAGCGGCACAGGCAGTGTTTGTTGATTTAATGGTATTTATATTTTGAGGTTTATATATTTGTTTGTTCATTAATAATATTAATACTTTACATGAAATGTGCATGACTGCGCCTTATAAGCTAATTTAATTGTAAATTGCATAATTTATTAGAGGTAATATCCGCATAACATCCGCACAGAAGTGCGGATGCGGATGTTAAAAATGATGCGGATATCCGGTCCACCGCTAATATATATATATATATATATATACTATTATGAACTATCATTGTATTAATAATATTTGTCATATGGACTATAGTCTGCCAATAAACCTTTTCATTTCATTTATAATGTTATAATGTTATAATGTTACAGACCAACAAAGACCCTAGGATCCACTCGGTTGGTCTACTAACGTGTTCGTAATGTGTATGTCCCCGTGGTGGCGGAGGGGACCTACAATTTTACGTGGGTTCCGAACCACAAGAACAAAGAAATTTATGCAAAAACTGCCTTACATTGGCAACGACCAATTACAATATCGATTTAAAACTAATTAATTATCGATTTAAAACTAAAGATAGAATCTCTGGATCCAGAGGATCAAGTCATAATAGACTACTATCCACAAATATGTTACACTCTATATCTATTTATAATCAACATGCAAATATATCAGATCCAAAGAATCCAGTCAATTTCATTACGGTATCCATCAATACTAGTACCTTGCCAACGAAAAATAAGTCACGGTCCATGTCGATTGCGGACCAAGTCAAAATTTACATATACATTACAATATATATACTTAGGAGGAAAAGTGTAGGTGTGGCTGTAAAGACTGTACAGTAATGTAGAATGTGTGTGCACCCATTTTGGGTCTCCCATTTCAAGGTGTTTGTGGGGCAAGTGAAGATCATGAGTTTTTCAATACTTCTCAGTACTAAGGGGGGCACCGCTAGGCAGAGGAATCTCTTTAAATGGGGTGTGTAAGGACAGAGAGTATCCCCTAACCCAAGATGCTGCCTCCCTATATCCCACAACACTTGTGTTGAGCTGTGGGATCGATCACCACAAAGCCTTACTTTTACTACCTTAAACCTATACCCAATCTATCAACATATTTGTCTAATCGATTTTTAAACATGTTTATAGAAGTGCTACTAATTACTTCTACCGGCAAACTATTCCAGCTATTTACTATTCTATGCGTAAACAAGTTTTTGGCAACTGCTGTCTCGAACCTTCTACTTGTCAACTTACACCCGTTATTTCTAGTCCTATTATATTGAGATATTTCGAAAAAGCTATCTCTATCTACGTTATCGAACCCATTCATAATTTTGAAAACCTGGATTAGATCACCCCTTAGCCTCCTAGTCTCGAGTGTTGTCAATTTTAACTCCTTAAGCCTATCCTCGTACGACTTTGACCTAAGCGACGGAATCATCTTAGTAGCTCGTCTTTGAACTCTTTCGATTTTGTCTATATCTTTGCGCATATACGGATTCCAAAATTGGATCGCGTACTCCAAATGGGGTCTAACTAATGATTTATAAAGAGGAAGTATAATATCGTGCGATTTGTACTCAAAATTTCAAGCTATAAAACCTAACACTTTGTTCGCCTTATTGACCGCTGCTGTACTTTGTTTCGCTACTTTTAAATCACCAGTGACTATAACTCCTAAATCTTTTTCCTGCTCTACGCTTGTTAAATCTTTCCCTGACATACTATACGCAAAATTACCGTTACGCGAACCTATATGCAAAATTTTGCACTTATCAACGTTAAATCTCATTTGCCATGTGACTGACCAATCAACGATTTTATTCAGATCTTCCTGGATTTTACCTCTACCTTCGTCATTAATCGCCCTACCACCCAGCTTCGTGTCATCCGCAAACTTTGAAACTGTGCTGACTAGGCCGACATCTAAATCGTTAATATATATAAGAAAAAGCAAGGGGCCCAATACAGAACCCTGAGGAACGCCACTCGCTACATTAGCCCAACACGACTCCGCTCCATCAACGACCACCCTCTGTTTCCTACCTCGCAACCACTCTTCTAGCCAATTTATTACTACACCCCTGATTCCATGAGCCTTAGTTTTTTCAATGAGTCTTTTGTGCGGCACGGTGTCAAACGCTTTTTGAAAATCTAAATACACTACATCAACCGCCCTATGTCTATCGTAAACGTCAACCACGCTTTGGAAAAATTCTAAAAGATTAGTTAAGCAAGATTTGTTTCGCCTAAAACCGTGCTGGGTATTTCTAACTAGTTTATGCACTTCTAAGTGTTCGACTATACGATCCCTAATTATTGATTCCAGTAGCTTACCTACAACAGACGTTAAACTGATTGGCCTATAATTTCTCGCCGCACCTTTATCGCCTTTCTTAAAGATAGGTGTTACGTTTGCTAACTTGAAATTATCTGGTACGCACCCCTCAGAAGTAGACGCATTAAAAATCTTTGTTAGCGGCACAACAATGCTATCTTTTAATTCTTTTAGTTGTATGGGATATATGGAATCCGGACCCGGTGATTTACGCGTTTTCATTTTATCAATATAGCGCATTACTTCCCCTTCACTAACCACGATATTATCCAAAATATTACTATTATCAAAAGGTATTATGTCTATGACCGTAGGGATATTCGTTAGATCTTCTATAGTAAAAACTGACGTAAAAAATTCGTTTAGCAAGGTAGCCATTTCCTTGTTTTCAGAAACTAGATCTCCGTTTACATTTTTCAAAGGCCCCAAGACACTTTTTACTGGATTTCTATTATTGACGTATTGAAAGAATCGTAAAGAACGACGCTTGTATAGAAGACGTTCCGCGCAAGGTTACCTCATTTTTTCATTTGTTCGTTCTTCCTCCTCATCTTGCGCGGTAGGTCTTCTATACAAGCGTCGTTCTTTACGTTAATTATACTGCGTGTTCTTTGCAGTTGAAAATGTATATATGTGCGGCATGCGGGAGGTGCCCCCCTCGGGGGCCTACGAAAAAAAAATTTTTTTTTCAACAAAACTAGCAGATTTTCTGGCAGTTGTCATCTGACCTTGAAGTAGAGGTGTTTGTTTAGTTGTTTTCCACTTTATTTGTGTAGACTGTAGAGTAGACCTAGGGAGTGATATAGAGCTAGATCTCGGTGATGAAGTCATTGCTTTTTCCAAATACAGTATTTCTGAGGTGTCCCTCAAATCGGCAAAGCAGGTGCTACAATTTCTTTTGCAGCACATAATGACCGCGACTTTCCCAAACCTCTACATAGCTCTACGTATTGATTTATGCTTGTTGGGTACTAATTCCGAAGGAGAGAGATCATTTTCGACCGTACAGAGAGTCAAGAATTGTTATCGATCAACCCTGGAACAATCTCGCTTATCTGTACTAGCACTTATCTCGATTGAAAGTAATTTGGCTCGCAGTTTGGATTTTTCAGAGATTAGTAAGATGTTTTCCCAAAAGAAAACCAGAAAGATAAGGTCACTTAGGTTAAACCGTTAGATGTTTTTAATATCCGGCTTTTTGCTCGGTTTACGGTGCGCAATTTACTTTACGTTTGTTTGCTTTACAATTAACTTTACTGTGTACAATTTATATACAGGGTGTACATAAAGTCAGGATCTATTTTTGTGAAGCACTTGGAAATTATATGGAATTCAATCATAAAATGATGAAGTGGTAACATTTATTAAATAATTAAGAGTAGGATTCGACGTGACGCCCATCAGTATCCCTGCACAGCTGAAATCGTTCCGCAGCATTTCTAAACACATTCTGGAGCATTTGCGGGGTTTTGTTATCTGCAGCAGTTCGTATACGTAAGTTTTCAAGACTCGTAATCTTCGTCTGATAGACGTGCGATTTGATAAAGCCCCATGCAAAGAAATCTAAAGGGGTTCAATCTGGTGATCTCGCTGGCCAAGGTCTGTTGCTTCCGCGTCCGATCCAGCGATTTGGAAAACGTCCATTTAGATAATCCTGAACAATTTTGGCATAGTGACAAGGAGCACCATCATGTTGATAGACGACGGTACTAACAATCCTATCCCCGTCGTCTATCAACATGATGGTGCTCCTTGTCACTATGCCAAAATTGTTCAGGATTATCTAAATGGACGTTTTCCAAATCGCTGGATCGGACGCGGAAGCAACAGACCTTGTGTTGCGAGATGACCAGATTTAACCCCTTTAGATTTCTTTGCATGGGGCTTTATCGAGTCGCACGTCTATCAGACGAAGATTACGAGTCTTGAAAACTTACGTACTCTACAAACATGAATACTATTTTGCTATCAAACTTAAAATAACTTTATAACTATTATTGCTGGGCCGGTGTACCTAACACAAAACTCTAACTCTGCGAGGCTATCTTTGGAGAAGCAAGTAGATTAAGTAAAAAAAATATGTACTTCACGTCTCACAACGTTCGTTTCTTTTATTAAGCTAATGTAAATTTGTATTATTATTATTATTATTATTATTATTTTTATTATTATTATTACAATAATTTAAAATAGTATTTAAGATCGCGTCCTATAATCCTTATTCGTACATCACACTATATCTCTCTCTCTGTATCTCTCTCTCTCTTTCTAACTCTCTCTCTCTCTCTCTCTCTCTCTCTCTCTTTTTTATAATATTCAAATGCACAATGTATCAAAATGCACAATATATGTAATCGAAAAACACATCCGGTAAGAAATAAAGAGAAAGAAAGAAGTTAAAATCGATAAAAGCAAACAACAGGATGTATGAATATATCAAGAAATCTGTGACGTAATTGTGACACGTCATGGTCATTTCCGCTCATATGTAGTTGTGACGTCATAACGTCAGCACCAGCTCGCCTAGGTAATGCTAAGGCTCGCTTGACGTTACAGGGTGGTCCAAAAGGATGAAAAGAGGCGGGGCTTAAATAATATGAATCATAACACTGAGAAACAATTTGTGGATCTATTTATAGATTCTGTTACGGCAAACAAGAATACTATCCCCTTAGAATAAACATGATGGTGCTCCTTGTCACTATGCCAAAATTGTTCAGGATTATCTAAATGGACGTTTTCCAAATCGCTGGATCGGACGCGGAAGCAACAGACCTTGGCCAGCGAGATCACCAGATTTAACCCCTTTAGATTTCTTTGCATGGGGCTTTATCAAATCGCACGTCTATCAGACGAAGATTACGAGTCTTGAAAACTTACGTACACGTATACGAACTGCTGCAGATAACATAACCCCGCAAATGCTCCAGAATGTGTTTAGAAATGCTGCGGAACGATTTGAGCTGTGCAGGGATACTGATGGGCGTCACGTCGAATCCTACTCTTAATTATTTAATAAATGTTACCACTTTATCATTTTATGATTGAATTCCATATAATTTCCAAGTGCTTCACAAAAATAGATCCTGACTTTATGTACACCCTGTATATTACTTGGTGAAATATATTATTTTTTTATGTAGGCCTATCGTATTTAATCTCTTAAAATTATCTATATTATACTCAATTACAAATGAAAAATATGTAATCTCATTTAATAAAGCATCTATATTTGTCGAGTACGTTTTCTAATACCGATATATTGGAAAGATTTGTTGAAGTCCACGAAACCCTTAATCCAGCCCTGTCTGCCAAGCAGATAGGATCCAGCTTTGGGACAGGATCTAGGGTAGTGGTAGCCTGGTAGGCAACCTGCGACCCATCAGGTTTCTGAGTGCGGCCCAAGAGACATTTTACTAACCATTGTTCACATGAATGAAAATTTTGGAACTTATATTAATATTTCCATAATCTACTGATAATTTTTGTTTGATTTAACAAAATTTCTTTATATTAATTATTATATTATTAAAAAATGTTTCTTTTGCTTTACTAATTGAAGTTGATCACAATTCAATTAATATATAAATAATAATTTTCTCTAACTCTATGAAATTTTCGGGCTGTATTAAATGTATTTAAGCATATTCGTGGGGCCATGTTTAGCGCACATGCACATTTTTTATCTTGCGGCCCACTGAGATGAAGGAAGGCCACTCATGCAGCCCACTCACTAGCCTTGGTTGCCCATCACTGATCTAGCGTCTAGATCAGGGGTGGGGAAACCCTCGCCCGCGGGCGAAATTTCGCCCACGAGCTAATTTCAATTCGCCCGCTTAGGTATTTATTATTTACTAAAAATTATTTATTTACAGCCCAGCAAATAGCTTTTTAAAATACATCTTATATAGCGTGTCCCAAAGAAATGTATACCCACTTTGTTCGATAATACCAGCTATGAGGATAATAAATATATTACTTTTTATATGTTTTTTAATAAAGAATTTTCTCCTGAATCTAAATATGTAATTATTTTTATTAAAAATTGAAAAACAAAAAAGTTACAGATGTTTAAATTATAATTATTATTTTCGAGACTTCATGTGCGATATTTTCTAATATTTTTGCACGTATACGAGATAAGTTTGAAACCGACGGCACTGTGCAAAACTTACAAAAACAACGTTCTGGAAGACGTCGAACATCTTAGATAAAGTGTCATTTAACCATGGAATTTGTAAATTTTTTGAATTAACTAATAATTACAACATTTATGCTTCAATATCAACACTAAACATAAGTATCTCAAAACAGTCGGTTAAAATATTAGAAAATATCGCACATGAAGTCTCGAAAATAATAATTATAATTTAAACATCTAACTTTTTTGTTCTTCAATTTTTAATAAAAATAATTACATATTTAGATTCAGGAGAAAATTCTTTATTAAAAAACATAAAGAGTAATATATTTATTATCCTCATAGCTGGTATTATCGAACAAAGTGGGTATACATTTCTTTGGGACACGCTGTATATAAGCTTAAAATTTGCCAGATGCCCGCGGAGGTGTTTATGTTATCGATTTTCGCCCTTGGTACTGAAAAGTTTCCCCACCCCTGGTCTAGATCCTGTCCCAAAGCTGGATCCTATCTGCTTGGCAGATAGCTGGTGAGGGAAGCTATATTTTGAGGCCTCTTTGCGAGTGACCCGTTGCCACACGTCGGGCTAATAATATCATGAAAAAGAAAAACTACAGTATTTGTCATTTACCATTACTTATTTGAACTATAGTGGATTTAATTTTTCCAGACGAGTTCCTTGTTTCATGCACGGTCTCTCTCTTTTCCGGTTGGGCGGACTGCTACAGATTTTTATGAAATTTAGCATATTGATTATTTACAAATTTTATCCTAAGGAAATGTAAGTTAGGTTAGTTTAGGTTAGGTAGGTTAGATTAGGTACGTTGGGTTAGATTTAGTTAAGTTACGTTAGGAATTAGACATTTCGTTAGGATAAAATTTCTAAATAATTGATTTGTTAAGTTTCGTAAAAATCTGTAGCAGTCAGCCAAACAGAAAAGATCCCTAGGGTATCTTCTGTCCGTCTTACGATTAAGCCATTCTGAACATAAAAGTGAATCCGCTTTGCTTTGTTTCAACATTTTACTCTAGCCACTTAAGTTTTTCACTGCTGCGTTCTTTTCTGTTCTTTTCTAAGTTTTATTGACCGAATAAGTGACCCCCCCCCCCCCCCAAATTACTGATGGTTCAATTATTCGGTCTACAAAACTATAGAAAAGAACGCAGCAATGAAAATCTTAAACTTTACGTCCGAACCCGTTGTATGAATGAGTTTGGTATCAATGGGTTTGTATCAATGAGTTTGACTCCCCAGTAATTGGGAGCCCTCCCAGCGGTCATAGGGCCCAGTTTTGCTAGTATATATCTAAACCAGCGGTTCTTAACCTTTTTCGTGTCATTTCCCCTTTCGATCAGTTCGTCATACCCGATTTCCCCCCCCCCATTAGGATACGGAAAAAAGCAGCCTCGAAGACAAAATTTAATAACATTAGCAGACTTATAATGCACACTAATTATATGATCACCAAACAAAATTTTGCCATAAATCCCCCTTGGATTCCTGAAATTTCCCCCCCTGGGGGGGGGGGGGGGGGGGGGGGGAATTTCCCCCAGGTTATGAAATGCTGATTCTAAACAGTGTCAACACAAAAGCAAACATTTCACAAGTTCATTTAATAATACAAACGTTTCGGCAACACATTTGCCATTTTCAGTGGAATTTAAATTAAAAGTACAAAATAAAAAGTTTAGCTTTTTAAAAATTTAAATTATCAATAAAAATAAAATTACATTGTCAAATAATATTACTTTGTAAGTGTTTTGATAAATCTTATACTTTTAATTTTTGTAAGTTATATTATCTAGTTACCTGTCAATTTTATTGTATTGCTATTTTAATTTTTTAATTTTTTAAAATTTTAAATTTTTACTTTGTACTTTTAATAAATTAGATTCCACTGAAGATGGCAAATGTGTTGCCGAAACGTTTGGACTACTAAACAAATTTATGAACTGTTCGCTACTGTGTTGATCCTGCTATTTCTTCGTAAACTTCGGTTCTGTATATATCAGGGGTGCTCAGACTTCGGAGACCTTAGGGCAAAATTTGCTAACTATTATCTTTGGCGGGCACAAACACCAAAATTTTCCCCTAATTTATGAACTAATATCAGAGGCTGAACTTTTACCACTTGAAACTTCAAAATCGGACACGCTGCCGGTCGAAATAATGCTAAACTTTTAATACTAAATGTGAAAACGTCAAATTACGTAAAAAACGACTTAAAAATAGACAAATTTCAAATTCGCATCCACACACAAGATGACACGAACGGGTGAACGGTCGACATGATGCTAAACTTTTAATACTAAATGTGAAAACGTCAAATTACGTAATAAACGACTAAAAAATAGACACATTTCATGTTCGCATCCACACACAAGGTCACGCGGACAGGTCAAACGCGGAACTAAATATCGATCCGCCCACTCATCTTTATAAAATCAATAAAAATTCGAAAAGACACAGAAAGCCTAGCGAGTCGTTTCTAAAATGCCTTCTGATTGGTTGTATTTTCACGAAACACCCAATCAGCCAACTCGATTCATTATATCCGTTGAAATAGAATCGTCGCTTTAAGCGACACAGAAATTGGCGGAGCAAAGCAATGGTTTCAGACATGTTTTAAACATGTATGTGAGCGCTCTGCTCGCATGTAAAAATTCATTTCTAGTAATTTTTATATTGCCAGTTAAGATTTCATTTAGGCCGGCTATTCCAAAATAAACCAGCGGGCACATTCAAATCCATGGCGGGCACACGTGTGCCCGCGGGCACGGGTGTGAGCACCCCTGGCACTATATATCATATAAGGCATCGCGAGTACGATGGGCGAACTCGCCACATTGGCGATTGAAGTGAGTAACCTTTATTAATAATAAAAAAAATACATTGGTTTTACAATGACATAAATCATTGTGAAGCTGGACTATTTATTTCATCTAATTTGGCCCTTAAGCTTTAGGCTTTACTTTCCGATTGTTCCACAAATGAATAGTTCGACCCTCTCTCTCCATCCACAGACAACTTGGTATAGCCAAATACTGCCAATCGTACGCTCAAAATGTAGTTATTTTCAATGCGCGTATTTGCGCTATTTGAGGAGATTGCATTTCGAGTACAAGAGGCGAATTTATGCCTCATACTCAGCCTGTTACAGCCTCATACTCGTACTGTTATTACGCAATAACATACAAGTCTTATATAAATGTAAAATACTTTCTTTGACACACAAAAGAAAGTTTATGTATTTCTATTTTCCCTAAAAATCAATAAAAAATATATGCGATTTTCTCAAAATCTTCGTTTGGCGAATTCGATCCTCGTACTCGCGACGCCTCATTATAACTTATATACACAGAGGGTTGACACGTAAATGTAGCCACCCATAACAAACTTAATGTTGGCCCGATGATGAAGGCATCCGACGACTGCAGTCTGCCGTGGCCGGGTTAGTCGCCCGATATGAACCCCGTTGAACACGTGTGAACTCTTCTCAGGCCGGGCACTGAGGAAGTCGTCCAATAAACCCACTTTCAGATAAGCCTTGATTGACATTTTAAAGTTGGAGTGGGACAAAATTCCGCAAGAGAAAATTTCAGATCTCATTAAATCCATGCCTGACCCTATTTCTGCTTTAAACGAAACTCAAGGGAAATCAACCAAGTATTGATTTGTTTTATTTCAGTTAGCATTTTGATGATTCGTGCTGTTATTATTATTAAATAATGAAGTGTTCCGTGAATGAGTGTATAATTGTACACTCGTATATGTTTTTCATCTCTCTCTCTCTCTCTCTCTGATCGTTGTCCACGCTGGTGGCAACGACCTGTTCCTCAAAGGCGGTAGGGTAGGTCTTACAGAAGGGATCATCACCGAGATCATGTCTCTTGCGGATGATCTAAAACTGAAGACAGACAGGGGAATGTTAATGGGTATTTTACCGCGAATGAATGCCAGTGACCACGCGCTCAGTAGGGTCATTGGCATCAACGAGAGGGTGCAAGACTTGTGCGTCCCGCTGGGCGTAAGGTTTATTGACCCCTTCGACGCATTTTCGGGTAGGTGGGACCTTTACCAGAGGGATGGTGTCCACCTCAATAACAAGGGTAAAGGTGTGCTAGGCGCGCTGCTCGACCGGCACCTATACAGAATGGTGAGGTCGAGTCCGGGGAGAGATGATGGGCCCCCACCGGGGAGACATGATGATGAGCCGGTGGCGGACGTACCTTCAACTGAAGGGTGCGTCCAGGTACAGGTGGGTGACCCTCCTTCCACGTTGGAGGGGGTTCAGGCTCCTGCGGAAGTTGCCCCCCTCGTTGGTGAGGGGTTCTTCAACTTCCGACAACCCTGGCTGTTCGGGAAACGGGTCGTGCTAGGGGGCGGTCAGAATAGGGAAGGCTCCCTCCGTGCAATGCTTTTTAATGCTAGGTCGATTAGGAACAAGTTTTGCGAGTTACGGGCGCTCTTAGCATCAGAATACCAGGATATCGTTGCTATCACCGAGTCCTGGATTCATACTGATCGTAGGGACTACGTTGGGGAGTTCGAAATTCCCGGGTATAGAATGTTTCGCAAAGACCGCACCCGTGGGGAGGGGGGAGGGGTTCTAATATACGTGAGGGACACATTGAGTCCAGTTGACTGCCAGTTCCGCTCGGAACGGGAGCTGCTTGGCGTTGATCTGAACGTGGGAAGGACGAACTATAGGTTAATCTTGGTGTACAGACCTCCGCATCTCCTCCTCGAGGAGGATACAGCCCTGTACACCGAACTCCTTAGCCTGCTAGGGGATAGGGTGTGTGTAGTTTTAGGAGACTTCAACTGTCGCGGCATAAAGTGGGAAGACAGGACTGCTGATGCTGAAGGGAGGAGGCTAGTTGACTTTGCTGATGAGAACTTCCTCACTCAGTGAGTCAACGAGCCTACACGAGGCGAAAGCGTTCTAGACTTAGTATTCACGACCGAAGACAACCTCGTCACTGGCCTCACCGTTGACGAATCGTTGGGCGGGAGTGATCACGGTCTGATTAGGTTCCGTGTTTGCGTCACTCGGGTGAAGCGTAGTAACTCGAAAGGCAGTAAACTCGATCTCCGGCGGGCGGACTTTGTTAGCCTCCGGGATAGCGTAGGTGAGATGGGGTTAGAGGTCGGCGGCGATGTTGAGGGAGTGTGGAGTACATTCCGGGACGAGTTTATGGTGCTGCAGTCTGCTGCCATACCCTCAAAACCGGTCACCCCTGCTTCAACGCAGCCTAAGTGGTTCAATCGTGACATCGCTTCGGCTATCCGAAATAGGAAAGTAGCGTATAGGAGGGCGAAGGCCAATCATTCCCATGAGAACACTGAAGCGTATGTCCGCCTGTGTAGGGAAGTGAAGGCGAAGGTTAGACTAGCGAAACGTAACGAAGAACTACGGGTGGCAAGCCTCTGCAAGGGGAACCCTAAGGAGTTCTTCAGTTATGTTAATAGTAGAAAGCCCATTAGAAGCATGATAGGTCCGGTCTGTTAAAGGACCGAAGCGGCGTTCTGCGGACCTCCGACGCGGACATCGCCAATGTGCTTAATGAGTACTTTTCGGGAGTGTTCACCAGAGAGGACACCCGCGTCATCTCCGAGCCAGGAGTCAGGCACGAAGGTGCTGGCCTGGATAGTGTTCGATGTACCGCGACAGTCGTTGCCGATAGAGTAGACAAACTGAGCGCGTTTAAGGCTCCTGGGCCAGACCAGTTTCTACCCAGAGTGTTGCGGGAGGTGCGTGACCAGGTGGCTCCCTACCTGGCTAAGTCTTCAACAAATCGTTGGAGACGGGCCAGGTGCCTGGTGACTGGAGGGAAGCCAACGTGACCCCTATCTTTAAGAAAGGGGATCACGAAAGCCCAGGGAACTATCGTCCCATTAGTCTCATTTCAGTTGTAGGTAAATTATTAGAGGGGATAATAGCGGATAGGATCGTTGACCATTTGGATTCCTACAAGCTGCTTGGGGACTCCCAACATGGGTTTAGACGGCACAGGTCGTGTCTCACCAACTTGCTCGAGTTTTTCCACATCATGTTGAGTGAGTATGATAAGAGTAGGGCGATTGATATACTTTATCTCGACTTTCAGAAAGCCTTTCATAAGGTACCTCACCGCCGGCTAATGGCGAAAGTGCGCGCGCTGGGTATCGGTGGGGAAGTAGGTAGGTGGATTGAAAACTGGCTGAAGAATAGGCGGCAGAGGGTTGTAATTAAAGGGGCTAGTTCGGGTTGGGCCTCGATCACTAGCGGGGTTCCTCAGTGTTCCGTTTTGGGGCCGCTGTGGTTTATCATTTACATAAATGATATAGACGGTGGCATCGTCAGTCGGATCGCCAAATTCGCTGATGACACCAAGCTTGGGGCCAATGTTGGGACGCCGGAGGCGATCGAGCAACTGCTTGCGGACCTCGGTAGGGTAGGAGAGTGGTCCGAAAAATGGCAAATGCCGTTTAACTTGGGTAAATGCAAAGTGATGCACATTGGCTACGCCAATCCCAAGTCGGACTACTCGATGTTGGGGAGTAATATCGAGGCGACTGATTTGGAAAAGGACTTGGGTGTACTAATTAGCAGCGACCTTAAGTTTGTTTACCAAACAGTGCGTAGGGGTGGAAAAAAAGCCCAGAAGCTGTTGGATTATATCAGGAGGCAATTTCAGTTTCGGAACAAGGAGATTGTGCTCTCTGTACAATTCCTTGATTCGGCCGCACCTGGACTATGTTGTGCAATTCTGGTCGCCCACCCTCAGGAAAGATATTGAGAGGCTGGAGCGAGTGCAGGCGAGGGCCACAAAGTTAATCCCTTCCGTTAGGCATATGTGCTACAATCGACGCTTCCGCGCCCTGAACTTGTTTTCGCTGGAAACTCGGAGGCTGCGCTGTCAACTGATCGAGGTTTTCAAGCTCTTACGCGGGTTCAACGATGTCGATTTTAGAAGCATGTTTAGTTTAAATAACCCAAATCGCAACAATGGTTGGAAGTTGGATTTGAAACGGTTTAGGACTAGTGTATGTGGGAATTACTTTACGTATAAGATCTGTGACACGTGGAACAGGTTACCTTCAGAAGTTGTGAACAGTTCCTCTGTGGATCACTTCAAGAAAAGGTTAGACCAAATCTTGCACACTATTTGAGTGTGTAGAAAATTGTCACTGGCATCCGTTGCCATTGGTATGGGCCGCAAGGCCTTTTGAGGTACTTCTTTTCTCTCTCTCTCTCTCTCTCTCTCTCTCTCTCTCTCTATATATATATATATATATAAATATATATATATATATATATATTTCTCTGCTGAAACCAGTGATCATACCAAAACTTGAAAACTTGAATACTGCTCAGTTTTGACGTCCCCATATAAAAGGGAAGAAATTAATAAACTAGAAGAAACGCAGAGACATTTCACAGCTAAGATTGATGGCTGCAAAGAACTCAACTACAGGGAAAGACTAGGTAAACTAAATCTGTACTCCCTGGAAAGGAGAAGAGAGAAGTACATCATAATCTAAATATGGAAAATGATCGGAAAACTGCTACCAAACCTCAAACTAAACCCAATTACTATCCAAACAACACTGAAAAATAGGAAAGGCAGAATGTGTAGTGTTCCCAATTTAAAGGCCCGACAAGCGACCTCTTCAACACTGAAGGAAAATAGCTTAGTTGTCAGGGGGCCAAGATTTTTTAACCAGCTTCTAAAGGACCTGAGGGACGTTACATGGGTCAAAGCTGAAGTCTTCAAAAGAAGACTAGATGCCTGGCTCAGGACGGTACCAGATGAGCCGGGTGTACCTGGCTATGTGCGGTGGAGAGCGCAAGAGAACAACTCGCTCCTCCACCAAGCCAAGAGGCGGAGGCACCAGGTTGACCTTCGTGTGAAGAGAGACCAAAGCACGGAACTACAACGAAGTTAACGATATAACCTCGTTAACCTCGTTTAAGCCCCGTGTGTCGGTCTCTCTTCACACGAAGGTCAAGCTGGTGGCCCCGCCTCTAGTCATGGCTTGGTGGGGGAGCGAGTTGCTCTCTTGCGCTCTCCACCGCACATAGCCATATATATATATGGACTACGTGATGGTAGGTTCACTATAATAACTTAATTGGGTTTAAATGAAATATTTTAGAGGGCCACCAATTTGGCCTTTGAACCACATAAACAATATTTAATAAAGGAGACAGAAATGACTTTGTAGTTTTTGTTTAATTAGAAAAATAAATGAATTATTTGTTCACAGTGATTAACAATTATATATTATTTATACGGAAATTGTGCAATATTACAATGAAATGATTATTGACAATAAGGAATGATTTTACACATGATAAGAGTTAAATGATACAATAGTGACAAGAAATAATAATTAAGGTAATAAGATATAGGATACTGAACAAACAACAAGAAGTAAGCCTACTTGCGGTCGGAAATGCGTGAATTAGAATGAATGGTTTTTAAGACACTTTTGAAGTCTACTGCGGTTCGGCAGAGTTTGTTGAAGTTGTAGGTGTTAGAATACGAATAGCCCATTACGACGAAATAAAACATTGTAGGCCAAATTAATTGGTGGCCTATGTGTTGTTTACAGACCTGGGTTTCGAGGAAGGTAGACTCTGAAGACGGGGCAGCCTATGAGCTGGATTAAGTGATGAAATTCTTGTTGAGTGGAAGTGAAGATTCAAAGGGCGAATGGATGGATGTTGAGTGAAGCAGAGGTCGGACGGATGACGCAGGTTGAGTTTTGCAGGAACGATTTTGCTTCCGGGGGGGGGGGGGGGGGTGAAATAGTAGTAGACCTCCACGGAGATGATTAAGCTTCGTGTATGGTTAAGCTGAGTTTGAAGGTTGGGGGACCCGTTGAGATCGAATGGAGTTACGTGACGAAGGTCGGAAGTGAGAAGTGAGTAAAGCGAGGTCGGAGCAAAAATGAACAATGAGGGTGACTTGAAGTGGACTCGCACTTTTATAAGCTCTGGTAATGGCGCGAAACTTAGCGGGAGTCAAAGTAATATCTACGTTTCTTTGTGGGCTTGTTCCTGACTACGTGTTTGAGTTTTACTGCCCTGTTTATATCTTCAAGCCATGTGAGAGAGGAGAGGAAAAGGAATTTGCTATACATACATACATACATACATACATACATATATATATATATATATATACCTTATGTTGTTTCGTGCGTTGGTCTCTCTTCACACGGAGGTCAAGCTGGTGGCCCCGCCTCTCTCTCTCTCTCTCTCGCACCCGTTGCCATTGGTACCTCCTCGGTATGGGCCGCAAGGCCTTTTGAGGTACTTCTTTTCCTTGTAACTCCTTGTAACTCTCTATATATTTTTTTTTATTATTATTATTATATACATATTACGCTGACTCTCTTTGTACTAGGCCATGATACTGTGAGCTGCTCGTACGAGTTCGTACGAGCAGTTCACAGCATCAATGCCAAGCACAGTACATGCCTTAGGTTTACACTTTTATACTTATTTTGCAAGCAAAATCATAATTAGATATTTCTCATTCACAGGTAAAATGACATCCAAGAATGAGAAAAGATGGCAGCACCGTGTTGGTTATATTCAGTATAGGTTCACGTCTATTGCGAAGGACGGAGCTGAAATGCTACAGTGTGTCATCTGCGAAAACGTGCTCTTCGCGGGTGTTATGAAACCAAACCTATTAAAACGACACTTGCATGAGTGTCTTCTGTGTACTGCTGAGCAAGGACGGTTCATCATACTTCAAACGGAGGGAAAACGGTGTGAAACGCTTTCATTTGGACCAATCTCGAATTTTACACTGCCAAAACAATGCGGCTGTCCACGCTTCCTATATCATGTCACTTCGAATCGCTCAAGAAGCCGCACACCACTGGAGAGAGACTGATCCTGTCCTGCGCCAAATATATATAGTAAGGGTAATACTGGGAGATCAGTACGAGAAAAACTGAACAAAGTTTCCCACTCCGACAATATTGTTCAGCGATGTATCTCTGATATGTTTGAAGATTATAAAGGACCATTTTTTCATCAAGATGAATGCCGCTCCTTTGGATTTATTTGCAATCCAAGTGGACAAATTCATTTGACTTTGACTGAGTTCACGAAGCAATTCTCTATCACCCACAAGTTTGCTGGCTTTCCTGTGAAAACGTTGTCGAGAGTGTCTTCGAATTGCGAGAAGAAAAGGGGTTCTTCAATCGCGAGGACAAAGAGAAGACCAAGATTGGGTCACCTATCTCGCCTATCTTATGGATATTTTTCCTCAATCAGTCGCCTCAACAAGTCCTTGCACGGACGAGATGCCACTGTTCTCGGTTTTGCCGACAAAGTGAATTTCCTGACGAAATTGGAGCTGTGGGGAGCGAAAGTCGGAGAAAGGAAGTTTGTCATGCG
The DNA here is from genome assembly GCA_023014485.1 of Bathynomus jamesi. Taxonomy (NCBI): domain Eukaryota; kingdom Metazoa; phylum Arthropoda; class Malacostraca; order Isopoda; family Cirolanidae; genus Bathynomus; species Bathynomus jamesi. Next base: position 893,895 of record JAJOZX010001009.1, read on the forward strand.
TGAAACACTCAGTGATCAAATAACAATGAGGGAAGATGGTGCAGCTCCGGATCAGTTGGCACCTCTGATACAGGAACATCTTCGTTCCATGCGGAACGAGTTCCAGGCCTATTTTACAAATCTGTCGGAGCTTGAATTGAAGCTTGTCAGAAATTCATTCAAAGTCGATGCAGCTTCTGTTCAGGATAGCATCCAAAAGGAATTCGTTTATATCAGGGGTCGGGGAACCGGGGTAAATTACCCCAAATGGGGTAAAAATGAAAATCTCGGCGGTAATGAAGGCTCAATAAACATATAAATAAAATTGCACAAACATTTATTATTTAATAAGCGAGGCTAATTATCAAAGTTATATTTTTTTCGAACAAATAATTTCAAGTCTAGGGGGTAATATCGTTGTACACAAATATATTTTGGGGTAATACCCAAAAAAGTTCGCCGACCACTGGTTTATATCATCAATGACTCAAGCGCCCGTGATGTATTCGAAGGAGAGTCAAACTGAACCCAAACTGAATTTCTTAACCTTGCCACTTGCCAACTTTAAAGCTTTTGTTTAACTAGAAGTTAAAGATAAAATTGATTTTCTGGGTATTTTAGGTATATGTGAATGTTTTGGTGTAGGACCAATCGCAGAACCCTACGTACTGAATGTAATGACTAATAATGTTTAACAGAGCACTGTATGGGGCGTTATGGATGTAAAGGTTCCAGTCGAGTTTTGGTTTTATTTAAAAGAAGGAATATACTTGGTGTGCATCCCGTATTGGGATATATAACTAGTAGAGCAGATCCTATGTGAAAATTTGAATTCGAGTCGTTGCGATGAAATTGGTAGCCACGAGTGAATTCATGATGTCATACTTCTCCCTCGCGGCCATCCTCCGTTCATATATTATTATTATTGACCGTACTAACATCATTTTATTTCATTCTCACAACTCAATGAACTGATATGACGTCATCACGGATCCCTTTTCTTAAAAACCTTAATTATAATAGAACCTATTCTACCAATATATCATGGTTCTACGCAATCATCGTGGTAGGCCCTCCCATTTCCAACGTCCTTGGGATAAGGATAAAACGTATCCTAAATTCAAAGGTATATATATATATATATATATATATATATATATATATATATATATATATATATATATATAGTTGAAGAGTAATTCCTTGACAGTTTTCAAAATGTATCCATTTTTCTACAACTGAATTAAATAACTTGAAAATAGAACAGTGGGCGGTCTGACAACAAAAGTAAAAAAGAACCGAAACATGAGTAATGCCTTAGAGTTACGTACGTTGTATCTTCAGTCTTTAATTTCACACAAGCTTTTTCTGACAAATTTGACAAATAGACAAGTAGACAACAAAGAAATAAATAGACAAATAGACAAACAATTGCTGAAATTAATAAACAAATAAAATTACAAAAGGACCTTTACCCATTTGGTCGACGAGACATAAAAATGACACTCTACCAAACTAACTTAAACTTACGTAACCTAACCCAGCGGTTTTTTTTTATATAGAAAGGAGGGGCCAAGGGCGTGCACCCGCAAAAATGTCCTCTCCCCCCAACTCATATAAGAAAGAGAGAGCCAAAATCAAGGTCTCCGAGGCTTACGAGCCGATTTTTTTAATATAAATTTTGAAAAGATTGTGTATTGTGTAAAATGCATGTTTGTGTAGTAAAGAACAGGGAGAAAAGTGTGTTTTTGAGAGCATGCTGGACTGCTCACACGGTAGATGAGACACGAAAAAGGATCAGCAAAGAAGGACAGTGACAGGAGAAATGGGAGTTCCAGCACTCCCTGTTTCCTGCCTAACGTCCCCCCACCAAGGGAGTATTTCCCTGGTCGATTGGTATCTACAATCTCCTATGCGACTGCGTAATCTAACCTATGCTAACTTTACCTAACCCAACATTTTAATGTAACCCACAATAACCTGTTGATTTTACGTAACGTCGATCAGATGTCATTACTCCGAAAAAACCACCTACGCAGAACATATGACAAGTGTTCAGACGACTAGAGAATATAAAATAAAAACTATTTAATTTTTTATTACTCTCTCAAACATTCTCATAAAGACATTTAATAACTTAACTAACATTTTGAATATGTTCTAACAGTGAATATATTTTGTTATAAAGGTTATAATGGAGAATTTTAAAATAAATTGATTAATGTCTGCTAAGTGCTTGCAGAGTTTTTATTGTAAACCATTTAGTAAATACTACTACTACTACTACTACTACTAATAATAATAATAATACTACTAATAATAATAATAATAATAAATAATAAATAATAATAATAATAAATAAATAATACTACTAGAATTCATTAGTTACCCTTGTGTTCTTTGAAGCTTCATAGAAAACGTTTGAGAATTCAATCTAAAATATCGACGGGGGACCTCAGCTTTTTGTTATTTTTTATTTTCATTATTTTTTTTTTTAATTTTATTACGATTTCTCTTTTTATACACAGATTGGATGAAACAGGTATTTGATTGTAACTTAATTCAGAATGTACACAGCTCAATATATTAAACTATATATATATATATATAAAAAAACAAGAATTAGTTTTTCTTGTACATTAGCGAAGTTGCGTGTGTAAAGATGCAAGTTACTTAAACTGAGAAGTAAATTAATTATTTTTACATATGCTTTAAAGGTTCTATAGTAAATGTAACTAGATATAAACCTTTGTTAATTATAGTTATTTTAATCTTTAGTTAATTACTCATTATATAAGAATTTAGCGCTTAAATGTCCACTCTTTAGATTTTGAAAAAATTTTAAAAATTAAAATTTTACATAAACATTTAATTAAAACTTAATAAATAAAAATATGGTGTATATATACACAAAATATAAAATACCAATAATAACTCCGTAATATTATTTTTAATAAAAATTTTAATTTAAAAATAAAAATAATAAATATATGAAGCATACTTAATCGGATAACTGAACTTACAGTATGATAATCTGACATATTGAACGGTCTGCTCAGTAAAAAGGACTTTTCATTTAATACGCAAAGAAGAAAAAGGAGAAGGGGAATATGAATTATAAAACAGAGTAGGATCCCAACTATAATGGACACTTTAACTACTTACTCTATTTCTGTTATACTGTATAGAATTTCCTTCAGAACAATTCCCTCCCTTATCAAATCCCCCCAAATAAGGCGGGATGCTGCACCAGGCCCAGCCTAAACATTTGTTGAGAAAAACAAAAGTAAGTTAACGTAGGGTGATTGCAAGTAATCCCCAAAAAACTTCAACATATTATATATATATATATACACCAGGTGGACAAAAAAATAAAAATTGACCACGGTGATGTTCTCAGTATTTTCTGCCCTAATATTGAACCAATCTGATTGAAATTTTTATACATGTATAAGCATTCATTACATTAATTTTCATGTTTTTCTTTTTCAAATTTTATAAATTAGAAAAGAATAAAGACATTGTAAAGTGTCCAGAAGCTTGTTAAGTAAGTGTAAAATGCCTTCATACAGCGAAGAGGATAAATTACTAATAAAAAACTTGAGAATCGCAAAGGGATTGGGTGCATGGCGTATGTTGAATGAATTTTCAGACAAACCTTGGACAGAATCAGGTGTGAAATACATAATACGCAAAATTGACGAGACTGGTGGTATTGATAGACGCGAAGGAAGTGGGCGACCTCGGAGTGCTAGAACGGAGGATAACATCGACTTGGTTGAAAGTTACATCTTGAGTCAAGAAGATCAGACCGGAACTCCTCTCTCTCCAAGGGAAATCGAAAAAGAAACAAGTATTTTCCGTGCCACCGTTAGGAATATTGCAAAAAATGACTTGGAGCTACGTTCTTATAGACGGAAATCTGTTCAATCACTAATGGACACAAACGAGGCCAAACGCGTAACTTGTGCTCAGAATTTGCTCGACAAATTTGAAGGACAATAAAATAGACCAATATGGTCTTCTGACGAGAAAACATTTCACCTTATACCACCAATTAATTACCAGAATGATCGTGTGTATGGGAATGTTGCAAAAAAAATGAGATATAACACCATAGCGTTTAATGAAAGAAGTTTCAAACTTCTCACCTAGCATTATGGTAGGTACCTATGCTTCAAAGTTGAGGAAAACCAACATTGTTATAATTAAACCCCCCAAGCCAAAATCAATGTCGAATATTACTGCCCGCGGATTTTACCACAGTATTTAACCCTTTAACGCCGAACGTTTTTGTAGGGTTAAGTCTAAATGCGTGTATTTGAAACGGTACGTATTCGACCCAGTCGGCGTTAGAGGGTTAAGAGATATTCGACAAATTAGTGGCAACAATTGCACTTTCCAGCAAGATGGCGCTCCGCTCCTGCGCACAGAGCACAACGAATTGTGGCTTACCTGCAGAAAGAAACCCTAAACTTCATTGAGCCAAGTATGTGGTCAACCAAAGAGTCCAGATCTTTCACCTTTAGATCGTGGTATTTGGGAGACAGTGAAGTCAAAAGTTTATATTCCTGGTGAAAGAATTCGAAATGTGAACGAAGCGTGTAAACGAGTTCTGGAAAGTTGGAACAATGTGTCACAGCGGTATATTGACAGGTACGTTGATGAGTGGCGTCCACGTTTAACACCACATGTATTCAGCAAAATGGAAGTCACATAGAACAATTGTTCAAATAATTTTATCGACACTCTGAAGTAGTCATGTAAAAAATTTGGTAACTTGGGGCTCATTTTTTGACTTAAAGTCATTTGTATCAGCATGGTCAATTTTTTTTGTCCACCCAGTATATATATATATATATATATATATATATATATATATATATATATATATATATATATATATATATTTCTGTTTCATTTGTTATCCTTCGAATTATGGTTTTGCTAGTCCTAAACTACCAAATTCCTCCTACATTTTCGTCGGTGGTCATTGAAACTATGATACATTAGTTCCTACACGTGATAATTTTTATTTATTCAAATTAATCACTTACGCCTGCGTTAAGGTTGGGAGGGGTTCCATTGAAAAGGTTAGAGAATACGCTTTTTTACCGTATATAATGATTATTTTTTTGAATTTCACTCGCGTTAGGATTTTAATTAAAAAACTCGAGATCAAATGACAACTACTTCATGCTATGTCAGATTTTACACCCATTTATTTTAGGTTAGGTTAACTTAGGTTAGGTTAACTTAAAATAAAATAATCTAAATTGAACCCCAAAAAACATCTAAAACAAAGTAGTAGCGATTTTGCGTGTAGGAGGAAAGTGATACAAAAGATAGCACCGAATAGCAGTGAACGTAACTTATATATATATATATATATACCTTACAACCTTACAAAGGTTCCGCGCGATGATTTCTCATTTCGCGAAGGTCAAGCTTGTCGCCCCTCCTCTCGAGTTGGCCTGGTGAAGTAGTGAGTTGGATTCTTGCGCTCTCCACCTCACATAGCCAGGTACGCCCGGCTCATCGGGATTGTTCTGAGCCAGGCGTCTAGTCTTCTTTGGAAGATTTCCACTGCAACTCCCTTCGTGTTTCTTAGGTCTTTGGGCAACTGATTAAACAGTTTTGGTCCTCACTACAAAACTATTTTCTTTCAGGGTTAAGGATGTTCCCTGTCTCGCCTTCAATTTGGGAATACGACACAGTCTACCGCTTCTACTTTCCATCGTTGTTTGGGGAGTTATGGGATTCAGAGTAAGATTAGGGACTAGTTTCTCCATTATTTCCAGTGTAAATAATGGTGTATCTCTCTCTTCTCCTTTCCAGTGAATATAGGTCTAGTTCTCGTAACCTTTCCCAGTAATTTAGTTCTTTGCACCCATTGATCTTGGCTGTGAAGCTTCTTTGGATCCCCTCCAGCTGTCTAATGTCTTCTTTTTTATATGGGGAAGTTAGGACCGAGCAGTATTCTAATTTGGGTATGATCAGGGTTTTCAGTAGAGGAATCATTACATTCCTATCCTTCGTTTAAAGGTTCTCAATATCTGACCCGTTATTCTCTTTGCTCTGTTTACTGCTATCTTATTTTGTGTTTCAAATTTCGCATCATCTGTCATTACAACCCCTAAATCTTTTGCTCTGGAATTTCTCTGAATTTCCTGTCCATTTGGGGTATAATATTCCATGCACTTTAGGTCTTCTCTTTTTCCGTACCGTAATAGCTGAAATTTCTCGGTGTTAAACTTCATATTGTTGTCTTCAGTCCACTTGTAGATTTTGTTTATGTCGGTTTGTAGAGATCCTATGTCTTCTGGGAGGAGGACAAATTTGATTAGGTATGTGACATTTAGTTTTGCAATAAATATATCTATCCCGGAACTTTTTGATCAGACCTCGTATACAATATACTAGTATATATATGTTACGGACAAAGCCCAGTAGTTGGACAATGCGCGCTTTGTCTAGAAACACTGCACATTGCCCCTCCCCCCTCCATTTGACAGATTCCGAAATATATAAATAGTTCGGACTTTGACCAGCCTCAGCTGGACAATGCGCGGAACGTCCTCCCTCATTTGACAGAATCCGAAATATATAATTATATATATATATATAAAACTTTGATTAACCTTGGTTTTGCTCCGCCCGAATTGTTCATTCTAACATAGGTCAAGCTTGTCACTTCACCTTAGACCTACAGTTTAACGTGGAATCCGAACCACGCTCCACCAGCAGCCAGGCCTCTTAACCACTAGGCATCCCAGGATACCCATTTATCTACCAACCAACTTCTTTATTGTGTGGGAGGATAAACAGCTGGGTTTTGCTGCGCACCGCCTGCCGTCACAGGGTCTCGATCCCGGGTCCGATGGATTCGTAGTCAGCGACGCTAAGCACTACACCACCGAGGCGCATGACCTAATAATTATATATGTAACCTAACCTAACCTAACCTAATTTAATATAACCTAATATAGTTGAACACTCCGCAGATGGGGCTGGTCAAAGTACGAACTACGAGTTTTTATATACGTACAGTATTTCGGACTCCGTCAAATGATAAAGGACAATGTGTCGTGTGTTCAAACAAAGGACGCATTGTCCAACATCCGGGCTTTATCCGTAACACACACACACACACACACACACATTTTATATTATTTATATATATATATACTGTAAATAAAGTGTGTCACAGAGACATAGAAACCATATCTTTAATTATAAATAAATAATTACATACGATTCCAAAATGGATGCAAGATTTTTACCCGGAAGACAAGCTTACACAATTTACAAATTAAAACACACCCTAAAACAGGACTTATTTTCAACACATTCCCAATTTATGGAGTCATTCCCGAAGATAATTTATTGTCAAAAAGGAACAAATTCCATTATTTTCTTTATTTTTCTGACGTTTTTCTTATTCCTTTCGTGCATTTTGAAAGAAATATTTATATCATTGTAAAGCATCTATGTCATTTTAGCTTTTTACTTTCTCCAACAAAGGAAAAAGGGCTTTTATCAACGCTTTTCTTCGCTTTAAAGAAAATATTATACAACAACATATACCCGGATCTTATATATATATATATCTTCCTAACTCGCCAAATTCGTCCTATATTTTCGTCGGTGGTTATTGCAGTAAGTTACATTAAGTCTTACATGTGATGTCTTTTATTTTTTTCAAGTTTTCAATCACTTACGCTAGCGTTAAGATAGGTAGGGAGAGGTTCCATTAAAAGGGTTAGAGAGAATGCGCTTTTTTATCGTATACAACGATTATTTTTTTGAATTTCACTCGCGTTAGGATTTGAAATAAAAACTTCTAAATCAAATTAGTACTACTTCATGCTACCTCAGGATTTTACACACCCAATTACCTCTTTTAATTTTATTTTAGGTTAGGTTTGGTTTGATTTGGTTAGGTTAACGTAACTTAACCTAAATTGAATCCCAAAAAACATCTCCAACAGAGTAGTAGCTATTTTATGTGTAGGAGGAATGTGATACAGAAGATAGCACCGAATAGGAGCGAACGTTTTAAATGAGGAGAAAAAACATTATGGTGGTACTACAGGGTGTATGATAAGTAACTCCCTATTTTAAAATTCGTATAACTTTCCTATTTCTTACTCAATTTTAAGGAAACAAACTGTAAATTATTCAGTATTTATTGAGGTTTTCATTCACAAACATTCATATGCACTTTACGCTTCCACATATGCTCCAGCATTATCACAACGTTTCCTTAGACGAAAAGGTATGTTGTCCACTGCTGCTCGTAACACGCGTTCAGGAACATTGTTGAGAACATGGTTAATTCTTTCTCCCAGTTCATCAAGATCTTTGGGTTTGTGGCGATAAACTTCTTCCTTAGCCAAACACCACAGAAAGAAGTCATAAGGTGTTAGGTCTGGGCAGCGAGCAGGCTATTCATGCGCACCAAGTCTTCCAATCCATCGTTCTGAAAATTTGTGATGCAGCCATGCCCGTACATCGTTAGAAAAATGAGGAGGTGCTCAATTAACCGTCAATTCATACTGACTAATTTACAGTTTGTTTCATTAAAATTGAGTAAGAAATAAGGAAGTTATACGAATTTTAAAATAGGGAGTTACTTATGAAGTTATTATACACCCTGTACGTAGTTAGGTTTACTGTCGTAAATTAAAATAAACAATAAACGGTAACAGCGTTTGTATAATGCACATTTTAATGAAAATTACATTACGTTTTGTTCTATAATATTATAACAACTTGTTATGGCGCTAACATCTTTTCCTTAAGAGATCCTCCTTTCTCCTTTATCACATTGGCTTGTTTTGACCATTTTTTCAGCAATTTTTCGAAGTACTCTGGTGTCAAATCATTCCACTTTTCTTGGAGATATTTCAATATCTGAATGTATGAATGTAGTTAGTTGGACCTCAAGATTTTACCTTTCTGTCAAGTTCATCCCACATAATCTCAACTGGTTTGAAATTTGGGGTTGAGGATGCCAGTTCATTATTCTTGATGCTCTATCTTCACTTTTTCTGTTCCAATCTCTTTGGAGTGGTATGTTCGGGTCAGCATCTTGTTGGAAGATGAGTTATTCCCAAGCAAACGATGACCGGAAAGAATGTTATGATGCTGTAGGATACGATGGTACCTCTCTTTGTTGAGGTTTCTTCTATTTTCACTAGGTCCCCACTCCCATCACTAACAAAACAGCCTCATACCTCTACATTGCCACCTCCATGCTTGACTGTAGACACCATGCAGCTGTCTTTGAACCTTTCGCCAGCTCTTCTTTTCACATACTGTTTTCTCTTACTGCTAAATATTTCATATTTGCTGACATTCGTCCAGAGTACTTGCTTTGGGTCTTCTAACGTAAAGATTTGGCGTTTTCTTGCCTATTTCAATCGCTTTTGCTTATTGCCATGCCTTAGATAAGGTTTTCTAACATATACACAACATAGGCAGCGGAGGCCTGGGGGCCGGCGGCCCCTCTTAAATTGACAGAGGAGTCCAGGTCCTCCTCATCAGCGAAGATATTTTGACATTTTAAACTTAGTAAAACAAGTTTTTCAAAGTAAAAAGTAAATAAACGTTTACTTTGTGTTTGGGCTATGTAACACTGTATTTTGTGAATTGTAAGTTCGTAACTGTAACGCTAGCATGTTTACGCAATCTAGTGAATGTAGCCTAGCAGTATGTTAATCAATCCTACTTGGTCCCTCCTTGCGCGCTGACGTTCCGCGGCCACTGATACACGACCATTCAACCTCTCTTAGTTGCCTTTGGACAGTTAAACACGAGACGCTGTTTTTTGATGTTAAATTATGTTCAGCGGCTAGTTGACGTGCTATCAGGAATCTATTTCTTTTGGACTTTCTAACCAATAATCTATCCCCCCTTTCTCGTCTTTTTTTATCTTCCTCGGCCCTTCTTGCTGTTTACTTTTTTACTGAGCCTGTCTCGTCTCGTCTTCTAATGGTTTTGGACACTCTATTCTGAGAAACGCCAATCTGACGTGCAGCATCTCTTTGGGATAGACTAAGACGATGCAGAGCCATTATTGCAATGAGTTTCTTTAGTAGAATTTCTTTCTTGGGGGCCATTATTAGTTCCTGAAGAAGAAAAGTTGCTTCATAAATGCTGAGTATCTTCAATGTGAAAACAAACTTGATATTTAGTTCTTAATACCTAAACAATGTTAAGACAACTAATCTGTGTAAAATATATTAAAAAAGCTGAAAATTTTTGAATACATAAGAATATCATGGTAAATGCAACCTTGCATCAGGAGAATCAAAGTGTAGGATTAAATACAAACTATTAAGATAGAGAAGCTGAAAAATCCCTGCAACTTCAAACATGGGTCTATTGCAAAACACAAAAATTTTATTAGTTTTGGCAGCAGGGCTTTTAAGCTAGAACACATTATATACCTCGTTAACCTCGTTTGGGTTCCGTGCGTTAGTCTTTCTTCACACGAAGGTCAAGCTGGTGGCCCTGCCTCTAGTCCTTAACCTCCGCACAATGAGGGATAGACGCAAGGAACTGCTACCAGGTTAACAAGTGGTGGTCCAAAACAAATTGAAAATGAAAAATATATTTCTCATGACATTTGCCCATATTCCACAACCTCTAACGATGTTGGAAATAAAAAACTGGATCGATTCGTGCATATTTAGAAGTGGCGCAACTCGAAGTCTTAGTATCATTATACAGTTTTGGGTGGCAGATTCTTTAAAACTTGCACCACCCTTAAATATTAATGGATTCAGCTCAAAAATCCGGTCTGAGGTCTTTTGCTATATCATATAAGGAATGAGGAAATGCATCAGGAGCTCTTATTTGTGCATTTTAATGTTTTACCATATCCTGTATATGTGTGGCTCACCCTAATATTTTTCTCTCTCCGTTTATTGTAGATATCATTTATATATATATCATTTATATATATTTTTTTTTTCTGTAACCTATATATAGGCTGTAACTCTTTATGTACTTCAGTGTTCCTGAGGATGTCATTAGACGAAAGCGCTTGAGCACCATTCTGTGTTTCCTTTCCTTCGTGGTTTTATTCATCATAAATATTTTTCACGTGTTATTTTCGTGAAATAATTTCCATATATATATATATATATATATATATATATATATATATATATAACTCAGAATGGTCACCTGAGAAACCTTTATGTTACACAGACTGCGCATGGAACAAGGAACTCTTCTAGGAAAATTAAATCATGACCCGTTGCGCTTCCATCACGAAAAAGAAAAACTATAGTATTTGTCATTTACCATTATTTATTCAGACTATAGTGGATTTAATTTTCCCAGAAGAGTTCCTTGTTCCATGCATGGTCTGTGTGTAATATTATACGAGTATATACGAGTAATTTAGGGATGTACCGAATACTAAAATTTCGAATACCGAATATTTAGCGCAAACCTATTCGGCCGAATACTGAATTCCGAATATTAGTTTTATTTGGGTTATTAGACGTCACTATAAGAAACTGAAGCCTTTATCAGTTTGACAGCACATAGAATTAATAATAAATGTGAGCCAAAGCACCATGTTTTAGCCACCAAAGATCTGCCAGATTCCCATACTCATGAAAAATTTGCAACTGCATTGACTTCTATATTGCAAGAATGGTCAATAAAGAGCGATCGTGCATGCAGTTGTGCACGACAATGGCTGTAATATTACTACAGCTGTTAGCGTTCTCAAAATTACTCCTGTTGCTTGTGCGAATCATACTTTAGTAGTAGTACTTGCAGTTGATGAAGCCATTCTTAGCCAGAAGTCTGTTTCAGAGATATGTGCAATTGCGCGCCAATCTGTTGCATTTTAATTATTCATCTCCAGCCTTTGACAGACTTAAGGAATTCCAGAAGCAACACAATTTACCCGAAAACAAACTTATGAGAGACGTTATCATCCAATGGAACTCTACATTTTATATGCGACAACGACTTCTTCAACGAAAAATGCGGTTGTTGCAATATTGCATACACTCGGACTGACATACTGCAGCAACCTTCAATAATTCATCAGTGGACTCTAATTCGGTGTGTTATAAAGCTTCTTAGTCGATGTGAAAAATTAACGAATGACTTTTCCTCTGATTCTTCTTGTCTTCACATGGTGTCTCCCGATGTAACGGGTCTCGTGGTATTTTTGCCTAACATAACCGATGATGCGGGTGTTCATACTATGAAAAAGATTTCACAGAAAATTACAGGATCGTTTCAGGCAGTGGAAGGCAGACATTACTCGCATGATTTCTCACGTTTTAGATTCTCGTTTCAAATTTGCTCGCATAAAAGTGCCTGAGTTTGTAAAAAAATGAGATAAGTCATTATGTCTGCATCACCTAACGCTAGTCCTGCACGTAATATAACCTATGGCGATGAAGCAACTGATTTTGTTTCACGAGAAGATCAAGAACCTTTGAAAAAGAAGCCGAAGGTTAATTTATGGAGTTATTTCGATGAGGTTATGCCTTCACCTATCAAACATAGTCAGAAAAACTATCAAAGAGAATTAGACATCTATTCAAAGGAGCCACGAGTCAGTCGCTACCCAGGGTGCCTATTTATCTACCAACTGATTTTTTTTTATTGTGTAGAAGGATGAACAGCTGGGTTTTGCTGCGGCCGCTGACGTCACCGGGTCTCGATCCCGGGGCCGATGGATTCGTAGTCAGTGATGCTAACCACTACACCACCGAGGCGCATAGGTATATATATTACGGTGAGCCACACATATATGGTAAAAGATTAAAATACCAAAAAAAAGAGCTCCTGATGCACTTTCTCATTCCTTATATGGAAAAAGATCAGACCGGATTTTGAGCTACATCCATTAATATATATATGTGGCGCAAGTTTGAAGAAATTTGCCACCCCAAACTGTATAATGATACTAAGGCTTCGAGTTGCGCCACCTCTAAATAACGAATCGATCCGGTTTTTTATTTCCAACATCAGTAGTGGTTGTGGAATATGAGCAAATGTCATGGGAAATATATTTTTCATTTTCATTTTTTTGGACCACCCCAAGTCACACACACACACACACACACACACACACACACACACACACACACACACGAAATGAAAAAGTTTATTGGCAGACCATCGTCCATAAGAAATATTAATAATACAGTGATAAGTCACATCCGAAGGATAGACATATATACAATTAATGAGAAATAATACAGTAATGTCAAAGTTAAGTGGAGCTACAGACAGACGTTTTCGGACCATGAATTCCATAGCTCAGAAGCCATACGGCAGGACTCGTGGATAGCTTGGATAATCGGGCTGGTTGATTTTTTAATTCTTTGCATTAGACCAGTGGTTCCCAACCTTTTCGAGGCGACGGCCCACTAGAACTGATTCGAATAACTCATGACCCACCTTCCACGTTGCTAAACTAGTATCATGTTTACAAAAGGCTTAATAAGCAAATTTTTGTTAACATTTCTTAACATAATGCTAAAAGATAAGCAAGTGGGCCATGGCCCACTGGTTGGGAACCAGTGCATTAGACTGTCTTGAGCGGGTCGTGTCAACCCGCGGGACATTGCGGGTAGCAAACATTTGCGAAGCTGAGCACCTCAGGGGTAATTTATGTAGGAATCTAAAATAACCTGTTGTACAGCAAATTTAGGGTTCTGCCAGAACCTTTTTTATAATTCACCCAGAGTTGCTGTCTGTATATACATATTACTGCAGAAAGTACGAGTGTGTCTTTCGCTTTAATTGTACAGAACCGGAAGTTCCTTATAGTCATATTCGCTTTAGCACAAAGGCTTCGAGATTGTTTTCTTATATCTGAGTCATCACTCAAGGAGCTGGTGATAGGTTGACCCAAATACTTATATTCTTATACTTCCTCAATTACCTCACCTCTCATTTTAAACCTAATATCAGCAGGCTGATTAGAGCTTTTAGGATGGAATTGTATAACCTTAGTTTTTGTAACACTAAAAAAAAAATATGTTTCTGTGAATACTTTCGCAGACGTTTAGCAGCCGATCCAGACCTTTAACAGAGGGACTTATTAACACCATATCATCGGCATAAACTAAGTTATTTATCCTTGTGTTATCTATACAACATCCAACTGTTGCCTCATTAAGTGAAGCAATTAATCCGTCAATATATACTGTACATTAAACAGCATAGGAGAGAGCAAGGAGCCTTGCCTCACCCAGCAAGAGCAGCCAAAACATTCGGATAGTACATTGCCCCACCTAACGGTGAAAGATTGGTGGGAATACAAAAATTTCAATAAATTTAATATGTACATGGGAACTTTCCTGTCTTCCAGTTTTTTAAATAAAATATTGTGGTTCACGCTATCATATGCCTTACTTATATCTAGGAAACAGCTATAAATAGTTGAATTACTGTCAGTGTATTTAGATATAATTTCCTTAAGTACAGAGATACACAGGTCAGTTGAGTGAGACCTTTTAAAACCAAACTGACTAGCTGTCCATAAGTAATCATTTAATCGGTGTAACAAGAGTTTCTCTAGTAGTTTCGAGAAGCAGGAAGCGACAGCAATAGGCATGTAATTATTGCTGGATAGAATGTTCCCATACTTATTTTTGAGCAGGTGCAAGATATATACCCTCTGCAGGGATATAACTATGAGCAAGCATGGCTGAGAAGAGCAATGGTATATGCAGACACACCACGTCATTGGCATATTTTAAATGCTCATTCAATAAGTCATCTACCCCTAACGCAGAACCAGTCTTTAACTCTTTAATTAACCTCTTTACTTCAGGAACTGATATCAAAGTATTTTCCCACGTCCCTCCCACGGGCATTTTGCTGCAGTCTATCTTAAAATTATCTTTACTCACACTATTAAGAATGTTTGAGTAGTGGTTTTTCCACAACTTTGCAATTTCATCCTCCCCCGACACCCCATCGATTGTCGGAGGAAGCGCATTTTTAACACCCGTTTGATTCTTAACAAATTTCCAAAAATTTGTTATTATTGTTATTTGAGTGAGCTTCAGAGGCTTTTGATGCTCGAATAGAATCTTCTTCCTGTTTACATCGCCTTATGGTTGCCTTATACTGACCCCTACTTCTACACATATTCATGTATACTGGTCCTGATCTGGGTCTACCATGAAAGCACCACAAATCGTAGGCGTCTTTCGATTCCCTCTTCAGGGGGGCAATAAAATCATTCCCTCCAAGAATAATCTTAGTATGATAGTTGTAAGATTTAATCAGGGGTCTTCCTGCTTCTCTTGGCAGGGATACTAACTTAATACCTGTCTATGAGTTTACAGTGAGAATTATTTCAGCAACGATTATTACAGTTAAGATGCAAAAATTTCTAAATTATTAAAGATGTGACCTATTCTGTCTTTATAGTTTATTCTCTGTTGGATATTAACATTAAACCAAACGACGAGATTATTCTTACCTATTGAGTTCTTGTTATGTCGTGTTGCGCATACGTTGGTAAAATAGTAGTAATATTTCTAATGACCTATTCTGTCTTTATAGTTTATTCTCTGTTGGATATTAACATTAAACCAAACGACGAGATTATTCTTACCTATTGAGTTCTTGTTATGTCGTGTTGCGCATACGTTGGTAAAATTAGTTAATATTTCTAATGATCTATGATCAGAAAGAAGGAAATCATGCAGAATATGAACTCTAACAATTCGATCCTTTAGATTATTACTAGTGAGACAATGATCAATCCACCTGGTGGTACCACTCGTATCACTAACGTATGTAAAATTACCACTGGTTACCCCTAATACATCAACATCACTTATATTTAATTTGGCTGACTCGCACATGTTACCCAATTCTACAAAGAATTCCCAGTTCACATGCGCATTAAAGTATATAATATATATACAGTATATATGAGGCGAATCAGGTTTGTTGTACTTTTGTGTAGAGTTCATTCATCTAATAGTCGTGTCAACTCAAATTAGTATCGACTCCATCTATAAATAACATCAATTTGATGTGTAATCAAGGTAATTTGGGTGAAACCGGTTATAGGTATGATCCTGTGCAATGCTTCCTATTTTCTCTCCTCTCAATGAATTTATATATTTAAATTTATATATATATATATATATATATATATATTATATATATATATATACACGTGCATGAACACATGCTTTTTTCGATGCAAAATATCTCCCACCAGAACTCGAACCCGGGTCCTCTAACTCGGAGCAGCAGGCACTGACATAGTATAATGGCCAATGCCTACGACTCCGAGCCAGAGGAACCGGGCTCGAATGCTGATGGGGGGGATATTTTGTACACACACACACATATATATATATATATACATATATATATGTGTGTGTGTGTGTTGTGTAGGCCCTATATATAAAATCATCATCTGTTGGCTTGAATATAACCAATTTCACTCCACCCAAAATGATAACTTTAGTAGAAGTTAAAAGAAATAGACACACACGATAACCGTTCGCCTTATGGATTTTCAGTTCATTCGTAAAGTCCTTCTTAACGGTTGTTTAACAGTTATGAGTGAATATTTAATAAAGAATTCGAAATGATGTCTTTTATAGCGAAGAAGATCTTGGAGCAGGTAATAAACTATAACTAATTGACGTCCAGCAGACTTTTATCTCTTTAAAAATCTACTAAACTCTCATGTAAATATTCTATCTATTTTTGGTCATATATTTACGTTACTCTTTTATTATTATAAGGTGTTAACTTCTCCCCCCCTATATACTTTATATGTGTGGGTGTGTGTGTGTGTGTGTGTGTGTGTTTCCTTTATCAATTTATATAATGAAATATCCCTGGCATTCCATTATTATTATTAATATTATTATTATTAATATATTATTATTATATTATTATTATTATTAATATTATTATTATTATTACTGTATTCAGTGTTAAATTTATATAATTAAAATTTACTTTAATATTGTCTTAATACTAAAACGAAAGAAAATTAATAGCATTTTAAAATTAATTATTGAGCTAAAGAACATTTCACAGTCTGATTTTCATATACGAGTATATTTATACACTATACAGTGGTGATGGTGGTCATAAGTATTCGTACAGAGAAATATTTCAGTTAGATTCGTCCTTATCTTTTTTTTACCTTGTAGAGCAGTGGTACTCATTGGGCGGCTCGCGAGCCAAATATATATATATATATAGCGCATTTGGCTCGCGAGCCGCGCAATGAGTACCACTGTTGTCGAGGATAGTTATGAAAAGTTTAACGTTCGTTTGGAAAAATTTAACAAATAACAAAATTAGTTTAACTTTTCGTACATTTATTTAGAAAATTTATTTAATACTTTGTGTGTCCACCTTAGGCTTCAAGAACTTAAAATTTTTATCAGTAGTTGGCGGTTTATTGACTGTTGGCAATTCTGAATTCTACAATTTTCTCTGTGAATCTTCATGGAAGACGGAGAACGTTACGAACCATTAGTGAGCAATGGGTTGTCGTGGAAAAGCGCCGTCTACAGATACTGTCTGTTATTGCTGCACACGAGTCTGGAAAGAGTTATAGGAAAGTAGAATAAGAATTTCGAATTCCATTTACGAGTTACTGCAGTTATAAAGTAATGGAAAGGCTTTCGAACAATCAAAATTCTACGAAGGTGTGGACGACCATACAGGATTTCAGAACGTACAGCTAGACGGGTTGAAAGAATGGCCGCTACGAATCCACGAGTGAATGCGGGTGATATTTGCTAAACATTAAGATTGTCTAAGATCGATATCCATTCTTCTACTGTACGCCGTACATTGAGAAAGAATGGTCTGCGTGGAAGAGTTGCACGAAGAAAACCTCTGCCACGAAAAGCGCACAAAGAAGCTCGTTTAAAGTACGCCAAAGATCATCGAAACGATTGATTTGTATTCTGGAGGGAAGTTCTGTGGACAGACGAGACCAAAATTAAATTATGAGGAAGAACGAGCAACGGTATGTCCGGCGAAAATCAAATACTTCATTCGAGGAAAAAAACATCCTTCCGATGGTTAAATATAGTGGTGGTAGTTTGCTTCTTTGGAGATGCTTTAGTGCTTCTGGTTCACGAAAGCTCGTTGTCATCAATAGAATCTTGAATTCAAAGTAGTATCAGGAAATTTTACAAGAGAATATATTGCCTTCAGTTCGGGAGTTGCGAATGGGTCGCAATTGGGTACTGGAACAAGATAAAGATCCAAAACGTAACAACAGTAAGAGTACCACGAAATAGCTTCAATAAAAGAATTTCAAGCTTCTCCAGTGGCCGAGTTAAAGCCCAGATCTGAATTTAATCGAGAATTTATGGTTTAATTTGAAAAAAGCTGTCTGCAAGAGAAACCCTTCGAATCTGAATGAATTGCAACAATTTTGTCTCGAAGAATGGGCTAAAATTTCGACCGAGAGATGAAACTTCGTAAGAAAATACCCAAAAACGAATAATTGAAGTCATTCAAGCAAAAGGTGGACAGTCACACAGTGGACACAAAGTATTAAATAATTTTGTAAATAAATGTACAAAAATGTTTGCATTTTAACTTTTTTTTTGTTTCCTTCAAATTCTT